>JANITW010000236.1:51515306-51532419 GCA_027564335.1 Erythroxylum williamsii | reverse complement strand
ATTGTACAAGAGAGAAATTCCAAGTAAGGCTATATGTTATATCTGATACTTTAAGCAAAAACTCGATATTGAGGATTTTCAAAACTAGAGTAAAAAGAAGCATAGAATGTGGGGCTTAAGGATTTAGAAATTGAAATCTTATTAAGGAATTGGAACTGGATTTAAATTTCAAGTTTAAATTAGAAGATGAGGCCTTATGATAAAAAGGGAGAAATATGTACACCTAATAAAGAGATAAAGGAGTCAGTGGATCCATACTGAAGGTATGGAATAAAGTAAGATAGATTTAAGGATAAAATGTACTGATTCTAAAGAAATGTGATTTATGAAGAGAGTGATGAAATGTTCCTAAGAGTATCACATTCCCAAGGTGTGCTTAGATTGAACACAAGCTGTGCTCAAGTTAGGATGAAGAAGTAACTAACCTTGAGTTATTTTGATCCATATAAAGTTATTAAGAGCTAAAATCATTGCCTTATGAGTTAGTATCATTGGCAAGGTTGCCTCAGATTCAAAATGTGTTATATGTGAATATGCCAAGAAAGATCGACATGATTTGATATTAGTGTTGTGGCGTAAGTAATGGAAAATTGTGAGTAATTGGAGGTACATACATGTTAAGGAATTGATTAAGAAAGTGAATCAGTACATAAGTGGTTGAAAGACTTGAGGAGTCTTTGGACAATGTATATTTTTCTATTGGCATTCAGGATTAAGCAAGTTTTTAAAATTTCCTTATGGATGATTTTGATATGAAATGGAGATGGCAAGGATGATTGAATGGAGTAGGAACGGTGATCTGAGTATGATTTGTGTTAATAAAAGTTATGAAATAATAGGGGTTCAGTACGTTGGATGTAGAAAATTATGCTTTGGATTCGAGGAAAAATCTGAATTGATTTAGGCTAGATTAGAGAAAGTGTCTATAGTTAAGTTGTAGACCTTTTGTTTAGCTTTCCAGCAATATATATCATAGAATTTTTGGGCTTCTGAGTAAAAATCAGGGTCCTGATAAGGGAGATGTGTAAGGGAGGAGTTACTTCCTCTGTGTTTTTGCTTCTTCTGTGATGGCGTCATTGATGACATCATCTTCCTCTTAGTTTTGCTCCGCCTAGACTTCGCTTCTTCTGTGTTTTTGCTCCCTCTATGTTTTTGCTTCTTTTATGATGATGCCATTAATGACGTCATCTCCTTCTGTGTTTTGCTTCGCTTTTTCTGTGTTTTTGCTTCTTCTGTGATGATGTCATTAATGACGTCATCTCCTTCTGTGTTTTGTTTCGTTTCTTCTATGTTTTGATATCTTTTGTGTTTTGATGATACACTTCTTCTATCTTTTGTATCGTCTGTGTTTTGACATCTACTATGTTTTGATGATACACTTCTTCTGACTTTTGTATCATCTGTGTTTTGATATCTTCTGTATTTTGATGATACACTTCTTCTGTCTTTTGTATCGTCTATGTTTTGATATCTTCTGTGTTTTGACGATACACTTTTTCTGTCTTTTGTATTGTCTGTGTTTTGATATCTTTTGTGTTTTGACGATACATTTCTTTTGTCTTTTGTATCGTCTGTGTTTTGATATCTTCTGTGTTTTGACGATATACTTCTTCTGTCTTTTGTATCGTCTGTGTTTTGATATCTTCTGTATTTTGACAATATACTTCTTCTGTCTTTTCGGCTATAATTTTACTATCTAACCTCCAAATGAGCTGATTTTTGAATCCTTAGATTCCTGACACTTTTCTTTTTTTCATCTCCACGTAAGGTTATAGATTTCGGTATTGATATGAAAAATATGTATTAAATTAAGTAAGGGAATCGATTATAAGAGTAGGGTTTGGATATTCTACTAAATATGCTTCAGTATTCTGATGATTTCTGAAGCAGTAGAGCTCCATATATGATAATTCTTGTTCCAAGAAAAACTAGAGACATGGAACTACAAATGGTATGAAGCTATTGAAACCTAATTCAGTTCTAAGATGCTTAGATTTCGAATAGGAGGTTGTGCATGAGTATGTACTGATTTGGACAAAAGCAGTCTAAGAATAGTTGGAGTGTATCTTCTAACCACAGATCCGAATTGGGTAAGTTTGGTGTCATTGGAAACGTAAAACAATAGTGAAGATTCTTCTAGAATAAAGTGTTATGTCAGAATATTCAAGGGTGTTTTTGACAAGACACTTACGTGTAAAAGATATAAGGCATAAATAGAAGGGCGTAATTAGAAGAAGAAGAGTTGTCTTGCCTATAAATGAAAAGAAAGAGAAAAAGGGAATGTCATGAAAAAGAGAGAGAAATACAAAGAGAAGAATAGAAGGAGAGAAAAAAGAGAAACTTTCTGATTTCAATTGCATCATAAGTGTTGCATCCTTTGCTGTTGCATATTCTGTGAAATCTACTACATGTTCATTACATGTTTTAAGTGATGTTTTTGGAAAAGATGCATGTATAGGAAATCATGTTTTCAAAAATGGTTTTCAAAATACATGTCAATCATACATGTGAAAAGTATGTTTTCAAGAAAGTGCCAATTTGGGCATCATAAGTTTACAAGACAAGAAATATATGTGTTATGTGGGTTTTTGGTGGTCCCATAAGTAAGTCAAGTGCACTTGTCTAAAGGCTTCTGCCATCTGCCCGCTAGTGGCATGGAGCTCCCTCGCAGACTCGCATAAATTCACGGCTAGGTAAGACCATTACATGGGATTGCGTGGTACATTCTGTTCACGGCTACACAGGACCCGTATGGGAAATGTATAGTATGTTTTGTTTCGATCCACCTAAACCATTCTGATGTACTTATGTGCTCATGATATGTTTGATCAAGTTGACGCATTCATGATTTTTGAATAATTTGATAAATGCATAAATTGTGTTGGTTATTATTTTGATTTCTTGACAAGACAAGAATTTTTGAGAAACATATATTTTTGTTTAAACTCAATGAAAATATTTTCAAATGATAAGGAAGAAATTTTTTCAAAAGTTTTGCTTATCTTTCTTTTATTATAAACTGTTACCCACGAGCTGTCAACCTCACCCCCTCTCAGTCCCCCCTCAGGTATTTTGATAAGAAGTCAAGAAAGCAAGATCATGAAGGAAATACTTTAGATTTGCTTACTTTGTATTTTTGAGTTTTGATAGAGTTGTAATGTTTGTACTGGTTATTTCGGATTATGATATATTAGAACTTGTAAAACCCTTTGATTTTGAGGGTAGTGAAATGCAAATGATCATATTTTCAGTTGTAAGAAATGTATTGAGAAGTATGATGGATGTAAATATTCATTTAAGCTTTCAGATATTCGCAAGTTAGTTGGGTTCCAGAAACGGGTCCCAACATAAGTCCCTCTATTAGGTTTAACCCTAATTCGGAAGACTTATGTCATCCTATTTCTAGAGTTCCAGTCAACTCCTTACAATCATGATAGATCTATTTATAAATAGGATTTCTCAACCTTTATGTATGAAATCAGGTAATGATCAAATATTTTAGATCTATTAGAACATAAATAAAACACATAATTGAATCACAATATATCAATCAAACTAATTGCCCTAATAAAAGAATCAAAACATATTAAAGTATAAACATAAGGTTTGTCTAGCCTAAACACTAACAAGAGATTTAGTTACACATAATAGGATATGAAATCAAACATAAAATGAAATAAAAACGATAGAAAATAGCTAGTTTATAATTCTAAATCTCCCTTTCAATTATATCAAATGTTCTTACAAGTTTACCATAGGCTTGCAATATTATCACATCTCCACCACTTATGTATAAACTAGAAGCAAAAGTCAAAAGTTCTTTATAATGTTGTAATAGGGCTTAGGTATGGTATGGTTGGGATATCAAAAAGGGTTAAATTGAAGGAAATTTACTAAAAATAAATTACAAGACTTGTTTACAAAACAAATGGGTCTTTTCATTACAACTCTATCGGTACCATAAACTTATTCACAAATTTTTTTATTAACAATGTTCATAATTTTTTAATAATAATTCAGGAATTTGGTACCAAAACTAAAGAAATAATAGACCTTTCAATAATTTCAAGTCCCATCTAAGTAAAGAATGTCAATAACCTTCAAGGTTTAAAACAATAAAAAGGTCCTTCAAAGAAAAACAAGATAAAGGTTAATATGTGGGTTAATTAATGAAAAAGGCTAAGACTCAACTTGGTTATTCCTAAAAGATAATTTTATGGGTGTGATAATTATCAAATAAATAGGCTAAAGCAAGTTGTTGAATCTCAATGCCTTTATTATGTTAATGCTTCTAATTTAACAAACATGGTCTTAATATGCATAATAAAAGCGAGTTCTAGAATTGTTTTACTATACATGATAACACATATAAAAGAACAAAAGAGCTTAAAAATTTTGTTAAATTTGCTCTTAGGCTTAAAATCTCACAAAAAGAAAGGTATATATGTGTAAATAGTATGAAATATCATTCAACTTGATTATTTCAATGAATACTAAAAATATAACTTATAAAAGCAATTTTATTCTAGCTATCATCCTTTTACATACTAATTCAAGTCAATATTCAACAATGAAATAGAGTATTAATGGAAAGATTTCAACCAATTCAAAATATTGCTTTATGAAATTTAATAATCAAGAATATAATAAGCTTAAATAAAATCGTTAAAAAGTTCATTAACCTTTCTCCACACTTAAAGTTGTACATTGTCCTTAATGTACACAATATACACATTTATGAATAAGTGAAAGGGTTAAGTTGGTACTCTCCCGAATAAGATGATTTTTTGATATCTGATCCATCCAGTAGTATACTACATTATTGCAAAGTATAAATAAGAAAGGGATTAGAAAGAACATGGGAACAATATAACATAAAATAAAATCCTATATTAACACACAAAATGGAGTCAAAACAAAATAAAACTAAAACCTATCATAATTTATAGGTTGTTGATATGTACTTAATTGTTGATACATTTAGTCTATGATAATTAGTGATTACTGCTTCAAAATGCTTAAGACACTTATTTTAGTTTATATTTGATTTTAGGTACAATTTGGAAGTATAATAGCTAAAACAAGCCAAAAGCATACTCGTTGAGCCATGTTTTTGAGATTTGCACTTCGTTGTCTTCATGGAACAAAAAGGAGAAGGATTAGAGAAAGAGGAGACAAGAAAGTGTCAAAACTAATGAAGAATAGCAAAGCCATAGCCATGAGATGTATCTAACGACTATGATAAATTAGATATGGTTCTGAGACTCATGTCACGTGACATGTAGTGTCACGGCCTCATGAACGTGACTAGCCTCCATAGGAGACTCACAGTCGTGAGCCATAGTGTCATGGGCATGATATGGGTGTCATGCCCATAACAAACCATTTCGAGAGCCATGGTGTTATGGGCACAACATGGGTGTCATGCCCATAATAAACCATTTCACGCCCATGATAAACCATGTCACGCCTATGAAAATTTTTTTATAGGCATTACATGGGTGTCACACCCATGATAAACCATGTCATGCCCATGATACCATGGTTCATGATCGTGAGCCTCCCATAGAGGCTAGTCACGGCCGTGACACTACAAGTCATGCTCGTAACTTTTTGCCAGCTTGCCCAAAAACTTATTTTTCACTATAAATATATTATGTTAGGGAAGAAACAATTCATTCTTCACACTTCTGGGTTTCATGACAATAGAGGTGACAGAGAGAGCTATTTCTTGGAGACCCGTGGAGAAGATGGAGGGCTGGGCTTTTTGACACCAGTTCGAAGGTGAAATCAACACCCGAGTCATGATTAAGAATACATTTCCATTGTTTAGTGTTAAATCTCTCCTTTCGGATTGTTATTGTTATTCAATGTTGATTGACTTGGGTATTGTAAAGTTTATCTTAATGCTTTCATTGGATTTTTTTATTACGAACCCATTGCTAGAATCTTGAATATAATTTGTAATTGTTATATTTGAGATTGCTTAGTAGCCACTAATGACTTTGAATCATGAGGAACAACGTAACTTGGGTTACATAACCTGAGCTTGTGAGATTATTACCTATATCAATTTGTTTTCCATTTCATAATGTGGCCGCCAAATAAATCCCCAATTAAATCTAGGGAGCATGTTTTAGGTTGTTTGGTAGTTAAGTTTAACTAACGAGCTTATCTTAATTAAACACAACCTAAGGAAAAATTGGGATTAGCAGAACATGTTGTTATTCCACCATTAATGGTCCTAGAATAATAAAATGTGTTTAATCATGTGTAGGTTGAGATTGATTTGAAAACTTGTTTCATTTATATTCATCACTTTTATCATTTTTGACTGTTTTCAATAAATTGCTTGCGTTAGTTTAATTTAATTTGATTCTTTCAATTACATCTAATCGAAAGCCCTTTTTTATTTCCTTAACATCAATTATTGTCATTGTGAGAGTTAAGTGAACATTCCTTGTGGATACGATCTTGACTCACCACAACTACAAATTTTTAGAGTGTAGAGTTAAGTAAATTCTCTAATGCATTCGACACGCGTTGTCAAATTTTGATGCCATTGTTGGAAAGTGTGGTGATTTAATTTTTTTTTAGTTGGTGTTTTGTGTATATATTGTTTATAATCATTTCTTTTAGTTATTTATTGATCTTTAAATGTTTGTTAGTGTTGGTGTATGGTAGTGACAAGATCTTCTCATATAGAACCTGTACAATTTAACCTGGAGATCGAGACGACACTATAGAGATTACAAAGGGAGGAAAGAACAAATCTGGAAGTAAAATCAAAGCTTTAATTCAATAAAAAATGGCAAATTTGAGAATGCTAAAGGAGTATTTACTGAGCATGTTACTTTTGAACTTAAGTTTGGGTTAATGCATTTGTTGCCTAATTTTCATGGTCTTATATGTGAGGATGCACATAAGCATCTTAAGGAACTTGATGTGATGTGTTTGAGTATGAAGCCTCCAGGGGTGACAAATGAGCAAATCATATTGAGGGCTTTCCCATTCTCACTAAAAGATGCAATGAAGGATTGGTTGTTTGATTTACCTACTGGGAGTGCAAAAACTTGGCTAGAAATTAAAAGACTATTTTTGGAAAATATTTTCTAGAATCAAAGATGGCAAGTATATAGATGAAATCTGCCGCATAAAGCAAGTAGTGGATAGTCCATTTATTAGTATTAGGAACACTTCAAGAAGTTATGTGCTAGTTGTTCGCACCACAATATTCCAGAGTAACTTCTTATCTAGTATTTCTATGAAGGATTGCTACTAATGGAGAAGAGTCTAATTGATGCAATGAGTGGTGGGGCACTGTGTGAGAAGACTCCCATCGAAGCCAAGAATTTACTTGAGTGCATGGTGACTAATACTCAACAATTGGCACTCACAACGATACTCAATGTATAAACGAGGTAAGTACTTCATCTATCAAACATCATTTAGATGAGCTAACATCTTTTTAAAGATAAATTGTAGTTGGAAAGGCACAAGTAAAGGCATGCAGAATATGCTCAAATATAAGCCAGCCAACTGATGAGCCCCCAACATTACAAAAAGGGAGCATGGAATATGTGAATGCTACAGGATGGAACTTTCTTAACTAGTACAACCCATACTCCCAAACTATAACCTAGGCTGGAGGGATCATCCTAACTTAAATTATGAGGGGAAAAGGTAACATAATTACTTCTAGAATAGGCCACAAGGATCACAACAATTTCAAGGCCATAAGCCTCCTCCCCTAGTTTAGGTACATCTCTAGACAATTTTATCAAGACTTTCACTATTCACATTCTTAAATTTCAACAAGGTATGTAGTAGCTTCAATAGGGTATGCAATAGCTTCATTAGGGTGCACAACAATTTCAACAGAATGTACAACAGTTTCAATAAGAGACAAAATTAAGTTTACAGAACATGGAAAACTAAATAGGTTAGATGGAAGTGAGGTCCATCGTCTAGAATCACAAAGTGGAGGAAAACTACCATCTTAAACCAAGGTTAAGTTCAACAATATTAATGCTATAACCATAAGGAGCGGAAAAGAGATTGAGGTTCTCAAGAGAACTCCACTGAGGATTGCCAATGAAGAAGAAATTGAGAAGGAGTTAGGAAAGGAAGAAAACCCCTCAACTTGCATAAAGGTAAACTTCGAAAGCCCTAATATCATTAAGACTAATCCTCCAGCTTTTCTTAGAAGATTGAAGAGACTGAACAAAAAGGAACAAGAAAAAGGGATATTAGAGACTTTTCAAAAGGTGGAAGTGAATGTCACTTTGCTTAATGCAATTAAGCAATTACCGAGGTACGTAAAATTCCTCATGGAACCGTGTACACATAAAAGAAGGTTGAGAGGTGATGATGGGTGAGAATATGTCTGTAGTTTTTAAGAAAAAGATACCTCCAAAATATCGAGATCTAGATATGTTCATTATTCCCTGCAAAATTGGTAACATCATGATTAACAGATTTGGGGCTTTAATTAACTTTATGCCTCATTCAATTTATTCTTCCTTGAATTTGGGCCTTTTAAAAGAAATAAGTGTTATCATATAATTAGCTGATCGCACTAATGCTTACCCTGATAGGGTAGTGATCGCGGCTTTGTCGATTCGACCTTATGATCGATCCTTGGAAATCGGTCAAAAATAATAATTCCAAAGACTGCAATACGTGATGCAACCTTGGGTCATCTCACTTAATTGGAACCAAGTGAAAAAGGTCTAAGCTAGCCTAATTACCAAAGTTGCAATCAAAGTTGATAAAATGGGGGTTTGGTATGCTTATCGGAACTGGTAAAAGTAATTCAAATTGAGAAAAAAGTATAAAAGAATGTTTTTGGATTTTTGGAATTATGCAAGTAACAAAAACTAAGATAGTAATCAAATTGATAAAATCCTCTTGAAAATGGGCGCAGGTTATCACGGTTCAAAATGATTTTTCAGGGAAAGAATCCACTAAGTTTCAAAAGATCAACCCTAAAGGACTCTTTAAGTCCAAAGATTTAATTAATGAACTCCATCATTTAAATCCTTGTTAAAAATCTTAGTGTGAAAATTGGACAAGTACATGCAATCGGTCAATCGGATAAAAACACAACCAACTAAATCAAACACAGCTAGGCAGATTATGAGAGTAAATGCAATATCTGAATGACATATACGAGACTTCGTATATTAACCATCGAAATTCCACAAATGCTATGTCCAAGTCGCAACAAAGTGTTCAACACACGATTAAACTATAACCATGCTAATCTAATTATACAGAAGCAATCTCTAACTCAGAGTTTACACAAACATAACTAAACTTCAGACACTATATGATTACTCCCCTTTTTGAAGCTATCGGTGAACTCAAACCATTGCTACATCTTCAAGAGGAAATGTGGTTTAGCTACGTATGTCTCCGGACCCTCTCATGACTTGTGAATATTGGACGGCTTCCTTGGTAGCAGAAGATGCTGACGGTGGAATAATGGAGATGATCGAAGATGATGAAAATGGAAAGTGATGGTGGCTGCTTCCAGAGTGAATCCCGAAAAGATCTCGTCCCTTGACCTAAAAATATCAAGGCTTTTAAATGATGGATGCGGGCCAGGTCGATACAGTGAGAGATGTTTCCAAGTGAAGTCCGGTATCCGCTCGTACGTCGCGACATATGAATTGATATTCGTCGCGACGTGTAGAATTGGCTCGCTCGTCGCGACGTATGAATTAATATTCGTCGCGACATGTGGAAGTGACTTGCTCATCGCAACGTATGAATTAACATTCGTCGCGACGTGTGGAGGTGATTTCACGACCTGTTGACTTTCTGATGAGTTGAATCCTATGCTCCTGCAATATAAAATAAAATTTTGTAGTATCAATTGTCCTTATGAGAATTATAAAGAAAGTAATATCAAATTATGACAATCTACTGATAAATTGGCAATTACAAGAGCTCATTATACAGAACCAATTTAAGCACAAAATTCATCAATTAGGAGTCAAAAAGTGCATAAGAAGTTATGAAATTGTAGCCAATTAATAAGATAAACTTGGGCTCAATCAGGTAGTTAGGATGTTTTAATGTAGGTAAATAAGTTGGTATTTCCTTTATATTTTTATGTTGTTGATGTGAATGATGAAACTTCGTAAAATCCTATACCTATCTTATTAGGGAGATCATTTCTTAATACAACTCAGGCAAAGATAGATGTTTGTGAGGGCACCCTTATAATGGAATTTGATGGGTAAGTGATTCATTTTAACATTTCTGATGCCATGAAACATCCTCATGGTTATAATTTTATTTTCTCTAATGATTTGATTGATCGTTTAGTGTAGGAAATGTTTAAATTGAGTTGCAAGGATTTGATTGAGCTTATGGAATTAGAAGGCAACAATGATGTTGAAATGGGAGAAGAGCTTATTGAAATTGTAACTGCCGTGGAATCATTGGAGCACTCTTAAAAAAGGTATGATTGCATTTACCCAAATCTCAACAGAAGTTGTTATCTTCTGGTGTGCCGGCACTTGAAGTGGAACAAAAGCCACTCCCCACATACCTCAAGTATGCCTATTTGGGAGATAAGTAGACTCTTCCAATTATCATTTCTGCAGAGTTAACTTCGAATCAAGAAGACAGGCTAGTTTGAATGTTGAGGGAGCATAAGAAGGAAATCAAATGGATGGTAATAGATATCCAAGGACTAAACCCATCTATATGCATGCATCATATTTTGTTGGAGGAAGATGTCATGTCCACAAGGCAAGCTCAACATAGGATGAATGCTCTGATAATGGAAGTCGTGAAGAAGGAAGTGTTGAAGCTTCTCAATGTCGGGGTTATTAACTCGATATCTAACAGTAATTAGGTAAGTCCTTTTCAGGTAGTTCCAAAGAAGTTTGGAATCATAGTTGTGACCAATTAGGAAGGTGAGTTAGTTCCCACTCGAGTGCAAACTAGGTGGTGACTTTGTATTGACTAAAGGAAATTGAGCTTAGTGACTCGTAAAAACCATTTTCTCAACTACTTGAGATACTGGTTAGTTATGAACATTATTATTTTCTAGATGGCCTTTTAGGTTATCATCAAATATCGATCGCACCGGGAGATCAAGAAAAGACCACCTTTTTATGCCCATTTGATAAATTTTCTTACCGAAGGACACTATTTGATTATGGAATGCACCTAACACGTTACAAAGATTTATAGTGAGCATTTTTTTCTTAGTATGTTGAGAAATCATTGAGGTATTCTTGGATGATTTTAGTGTTTATGATTCTTCCTTTGATGAATGGCTTGAGAATCTTACTCTATTGTTGGAATGATGCATTGAAACTAACTTTATGCTTAATTGGGAAAAATGTCATTTCATAGTAGATCAAGGTATTGTTGGGACCCGATTTTGAAACTGGAGCCCAATCGGAAAACGGAAACCTAAACGAAAACAGAAAGCGAAACAAAGAGGACGAAAGTGAAAGTAAGCAAAAACCAAAGAAATCAAGTCGAATCAAAATTCATAAAGTGGAAACAAAACCAAAGTGGAATCGAAGCAAACGGATTGACAACTCGTATACTTTCAAAAGGGTGATCACAAAGCGTGGGCGGAACATGTTCTCACAAATCAAAAACCAAACTGTCAAAAACCGAAAGAACAGATCTACAAAATCTCGGAATCAAATAAAACAAAACGGTTCAATCAAAATGTAAAGACAAATTCTGACATTCGAGAACGCAAATGTTTTAAACAAAAAAACGTGTCGCGTTGGAAATTATAAGACAACCGGTCTAAACCAATCCAAAACGGTATAAATTTTTTTCTATTTTCATTTCTTTAGTCAATCTCATACAAAGCACTTTAATTTCCCATTCTTTAATTAAAGCAAATTCAAAACTCCAATTGGAAAATTTATCCATCCCTCGATACATTTTATCCTTCATATACGAATCATAACTATTCATTTAAAAAAAAATTCTTATTCTTTTTGGCCATCAAAATTCACATATGTTATAAACCAATCAAGTCATAACAAAGAGCACTTCAATATTTCCAGCTCAATCAACATAATTCATCGGATCTCCTGTCCGGAATTCAAATACAAATCAAACTCTTACATAACCAAAACACTTCAATAATTCTCAATCCCATTCATAATCATTTGCAATTTATATACAAAACCATAATTCACTTTTCTATTCTATATACACATCCATAATTCATTTAAATACTCCAAAAGAAATACATCACCAAACAAAAGTGGCATTTTCAAGCCACGATACAACATTAATCTCAAAATCCGAAATACATAAGAATACATAAATCCCAAATTCCTTATTAAGAGTCTAAAACCTTATTCTTACAAATAATGAACTTAACCCTACAACATATATACAAATGAACGGAGGTCTTGACTCGCTTTCATCCGATCTCCTTCCCGATACCTGGAGATGGGGATGAAATGGCGGTGAGCTTTACAACTCGTGGATAACATGTTTATAATAGAAAAATAAGCAAAAATCATTTTTTAAAAAACTTTTTGCCATTTTATGAAAATTTCACAGTAGTAATTTGGAAAAATGCTTATTTCTCAAACTTTTCAACTTTTCAAATAATTCATAATCAATTTCAAAAATTTCACAGTTGAAAACCTCAATTGCTCATTTATCAAAATTCTCAAAATTTTCACAATTCATGAACAATTTCAAAATATGAATGCAGCATATTATAACACACATAAGCATATAACACATCACAAATTTGGTTTGGGTTGGTCCAGAAACAAAACGTACTGCACATTCTCGCATAGCGGTCCTGTGCAGCCGTGAACAGAACGTACTAAACCTTTCCGCATAGCGGTCCGGTGTAGCCGTGAACTTATGGGAGTCCTTACGGAGCTCCAATGCCACTAGCAGGCAGGCGGGTGAAGCCTAAACAAGTGCACTTGACCCTCTTATGGGACCTAACCAAACCCACATAATAGACATTTCATACTTGAAAATCGGATTTGCCCGAAGGCATATTTCGAAAACTTAATTTTCATGTCATATCATATTCAAACATAATGTCATTTATAAAGTCGCAAAGTCACACAAATTCACCAATCAAAATCTCAATCATTTACACACAAGGAATGCGAGAATCGCAGCAATTCATCAAAATCATAATTCAAACAAATTTCCACTCCCATTGCACATTCATCATCCAAAATTCATATGGCAATTTCACGTTTATTCAAAAACAATGAAATCATTAGTTGTAGACATTTCTTAAATTATTCGAAAAGAATGCATTTTGCAATTGTAGCAATTTATCGAATCATTAACAATGAAATTGAAAATATTTATCTCCTTGCTTTTTCGAAAACGTAAACAATGAATTTGCAAAACATTTCTATTCTTGATTTTTCAAAAACTTATAATTAGCTTATAATTCAAAATATAAACATGGTACCCACCTCATTTCTATGCTTGGAACTTGTTCAAAGCCTCAATTGCTCCATTGCTTCTCTTAATTTCCTAATTAATAACCATCCAGAATTGAACAATTTATATCATGTAATCACCAAAATTAACTTTAGAAATCACAAACTCATACCATTTCCAAGCTATCTAAACCAACATCTCTTTAAAAATTTAAAGGTGAAAAATCTTCTCTTACCTTAATCTTCCACAAATTCGAAATTTCTTGGTTCATATGGGAGCTCTCATCATCCTCTACCTTTTTCTCTCTTGAATCAACATAAAAATCTTGCTTGAAGATTCATAAAAATCGAAACCTAGCCTCTTTCTTCTTTCTCCTTTTCTTCATCCGAAACCTCTCGTCTCTTCTTTCCTTTCTTTTCTTTTGTTTCACTCAATTTCGTGCTTCCCTTGCTTCTTAAATGACAGCCACATGTCTTGCTCTTTAATGAATGTAAAAAGACTACTTTACCCTTCCATATATGCCTAATACCTTAAAACCTTAAGTACTCTTCCAATTTTTCCCCTAAAGCATTTTAACACTTTAATTTAATTTAATCCAATCAACTTATGCCATATGCTCTTACTCAATTTAACATGCTAATTATTCATATTAATATGTTAATTAAGTCCTCAAAATCATAAAATAAATCAAAGTCTCAAAATTCATTAAATCATGATTTGCTTAGGACATTTTTCAAATCATCAAATTGAAGGAATTTTCTAAAACTTCCTTCTAGAAAAAAGTTCCTCATTGCCTCAATTTCATTGCGCCACCAAAATCATTTAATTTGGTTCACTACTCTAAAAGTTACACCTCAAACATTTTGGACTATTCTTATGCTAAAACATTTTCTAGCACTTTACTTCCATCCAAACAATGATGATTTTAGAGGCTGAATTAAAATTCACTTTCTTCAGACAAAATGTAGCCTTATTTCTCTAGTTTAATACAAAACAATAATCACCTCATTTGGATGACTAGAGCAAAAATTATGGACTAAACACTTTCAACTCTTACTAATCCAAGACTGAACATTAAACCCAAATTCAATTCAGAAATTGAAAATCCTAGAATCCGAATTAAAATTCAGTCCCTTTAGATAACTTGTAGCACCATGTCTCTAGTGTATTTAGAAATAAGAATCAACTCAATTGGATCTTTACTGATCAAGAATTTTCCAAAGTACTTAACCATGTTCAGAAAATTATCTAACTCAAACACTTTAACCAATCTTCTCTCTTTGATTCAATCAATCTTTTTCAATTTAATCTCAAAAATTGCAAATTTTCATGGAGAGATAAAAGGATGTCTTAGGAATCCAACGCTTGAAAAATTAGGTCAATCGGATGTTGGACAGAAAAGTTAGAAGCAAAAGAATGAAAGAGGGCCGGTCGCCCTCGCGAGCTGGTCGCAGGGCGACCATTTCGCGACTGCTAAATGGTCGCCGTCGCGACCAGCAAACTTTCGAGGCCCGTAACTTTTTATGCCTAGCTCTAAATTTTACAATCTTGGTATCATTGGAAAGCTAAAAAATTCCCTACAACTATCATGAAGGACTGAAAAACCAATTCCATCTCTAAAGGGGTCAAAAATCCACTCAAAATTTCTGCCCAAAATTGCCATCCTAAAATAGCACACAACTTCCATAAATCATAACTTCCTATTCCATGGTCCAAAAATTCTATACTTTACATCAATGGAAAGATCAAAATATAATATAAAACTTTCATGCAGAACTTCAAAGCAATATCAACCTCTAGCTAAATCAATTTTTCAATCAAAGTTTCTGCTAGAAATGTGTGATCCTAAAACAACATCCAACTTCCAAATTTCATATCTTCCAATTCTCACATCCACAAATAACATATGATACATCATTGAAAAGCTAGGAAAATATTCCATGACTTTCATGTAGACCACTTAACTCAATTCAAAACATATCGGTCCATAATTTTCCTCAAAACACTGCATATAAAATCCTACACTTATTAGCATTTTCAAAAAGAAAGTAACATACACTTCAATTTGACTGATCATAAATGTCAATCTCGATATTGAAAAATGTTGTACTTTATGGAGATAGAAAGCTCTCAACAGAAGCTACAAGTTTCATGAAGATCATTTTATCAAATTCTTCCTAAATCAAGCCAGAAAAATTTACAAACATTTCAGCTCAAAAAGTCAACTCTGCTACTATTCATCCCAAAAGTCAAAATTGCAATTCCCTAAAATTTTACACTTTCATTATTCATTTCTTGCTTTTCAACTCCATTTAAAGCAATTTATTCACTATCAATTCCATTTAAACTCAAAACACCCTTTTAGGTCCTAATTAATCATAAACATCAATAACAAAAGCATATTTCACCTATTTTAATCTCATATAATAATTTACATTCTTGAATTTTTTTTTCACATGAATTAGTCACCACAAATTCCTCATTTAAAGTCAATTTATACTTCAAATTTTCAAGAAAAGTTCGAGGTCCAACAATCTACCTCCTTTTTTAATGTTTCATTCTTATGCCTTAATACATATAACTCATGATTGTCATGAATGATCATAATTTTTATGCTTTAATAGTTACCTCATCATTATCCATAATGATAAGGCACATATGAGCTATCTCTTCTTTTGAATGCTCATTTTCAAATTCATTTATGTCATCCCAAGTTGATGCTTTAAGTGCTTTCTTCTTGTCCTTATTCTCTTTCTTATAGTTTCTTTCACACTTCTTATTATCCTTGAGTTGAGGACATTGTAACTTTATATGGCCAGATTTTCTACATGTAAAACAACTAATGTTAAAGGATTTTAAATCACTTTTACCTTCCTTGAAATCCTTTCTTTTGGGGAATTTCTTCTTTAAGAATTTCTCAATCTAGTGAGTAAGCCATGTCTTCTGCTTTACTTACATTAGTTGTTATCTCTTTAACAAGCACTAAATTCTTTTTCTTTAAAAGTTTCATTTTTTTGTGTCTTTTGGAGCCTCATGTTGTATGTAGGAAGAGATCCAACAATCTCCTCTTATGGTAGGGATGTTAGATCCTTGGCTTCTTGCATGACTATCACTTTAACTTCCTATGAATTCAAAAGTTACCAAAGCAACTTTCTTACCATTTCAACAATAGTATAGGTTTTTCCAAGAACTATGAGAGAATTAATAATACCAATAAATCTAGTATACATACTGGATATGCTTTTGTCATGCTTTATTTGAATAATTTATATTGATGTGTTAGAATGCTAACTTTGCTTTTCTTTATTTGATTTCCGTCTTCATATGTAACTTTTGAAGTATGCCAAATTTCAATAGTCATTTCATATGTAAAGACCCTATTAAATTGATTTCTTCCTTATTCATAAAAAGGATATGTATGGCCCCACTATTCAAAAAAACTAATCTCTTATCTTGAGCTTCTCACCCTTCCTCTAATTTGGATTCCTTTTTATTATCTATAATTGTCATACGAATAAAGAGACCATTTAAAACTATTTCTAATAGCCCTACACTTTCTGATATCAAGAAGAATGTCATCATAGTTTTACAATAAAGGTTATCTATTAATGCTCTGTCTCTCGTTCATTACTCTTTTTTACTATTATTGTGTTTGATATGAAATATTCTATATTAAATTTTCATAACCATT
>JANITW010000236.1:51376495-51387837 GCA_027564335.1 Erythroxylum williamsii | reverse complement strand
TTCCAACGCGTCTCGCATAGTTGTTTCATAATTGTGTTCGGACGTCGGATCCGTTGTTGCTTTATGTTTTTGTTTCGCATTCGATTTCGAATTCTGTTCATTTCCGTTTTCTGATTTTCGGTTGGGATCCAGTTCCCGGATCGGGTCCCAACACCAAAGGAAAGTGTTTCTACTGTGATGAGATGGGCCACTGGCAAAGAAAATGTTCTTCTACCTTGAGTCCTTTAAAAACAAATAAGGTATGGGTTTCCTAAGTTTTTTAGGAGCTAAAAATATGGCAGATTTATCTGATTCTTAGATATTAGATTTAGGAGCCACTTACCATAATTGCAATTCTTTGCAGGGGTTCCAATAAAGGAAAAGACTACCTAAAGGCTAGTTTGAAGTCAAGATAGCATATGGATCCTATGTTTCAGCAGAATTAGTAGGATAGACATTCCTAGTGGTCATAGGTTATATGTGGAGAATGTTTATTACATGTCAATGATTGTAAGGAACATGATTTCTGTTTTTTACCTAATAAAATCTTATTATTCCTTATATTTTGATAATGTTGTTTCAATATATGAGAATAAAGATTGTATTTATAATGCAATAATTAAACAGGGATTATTCTTTATATAACCTATGATAGGCTCACTAAACACTAGAGAATTGATAAAACCAAGGCAATCCAATGTCTCTAACATTAATTCAAAATATTTGTGGAACTTAAAAATAGGCCATATCAATTAGAAAGGACTTGACAGGTTAGTAAAGGATGAGATCCTTATGGACTTGGACAATGATCCATTACTAACTTGTGAATCTTGTATTGAGGGAAAAATGACCAAAGCCTCATTTCCTTCTAAAGGAAACAGATCTGAATCAACGTTGGACCTGGTACATACTGATGTGTATAGGCTATGAATGTACAAGCTAGAGGAGGTTATGAATACTTCATAACCATTATAGATGTTTACTTTAGACATGTCTATTTGTGTTTGATGTATAAAAAGAGTGAGTCCTTTGAAAAGTTTAAAGAATTCAAAGCTGAAGCTGAGAAGTAGCTAGGCAAGCCATTAAAACAACTTCGATCGAATCGAGGGGGTGAGTACTTATCTGGAGAGTTCTAGCAATAATTAATTGATAATAGAATAGTTTTCAACTTGTCAACTCCTCAAACACCTCAATAGAATGGTGTAGCTAAGAGGAGAAATAGAACTCTATTCAAAATGGTAAGATCAATAATGTCCTACGCTAGCCTTCCAGAATCGTTCTAGGGATATGCCTTACAAACAGCAACCTATCTTCTTAACTTTTCTCCATCCAAAACAATGCATAAAACATCTAGGGAGACGTGGACTGGCTGAGTGCCTTCATTGCAGTACTTAAGGACTTGGGGCTGCCCAGCCTATGTTCTAGAGTTTGAATCCAAAAATATGGAATCAAGGTCAGAATTATGTTTGTTTATAGGATATCCTACGGGTACTTAAGGGTACTATTTTTACAACCCTCAGGATAGGAAAGTATTTGAGTCGACAAATGCAACCTTCCTAGAGGAAGAGTTTGTAAGAAATCACAAAGGAAAAAGTGAAGTAGTACACAAAGAGTTAGCTATTTCATCTAAACCAATAGTTGATTTGGATATATCAGAACAAGATGTCGAAATGGATTCAAGAGTTGAATTGGAAGAGCAACCTGAACATCAAGTAATGCCTAGACGTAGTGGGAGGGTTATGAGACAACTAAACAGGTATCTAGGTTTAGGAGAAGGCATTATAGCCATATAAAACTAAGAAGAAATAGATCCCATTACTTATACACAAGCTATTAATGATGATAATGTAGAAAAATAGCTTAAGGAGATGGAATTGGAAATAGATTCCATGTACACCAATAAAGTCTAGATCTTTGTAGATCTATCGCCAGATGTAAAAGCCATAGGGTGTAAATGTATCTGCAAAAGGAAAAAGGATCAGATGGAAAGGAAGAGACCTTTAAAACTAGCTTGTTAGCTAAAGGCTATACTTAAAAGGAGGGTATAGACTACGAGAAGACATTTCCTCCAGTTGCCATGCTTAAGTCCATCTGAATTCTTTTGACCATAGCAACCTATTTTGATTATGAAATATAGCAAATGGATATCAAAACTGCATTTCTTAATGGGCATCTTGAGGAGACCATTTATATGGCCCAACCAAAAGAATTCATTGAGCCAAGTAATGAGCATAAGGTATGTAAATTACAAAGGTCCATTTATGGGCTTAAACAAGCATTTAGGTCTTGGAATATTAAGTTTGATAAGTCTATCAAATCTTATGGGTTCATACAATACCAAAATGAGCCTTGTGTCTATAAAAGGATACAAGAAGGCAAGGTTGCTTTTTTAATCCTGTATGTTGATGACATTCTACTCATTGGAAATGATGTAGGAATGCTATCTACAGTTAGGGGATGGCTAAACAAACAGTTCTCTATAAAGGATTTAGGATAGGCTAGCTATATTCTAGGGATCAAACTTATAAGGAATCGTAAGAATAAACTAATAGCCTTCTCTCAAATAACCTACATTGAGAACATGCTCAATAAGTTTGCCATATAAGATTCAAAGAGAGGTTTCACACATACTAGACATGGAATCAAATTTTCAAAGGAGCAAGCACCTAAGACCTAAGAAGAGGTGGAACGCATACATAACATTCCATGTTCTTTGATAGTTGGAAGTTTAATGTATGATATGCTTTGCACTAAACTGGATATCTATTACGCAGTAAGATTAGTGAGTATATTTTAGTCCAATTTAGAAACGGAGCATTGGACTACGGTGAAGTGCATATTAAAGTATCTTCGTAGGATAAAGAACTTAATGCTTGTTTACTTTGGAAGTGACCTTATTCTGACAGGATATACAAATTCTGATTTTCTATCAGATGTTGAATCAAGAAAATCAACTTCTGGTTCTATATTTATTTTAAAAGGTGGAGCCATAGTCTAGAGAAGTGTCAAGCAATCTTGTGTTGTCGATTCGATCATAGAGGCTGAGTACATTGCTGCTTGTGAAGTAGCAAAAGAAGCAGTCTAGCTTCACAAGTTCCTAAATGATTTGGAGGTGGTTCCTGAGGCAAAAAAGGTCATTACACTTTATTGTAATAATAGTAGGGTAGTGGCTAATTCTAAAGAACCTCAGAACCCTAAAGCTACCAAACACATTGAGAGAAAGTATCATCTCATAAGGGAGATAATATAACGTGGTGAGGTAAATGTGGTAAAGATTCCCATATAACAAAACCTTGTTGATCCATTTAAGAAGACACTGTCTTAAAAGAGTTTTGGGGGTCATCTAGCAAGGATGGGAATGAGGAATATGTCAAACTTTCTTTAGGGCAAGGGGGAGATTATTAGAGTTATGTAAATATAGTACCCTGGAAAGCACATATATTGACTTATAACTTTATTTTCTTCTAGTTATTTTTAAAATGAAAATATTTATTATTAATAAAACAAAAGAGTTTGATTTTTATGAGCTTTATATATCTAGTAATAAGGTATCAAGATTCTTTTATAAGTAATATATATATATATATATATATATAGCGATGTATGGGAAACATGTATATTATAAAAATATAAAATAATGGATTCACAGTTGAATAATCAAGTTGGTCGCTTGATTATAGTTTAGACTGTAGTTATCTCCGTGCAAGTAAAAGAGTTTACTTCAAGGGAATGATCAGTTTCGTATTATGATAGTAGTTGACTATCAATAATGGCACTATTAAATGGATCTAAAATCAAGTATGTTTTAAAGAATAAAGTGGGTCATTACTTTAATCTTAAAACATATAACTTAAGCATTCATTTATTATGGACCATAATCTTGATGAGTGGTGAACTCATATGTATTTCATTATAATTCTTGATATGATTGGAATGGAGTTTTACAGAGTATCCAGTGTCTGCATGTTAGAATTATTAATTGAAACATGTATCAGGGAACATTCACTCAAATAAAGAGTTTATAGTGATATCATCACTTTTGATGCTTCATGGAGATTGGTCATTAAAATGATGCCAATAGTTTGATGGACTAGCTACCCATCAAGTTTTAATACCAATATGAGATCTTATGTGTTAATTACCATATAGAGTAAAACGGAAGATCTAGAAATAAAAACCAACATAAAGGTAAAACAGTAATTTTAAGCTTTATTGTGCTGATGTATATAACATGGTTCATATTAGAGTTTGCAATTAGACACCCTATTTGAAACATGTTTTCTCATAAGATTTAGTAATTCAAGAGTTCAACTAATTGTTTCTTTTGTGGAATGACATTTAGCTAATAAGTTGGAATTAATTCTAATGAGATTAAATTAATTCTGGGCTTACTAGAGCATGAATCATATAAGTCCAATTAGATTCCCCATTTGGCTTCTAGGAAAGTTATCAAGCAAAGTAAGAAATATAAATAGAGGTTTTAAAGCCTATATTTGAATGTTAGGATTAGACTAATTAATTGTTAATTAGAAGCCCAACTAAACATTTAGAAATGGGTTAGACTTTAGTTTAATTTGATTAATTAGAATAATTAAATTAAAACAAAGTTATTAAAGATAAATGGAGGAGGAATTTTGGTTTTATTGGGCTAAATGTGCAAAGATGGTTTAAACATGCTTTATCATCATTAAATGGAGTAATTATTTTATCATTAAATGTTTTAATGGTTGTATTTTAATGATAGCATCTAGCCTTTTAGCATTCATTGGATTAAAGAAGAAAGAGGAACATTTGATGGACCATCTTCCTTCTTTCATCACAAAACCGAAAATGATATTTCTCATTTAGGTTAATAGTCTTTTTATATACCCATCTTAAATACAAATGAGAAGGGTCTCATTTATTGGCTTCTATATGATTAATTAAAGAATGATGTGATGCAGTTGATGCAAATCTCTTCTTTCTTTTAATGTAAACCGAAATTGAGAAGAAGTGAGAAGGGGTTCTTGCATTTTTCACTCTCTCTCTCCTATCTTGCATGGTATAGCTGAAAACTACATGAGAGGTGTCTCATCTTTGGCTTCATTCTTTTAAGAAAAAATCTCTTCAAGTGTTTCTTCTCCTTTCCTACCAAAGGATCTTGTTAACCTAGCTGTCGAAGGAGGACAGGTGGTAGATCGGATTGGTCAAGGATATAATAATAAGAAGAGGATATATCACCTTAGAGTGGATATATTGCCAAGGATAGAATAGCACAGGGAGGAGTTAAAGCTATAGTGAAAGAGTCGGTAATAATTTTCATCTTTTGTTTATGCAAATGTTTATCCTTATACCGTATCATATATGGCTAAACATATTGATTTGGTTAGATTGCTTCTACTGCAATTTTGATTTCCAAAAAGTTTTGAAATCTACCATTTTATCCAAATCGTGCATGCTTTATTTTTTGATCCAATAATACCATTTTTTGATCCATCTTCTATCAATCTACCATTTTATCCTTATATACCATTTTTTGAAATCTACCATTTTATCCTTATACCATATCATATACCATTTTTTGATCCATCTTATATCAATCTTAAGTAGAATGGTTGTTTGATCTATGCATTGAAAAATATGAAGTGAGTTTTCCATTTAAGCTTAAGGTAGTTTATTGAAGTGATAATAGGAGAGTGGTCGAATACTAAACAGTTGTGGAATATGAAAGAGCTTTAGGTAAATTTCCTTTTCTAATTTGAGTTGACTAGGCTTTTATCAAGTTTCTTCGACATAAAATGAGCCTTACTTTGCCTATTACTTTAGTTGAACAAGTTCCTTATATAATAGGGACCTTCCAACTCTAGATTGCTAGTCATCTTAGCTCTAGATTGACTTTTGACTCAAATGCGTACTTTATACAATTAAAGTTGCCAACTATGATCTAACATATTATGTAGTGAAGTAATTGATCAATGTCTTCCAAGTATTTGAGTTGGAATGTGTGAGGGTTAAATTTTACAATAATTTTGCCATTATAATGCTATGATTGCATAGTGATGTCCACTCCTTTTTTATGAACCAGAGTCCTTTTCTAAATGGCTCCTACTTTATTTTGGTTTCTATTAAAGGGGTTTCTTAAGGATTCAAAAATCCTTGAGGTCCTACTAATTATTTGGGTTATTTATTCCCCTAATGTTCCACATTAGTAAATTCATTCTATCGAGAATTTTTTGGATTTTCTTCTTGGCCTTTCTTCCTTTAGCTTTTTTGTTGATTTTAGAAGTTGAGGGAGAATCTAGCTTATTCTCTAGTCATATTGTTGAATTCTCATCAAGCTTATATCCATTTCCTTTGGGTGATCTAGATTTCCATTCCCTTTTTAAATGTCTATATTTTGTAGGGAGACTTGACTTTATAACTCCCTAACTAATTTAAGGTTAACCTCTTCCACTATTATCTTAGTGGGGATTTCCTTTATTGCATCTAGCCTCTCACTTTCTTATTCAACTATCATATTACTTCCCTTTCCTACTTTGTCTTAGTTCCCAGAATTTAGGCCCTCTTGTATCTTAGGAATTTAACTCGTTTTGTCATATTTGGCTTCAAGACGTAAGATCATTTCATTATATATGTAACCAACTTTAATTAATCATGAAATTTAAGAAATTTTATGGAATCTAAAACTTAGTTTTCCTTTTGTACTTTTATGCATACACATATGTATCCAATCCTAATGATGTGCCACTTTTCATCTAGTTTCAATGACTTTCCCAACTTACTTGTAAGATGACTAAAACCTTTTTCAAACTAGTATTTCACAGGGACCTTATGAAATTTCACCTAAAATGGAATGCTAGTCAAACTGTATTTATCAACTATCATTCCTAGTCTCTAGTTTTGAATAAAAAAAGACCTACCTTACACATGCCATAGGTCTCCTTTAATAATCTAAGTTGCTTATTCTTCAACTAAAAATTTAAAAATAAAAAATCTTCCTCACTAATAAGGATAGATTCCAGATCATGATTTCCCCATTTAGTGTAAGCTACCTCTTTAACTGTGAGTAAAAAAGTCTCTTCTCCAACAAAAATCTAACTAAGGCTGTCTTCCATTTACTAGCTCCTAAGTTTAGTGGTTCATTTGGAGGAGATTCCACCTCAGACCCCTCAGTATCAAGGATGAATCTAAGCTTAGTCAAGTTTTATGGATCTTAAGTAACCACTTTATTCTAGGCAATCAAAGGGAGGATGAGTTGAGAATGATTCTAATTGATCCATTTTCATTTATGGTATAAACTATTGCTGTAAAGGAAGAAGATGAGGAAAGAAGCTAGACGCTTAAGGATCGAGGTGCTAGAGACCTTCCTAGGTGACCTCCATTTGAAAGGAGGAAACAAAGAAGCTGTATCGACTCTCGCTGATCCTAATCCTGATCCTAACTGAGGGAGGGACAGTAACATCTTAGGATGATTGAGGTCTGGTGGAAGGTTTAGTGTCATACTAAGGGGCCTTATTGGTGGGGGTGGTGCTAAAGGTGGATTATTGAATTGAAGGAAGGGATGGAAAGGCTACCGGAGTCTCTATGCTTAAATGATTATAGCATAAAGAACGGTAGTTGTTTGGTTAGAGTTGAGGCCATACAATGCAGTTAAGGAAGTCGAGAAACAGAAACTACAATTAAAGAAAGGTTAGGTTTAGGCATGGTAAAGGTGGAAGGAAGTAGAGGGAGAGGGTGGGTGCCATTTCAGCAAATATATTATTCTCTAAATGTTTTAATTTTAACTACATTAGTTTATTTGAAAAATGAGTTGTTGAATATTTGTTATCCTAGACTTCTTATTATTTGTGTGTTCATTTTATATATAAGATAATTTTTTTCAATTCAGTTGAAACCAAATTTTAGTTAGATTAGTTAAGATTAAACTATAATTTAATGTGCTTTTCTCAAGTGCCTTCTTAGATATTTCAGTTAGTGTTTCGCAATATTTTTCACATAAATTACATTTTTTAATTGATTTTTCTATGTTTTTAGGTCATTGTTAGAAATGTTGTTTTAGAATGAACTTTCTCAAGAATTAAGAAGTTTTAAAAGGAAATCAAGAAGAAATATCAATTATAGCAAAAGGATAATATGAAACACGCCCATGTTAGCTAGTATTCTTCTTAAAAGCTAAAAGATAAAATAAAATAAAGTGCATGGGTAGATGAAATTTTTGTAACATAATGTTGAGGAAACATTATAAAACAGGATCATTGATATAAACATGTTTACACCTATATTAATTAATCATAAATTAGAATTGAGAAATAATGAAAAAATGATTAGTGATATAAACATATTAATGCTCATGTTTATATGCAAAAAAGAGACAGTGAAAAACCTAACTAAAGACACAGGTGTGCTTGTACTTGTGTAATGTTCCAGGTGAGAAAGAATGACAAACACAATCTAGGACATGATTATGTCTTAGACTATATTACTTATATAATTTCTTATAAATACATAAGGAAAACTTAATTTAAGATCAATTTAAGAAATATTTTCCATTCTTTTGGAATTTAGTACATTTAGTTACTAAAAAACCACAGGGCCTTATAGAGAAATTAGGAGGTCATTTCTGAGATTAAAAAAATTCATATTTATCCCAATTGGAGCAGATCATTATGACCAATTGAGATTATATACCTTTTCTATCCAGTGAACCCTCATATTCTTAACTAGTTACAAAATTAATTAATATGGTTTTTATGGAATTAAAAAATATAAAATAAAACCTAAATAAACTGATAGCCAAGAAATACAAAACAAAGATATCAATCAAATAGAAAATTCAATCATAATTAATGTTCGGAAAAGTACTTCCCTAGTATCATCTTTGTAGTTATGATTATATAAACTCATAAGGTTTTTATCTTCTAGACTAGCATAATTTCTAAAATATGAAATTGAACTCTTTTAAGCTGCAATTACCAATTCCTAAGTTAATTATGTATCTCTACTAAATTAAAACCCCAAATTATGCATTATATTAGTGAACCTCTTTGAAAGGTTTTAACCTAAAACAAGAGAAATCATGTAAGTCTATCTTTAGCACCTAATTCAACTCCTAATATCCAAATCATGTTCACTCATAGGTAGGTTCTCTTTAATTTCCCATAAGTGAATTAAGATTAGATATAATCATTAGTATATTAAATTTGATTAAGCGCACCAAACATATCTGACAAATATAAATCCCACTTCATCATTAAAATTGAAGGAAAATATCTAAAGATGATAAATAATGTTTTTCCTATTTAAAAATATAAAATACTTAGCTGCAAATAATGTTTATGTAAAAACTTAATTGATAAAATAAAAGAAGTCAAGATAAAAAATATTTATACTTTAGATAGCTTAATATGTTTGGATGATATTTGGTCTTGTTTCTATATTGAAAATAGCTCCAAAGTTGACATCCTAAAGGTTTTCTACCTTCTAGAGAGTGCACCTAAGTTTTTTAATGGAAATGAATGATAAAAGTCCAAAAAAAGTCTGTCAAATTAAGATCTCTATGCTTTGAATATGTTACATTCATTTAAGGCATAGTCTGAGAAACGATCATTTCCTAAGTCATGCATCCCTCCACTTCTTTCTAGGGAGGGGCATGAGCTCTAACATGCCCATGTCCAAGATCATGGATGTTTTTATAACTTTTTTAGGTCTAAACACGAGCGGAGACATAAGCGTGTCTCAATTTATGTTACTCTTTAAAAAATCTTGCTAGATATTATAAGGTCTCCTTCAAAAGAATGGTTAAAGTCTAGAGAAGTCCCTCAAATTAGATATTTCATATTTTAAATATGTTTATACATTTGAGATATAGTTTGGGATGCACTTATGTCCTAGACTATGGATCCTTATGTATCTTTCTAAGAAGGGACATAATTTCTAGCTTGCCCAAGTCTTAGAACATAAATATTTTCTATAACTTTTCTAAATATAGAAATGGGCACTTCTAAGGCTATATTACTCTTGAAAAATGGGCACGTCTCCCTCTAAGTTTTATCTTCATCTACATATCCATAAGGTCACAGGCTAGCTTGATTTAAAGCTTTTCTTTAGCTTATTCCTTTAATTTTTCAACCTAAATGCTCTTTCAATAGTTTCCTTAAGCTCATGTTTGCCTTCCTTTGTTTCCTAACTACAAAAACATAAGCAAAAAAATAAAAATAGAAATATAAAATTGATAGTCTTATTAAAAAACAAACTAATATAAAATGGTCCCTACTAAAAATGTTTTATAGTTTAAAATGTCTTAAAATCAAAGTCATAAATAAATAGTTTGGTTTCCTCTTTAAAAATGTTGTTGTAGAAGTCTTTTAGTTGGAATTTCTTCCTAAAATTGATTAGTTAGTGAAGTAATATGGTTAAAATTGATTAGTTGGTGAAGTAATATAGTTTCTACTCCATTCTTAGTGATCATTGAAGATGCCATGCAAAGGCTCTTTATTTCTTTTTCTTCCTTTTAATCACGCTCTCTCTTTTATCCTTTTCTTATTTAACACCTAAAATCCATGCTTGATGAATTTATGTAAAGTATTTGAACGATTATCTTGCATGAGTTATCATTAATCAAAAATTGGTTAATTTCATTCAAGATTAAAAAGGAAATCTCTTCATCTCCATCCCTAAGCATTAATTTACCTTTCCTAGCATTTATAAATACACCAATTATTGCAAGGGAAAATCTACCTATGATTAAAGATACTTTATTATCCTCTTTCATGTCAAGTATATAGAAATTACTTGGAAATGTAAGCATATCAATATCAATCAAAACATTCTTTATAATAACTTTATGATGTCTAATTGATCTTCTTACAAATTGCATTATTGCTCAGTAGCTTTCAATTCTCTTAGTCTCATCTTCTTATTCATGGTATAAAACATCAGATCGTTCTACCTCCTAATTTAACTAATTCTTTATTTATAAAGACAATACTAATATCAAAGGAAACGTCAAAATTTCCCATATCTTTAACTTCTAGACAGTGTTTAAAGATGTTTAAGTAACTTTGATTTCATTCTTTGTTTTATAATTTCTCCTCATAAACAAAAGATGTTTAAGTAACTTTGATTTCATTCTTTGTTTTATAATTTCTCCTCATAAACTTCCTCCTCTTTCTTTCCCTTCCTTATCCATGTTACCGTTTGGCTCTTCCTTTATACTATTAATCAATTCATTCTATTCTTTAAGGTGATTATCTTCACATGTTCTTTCAAGTTTAATATCATATCATTAGGCAATGTCCCTTGAGGCCTTTTGTAACATCCCGTTACCGATGTGAGGGCATATCGGTAATTTGGATGGCTTGAGCAGTGAGTGCATTCATGACTGA
>JANITW010000236.1:51361489-51376395 GCA_027564335.1 Erythroxylum williamsii | reverse complement strand
ATGTGTTGGGTGAACCATCGATGATGGTTTCTCATTGAGTTCGCAAACTCACCCAACATTGCAATATATTTTTCAGGGCAGCGTTAGGACTCTAGCTCCGAGTTTGGCGTTTCTGCAGCGAGTGTTCGTGATCAAGTGCTGCGATGGATCATAGGTCGGTCAGCTGGAGATGTTTATATTTTTGTGATGACCTAGTATAGATGTCTTTATCAGTTTCCTTTTTGAGATGTATCTGGCCTGTAGGGGACTGATAGATGTGTCTATATTTTGGACTGATGTCATTTAATGAAAAGTGATTATTATGGTTTTAAATTTTTAGCGATTTGCAAATTGTGGTTTATTTTATATTGATGCCATGCGAGTGTTTAGTGATCGTAGCACTTCCGAACTGTGGGATATGCGCCGGAACGACCCACGGGCGTCCCGGTGTGTACCCTACGGTGAGGGGGCGCTACACCTTTAAACTATAAAATTTGTTAACTGACCAAATTTAGTTTTATGGTTCGAATAGAAGCCTTTTAATTTTGTAATCAAGCTTCAGATCATCAAGTCATGTAGACGTTATTTCATCTTTTTTATTGATTTTGATGAAATTGAGCTAGGGTTACCGTAAGGCCATTTTATTGCTCTAAGAAAAATATGAAGGATTCCTTCATCCTATATTGTAGTTCATAATTTAAGGTTTATTATTGCTTTAGAAACTACCCATATATTCCTCTTGCTCTACTTAATCAATTATAGGGTTTCTAGCTTAATATTCAATGCTTCAATGACCTTATATAATTCATAACTTATAAGTAATCTGGTCTTACCATTGTATTCAAAATGTCAAGTTTCATTACTAGGTTCTCTACTTGAGTTACCAATCTAGTCATTGCACCTATATTTTGAATACTTAAGGTTCTATTAGTTTTGCCTTAGTAATTGCCAGTAATAATTATTTATAAACATCTATTCTATCAATTTAAGAGTTGCTTTCAAAGATTTATTATTAAGAGTTACACTAGTTATTACATAAACCATCTACTTTATTAAATAGATTACACCATTTTAAAAGGTCTAAACCTGTATCTATTATGATATGGGAACTTCTTCAGCATATCTCGCCCATACTCATAAAGAATTCAATTGTTAAATTACCAGTAGATAGAGATGTCATTTCTCAGCTTTATTATTTTTAATGATGGGAAATATTTGGCTAAGAATGGTTTTACAAGACTTTCCTATGTTATAATTGAAATTTTAGGTAATATCTTAAACCACTTTTTAGCCTGATCCCTCAATAAAAATAAAATCAACCTTAGCCTTATTTCATGTTTGGTGGCTCCATTAATCTTAAAGGTGTCGCAAATCTCTAATAAGTTGGAAATATGTCCGTTGGGACATATGTATGGTAATCCATCAAACTAAACTTATTATTATAGGGTTTGAATCACTCGGTTGTGCACCATTGGATCATGTCCCCATAAGATGTGGTTTTAAGTATTCCTTCCATTGTATTAATTTGTATACCTTGTATATCTTAGGCTTTTAGCTTAGCCCATTCTCTTCTTATCCAATGAAGTATTTTAAGAAGCTTTAGGTCTTCTTTAAGGAAATGTAGTGTTTGTCTCCTTGTCATACATTAAGATCAAACCTAAAATCAAAGTACAAAGAAAAAAATTTAGAAAAATAAAGTATAAAGAATAAAGAATTGAAAAGACTAGACTAATAGTTCTTATGTCTCATAAACACCAATTGCCTCCTTACGAACAAAGTTAAAAACTTTTGTTTTAATTATTTTCTTCTCCTTTAATTTTTTCTATTGAAAATAGCTTCCTAAACAAAGATAAGTGCACTTATTGTTTATGAGTAATATAATGGTAAATAGATTGTTGATCCCACAAGGAAGCTAGAGAGATTTAATGAACTCTCTTACAACTAACTAGTTAAAAAGAATTGATTAAGATAATTTTTATATAAATGGTAAAAAATTATAAAATAAAAGTAAAAAAATGATAACCAAGACACATAAAACAAAGTAATTGATCAAATAAAAATTCCAATTACAATCATTGCTTATATAAGCATGTTCTCTAGTATCATCTTTATGATCATGATTTAATAAACTTACAAGATATTATCATCTAGACCGGTAGAATTTCCTAAAATATAATATTACAATGTATCAAGTTTTAACTATTTATTCTTGAGTTAATAAACATTTGTCTTCACTAAGTTAAAACCTCCAAGAACATAACATGTTATATGAACTTTGATGAAATGTTTCACATAAAATAAGAGATATCGTGTAGGTTTATTGCAGCATCTCATTTAACTCATAATATCTAAGTCATGATCCACTTAAAATAAGTTCCCTATAATTGTCCATAAGTGAATTAAGATCAGATCTAATTATCAGTTAATTAAATTATCAATAAGAGCATTCAAAAATATATGATAAAGATAAATATAACATCATAAATAAAATAAAATCAATCTATACAAAAACAATAATAAGAAAATTTTCTTTTTAAATATAAATACTTAGCCATTAGTCATATAAATTTTTCTTTTTAAATATAAATACTTAGCCATGAGTCATATTTATATCAACAAAAATAATAACAAAAATAGAAAAATATTATAATTGAAAGAATTCTAGAGAAAAATCCTTATATTTTGGACAATTAATCAATTGGAATGATCATTAATATTGTTTTTTTTATCAAAACATGACTCTAAAATTGATTGATCAAGGATTGATCCCCCTCCTAGTGATTAACCCTAAGTTTTTGAATAAAAAAGAATAATAAAAGTTCAAAAATGTCTCTCATATGAGGGTCATCATATTGTAAATACATTTTCTCCATATGAGATATGATCTAGGACAGAACATGGATCCCTTTGTATCTTTTTAAGGAGGGGCATAGGTTTTGGCATGCTCATTCGTAAATTATAAGTTTGTTTGCAACTTTTATGGGTGTGGACATGGGTTAGGACATAGGCATATCTTAGGTTGTCTTACCCTTCATCAATTCTCACTTGCACGTATTCTCCCTCTAGGTTTTATTTAGGTTGTATCTTTATTTGCATAACGTCTTTGGAGCTTACATATGACCATTGGCCACACCAAGTTTAACCAATAATTATATTATCTTCATATTTTCAATTAAAATCTTTTGATAAAGCTTATCCAAGGTAAAAATAAGTTGTCTAAATTTGTTATGTTGAATGTGTAAAATAATGTAATTTAAGCATAAAATATAGCAAAATACTAAGTAAATTTGTTATGTTGAATGTGTATTTTTAAGGTAAACAATATGATGATGGCCTGATTATTTCTTATGCCCAAATAAGAAGGAATCTTAGTTATTATCTTTTTAAAGATTGCTTTTATTTAATTTTTATGTTTGAGAATTTTTAGTATTATTAATTTAATTTATCAAAAGATAAAAATAAACATAAATTTTAATTTACATATGGTTAATTCAAAAGACCATACATATGGATCGTGACTTAGATATTGAGAGTTGAATAGGATACTAGATACTTACTTATAAAAATCATTTAGTGTTAAATTTAAGCATTTCATGAAAAATTTCATATCTTAATGCATTCTTTTAAATCTCAATCTAATAGGGATGCTGGTTAATTGATCTAAGAATAGGTAGTTGAAACTTGACTAAGAGCAATTCATTACCTTAAAAAAATTTGTCAGTTGAAATTATATAACTTTTTGCAATAAATTGGATAATGAATACAAAAATGATGCTAGAAGATCTCTTATCTAAATGCTTATTACATCTTGATTTCACGTCTTAGATAGGTACTCTAATTTATTTCTAATAGTTTAATTTATGTTTTATATGGTTTTATTTTATTTTGTTTTTAAATATTAATCAATAATCATGATATGTCTTTAAATATTAATTGATTTGATATACTACACATAGTGATTAATGCCTTAGAAATGCTTAGGATACTCACTTTAGCTCATATTTGATATTAGGTACTTTTCATAAGTAAAGAAGCTAAAGTGACTTGAAAGCATGTCATTGAAGCCATCTTCTCAATTTCCATATTTTATTGATTTATGCAACGTGAAAAAAAAAAGATGATTAAAAGAAGAAGAGATAAGAGAGAATGTCAAATGAAGAACAAAGAAAGGAGAAGTCTCACGACCCAACATTGGATTGCATGGGCATGAGAGATCTCGCACACCAAAGAAAGGAGAAGTCTCACGATGAAACATTGGATTGTATGGGTGTGAGATCTCTTACACCTATACAACATCTCTCATGATCATGAGAGGGCCATACACGACTATGCATGATTATGCATGGTCATGAGAGGCTTGCACAACCATGTAATGACCTTACACATCCGTGAATTCTCACACCATGAGAACTAGCTTGAGAAAGCCAGGTGTCCTGGCCAGGTGTCACTCAATTTAAACCTAAAGTTTACTACATAAGGAAAAAGGAGTGACGACAAAAAGGACATTTGGGGGATAAATGTTAGGACTCGATCCAGAGACTGGATCCCAACCGGAAAGCAGAAAGCAAAAGCGAAAACGAAAGGCATATCGAAAACAAATCAAATTCTTAATGGAATCGAAAGCACATCGAACCAAAACAACAAATGGTTCAATCGAACGAAAATCAAATTCCAACATCCGTGAACAAATAGCGTAGAAATAACTATTGCGTTGGAAACCTTGGACTACATCAATCCGAAACCGGTCTAAATTTTTCTCTTTTCTTTCTTATTCATTTCTTTCATCTTTATTCGATCTCATTCAAAATCAAAACAAATAGTTCCCACTTTTGGAAATTCAACCTTATACAAATCTCAAAACATATAAAGCTTCTTAACATGCAATTTCTCAGTCTCATCTTTTTAACAAATCATATATCTTATTCTTTTCTTTCTTTTGTCATAGAAATTTCGGCAGCATAACGGCTGCATTTTAACTAACCCAAATTTGCAAAGTGTTTAAAACGCACTTCTATAATACCAGCTCAATCAACACACAACTCCTCGGACCTCACGTCCAAAATCCAAACTCATACACAATCCCAGAAATCAAATACATCATACTCAATTTTATACACCATTTCATAATTTACAATTCAATCCAAACCCAAAAATCAATCATATTCATATTCAATCACAAATCATGTCCCATAACTATATACGTTCATATCTCATCTATAAACCTTAACATATTATGTCAACACAATTTACATCACAATTTCCTATAATCATACACAATCTTATATCTCAATTCCATACTCGAATTCAGACATTATTTACATTTCGAAATGAATACACTACAAACTCTAATGACTTTCTACATTATAAACAATACCAAAGCCAAAGTCCAAAATTTCACAAAATACAAAAGTAAACAAAATCGAACAGATGCCTTAATCTTCTTTTATCCGATCTCCCGCTCGATACCTGGAGATGGGATGAAAGGGGGGTGAGCTAGATGGCTCATGGATAATATGTTTATAAATTGAAAGATAAGCGAAAATAGATAAATCTAGCTAACAACACTCTTCTCCTATTTTCTCTTCGGTTATTCTTTGTTTTTAAACACCGACAGTGGCGTTGGAGAGGATGGCCAAAGGTGAGACATTGAAGGTGGAGATGGAAGACTAACTTTCCTAACACCGGTTCATAGGTGCAACCGAGGCTGAGGAGCACATTAAGCAGATTATTGTTGTGTATCATTTTCTTTACCTCTTTTTTAGATTGTTTATGTTATCTTGTATAGATTGATTGGGTATTGTATGAGAATGTTTTGAGTGCTCTATTAAATCGCTTTCATGAAAACCTATAGCTAGAAGTTGAATGTGATACGTATATTCGTTTTAAAGGTCATTTGTGGCAACTAACAGTATTAAATCGTTAGAGATAACGTAGCATAAGTTAAACAATCTAAGCTTGTGTTATTATTACTTAGATTGGTCTATTTTTCTCACTTGTAATGTGGTTGTCTGGATAAACTTAGAGAGCTTGTTCTAGGTTTTTCAATAGTTAGGGTTAATTAATGAACTCTTCTTAATTAACTATGATCTAAAGAAAAACTGGAATTAACAGAGCTTATTGTTAGTTTACGATCAATAGTCTTAACAGCGGTGTAATATATTAATGACATCTATATATCAACGACATCTACAAAGTTGTGCTTAGGCCGCTATTAAACTAGAGAATTGGATTTCAACTCATTCATCAACTTTATCACTTTGTTGCTATTTAATTTGATTTGTTTTTGTAGATTCAATTTTACTTTATCTTCTAATTTGCTTCAAACCAAAAACCCCCTGTTTTACTCATATAGATAATTTAGAAAAGTAATTGGAATTAATCTATGTAGAGTCAACCTAGACTTATCACTGGCTATAGTTTTAGTATAGTTATTTTGGTGGTGTTATGACACGCGACCAAATCACTCTATAATTATTTAATTAGGTAATTATAGGATATTTTATTAATTTGTTAGTGCTTTTTCATGGGATCTATACTTTACTCAATATTATATTACTACCAAAAAATAGGTGAATTTGCTTTAATTTGTGGTAGAAAACTTAAGTAGTTAAAAAATGCTAACTAAAGGGCCAATATAATTAATAGACTAAAAACCTATAGATAAGCCTATATAGTGTGAGGGAGATTATCAAACTTGGTGCAAATGAGTTAAAAAGATTAGGATTACTAATCCTAGGGACCTAAAATAAGCACCAACACAGGCTTTACTTTTGTTAAATATGTTTTAGTTTAGTATTATTATCTTATAAATAAAGACTACATATTTTTTAAATTTAAGTCTGAATGCATTTGAAAATTCACAAATTATCAAGCTAAATGCCTAATAAAATGAAATGTTAAATGCCTTGTAAAATTTCATACTATACACCACATAAAAAATTAAGCTAAGCATTTTACAAAACTTTTGGCCAAATGTCTGGCTAGATATTTAACAAAATGATAGATATAAAGTCTTACAAAATAATAGACTTAAAGTCTGGCAAAATAAGATACTAGAAAATACATATATTAAAGTCTAGCATTACCTATATCATTAAGGATAATACACCTTATAACGATAAGTGCTTTACCTATATCATATCCAAGAGTTAAAATCACACATTATAGAGGCTCCATGAAGTAGGCTCTAACTGAATCATATTTATCGTTGTTGTAAGTTGTGGCTCTAATAAATTTGTTATCTTTTCCTTCTTTAAGCTTTTCTGAGTTGATTTAAATTTATTGTTACTATCATCATGATTCTTATCGTAATTCAACTTCTTATTTTACTTAAGCCTACATTTGAAAGAATGTTTTTCCTTCCTCAAAGCTACTATTGTGCTCATCAAACTCTTCAATCTCTAATAATAAAATTTATATTGTTGAATCCTTAAAAATGAGACCTACTTTGATTAACTAAAACTTTTGCTTAAAAATATAACAATCCACTAGACTTATACATATCATTGAATTAAAGGTTAGGATTTTCTCAAATTTATCATTGAATACTTCCCTATAGGCCTTAATTGACACTTTGTATTAGAGAAGTGCTCTAAAGGAAATCACCTTTGGCACTTATTGTACAAATCTTTTTGGTTAATAAAAATGTTTTTTCGTTAATTTGATGTTCATGTTCTTTATGAATTGATAGTGATCTTAAATAGAATTAATGAAGTCCTTGATACATTACATAGCATGAATGAAATCATGATAAGATCATGATAATAAGATTCCTATCATGTGTAATTATGTTAGTATATAAATTATCCCTAGTCATAAGATTAATGAGATAGGACATTATTAATCCAGATAGACTAGCACATTTTATACTCCTTGATTAGATCAAGCAGTGGATCTCATAAGATGTAAGCATGAGTTATCTAGAGTTAACATATGGATGCTTGTTAAGAGTAATAAGTGCATTAGATAACCTACCATGAGAAAATCATATGGATAATCTATTCTAGTGTCAATGATAATCTCATCATAGCAATGGTGTAAATATCCTTAGACTTGAGGTGCTTAAAGATATCTTGGATACTAATCCTGTACTTTGACTCCATTCCTCGTTGCCTCTTAGAGGTTACTCATAGGGTGGTGATTGGATATAACTTAAGGTATTCGAAGGTGATTGAGTAGCCAATAAAGAATTCACCACTCTTAATAAAAGAAGATGATACCTATAGCCTCTTGTCGGGATCATTATTTGGGAATCTCTGGCCAAAATGGAAATATCATGAAGATAGTTTTCAATGACATATCTAATTGAGTAATAAGCCTCGAGGATAAGAACTAACATCACTTGGGCTAGATGTCATGTAGTCAGTCTAGTGGGAGATGACAGTTTAACCATACTCTATACCAAGTGGGGTATAGATGGTGAAAGGATGAATTGCATGGGAACAATATCTATGAAAGGGTTCGTAGTTAAACCACAGAATTTTCAGTCAATTAGGGGTCATGATGTATTGCTAGATACCGCTTATAACTTGCTTAAATTAAGTGTTAATTCAAATGACCAACATAACTGGGAACCTAATAGGTCACACGCATTAAAAATGTGAAGAATGAGTAAAATGGTTTTGGATGGGGAATCAAAATATGAGAGATGCATGTCTAAGCTACACAAGTGTGGTAGTTTTGGGTGATTTGATTATGAATCATATGACACATGTGAATCTTGTTTATTATTTAAGATGACAAAATTACCCTTTAATAAGCAAGATGACAAAATTACACTTTAAAGAAGGAATGGAAGTTTCATGCTAAATTAAGTGGGATTAAAAACCACTTAATTCCCACTAACTCTCCGTTGATGTTAAGGGTTAGAGGAAGACCAAAGGGTGTAAGAAACATCAATTTTCGTGCAAGTTTTGTGTGAAAACAAGAGACTTTTTAGTGAAATGTTAATCATCTTCTCTTACTCTCTACAAACACTCTCTTAAAGAATACATCATAGCTAACACTTTATGTGTGTTCTAGCCATTCTTCTTAAGAGGTTTCGGGCTTCGTTCTTCACGTGGATATCATTAGAGACATTCTCCTTAGATCGTCGTGGTTTACGACAACCGAAGAGGTGAAGACAAGAAAGAACGAAGGAGATTGTAAGGTACACATCTTAAGTTCATGTTTTGTTAAAGTTACATCTAATGGCACTTGAAAGTTCTTGGCCTTTTAGGTTTTGTTTTATATTTTCACTTTTGTTTTCTATTTTTGATGCATGTGATGCAAGATCAAAACCCAACACTTTGAATGTGAGCAAGTCTATTGTTATCTTAAGTAACAGAGTATTAAGATGCTTGATATAAAACACCTAGAATGAGGATGCAATTAAGTTCCTATGTTTTTAAAAAAACTTGACATAAAAATCATCCAGTGTAAACTTCATAACATACCTAGAGTTGTTATCATAAATGCTTATCTTCCCAAGCCTAAGAAACATGCTTTCTTATGAGTCTATAGTTTTCTAATCATTATAGGTATATAATGTTAAAATCTAATCTTATATCGCTTGGGTAATTTCTTATTATAAGAATAGATGCATATGTAGTAGCAACAACTATGAGAAATCCCACCTTGAATTTGAACTTGCATTTCTAAGCTCAAAGTCTTTCATAAGGGAAGGGATAGACAAGATTTGACAGCCAATCATTATTAGTACTAGGATCCATATTATTGACAATGATAAGTTTTTGTCTCGCTAACCTTGGCTCAATGTTAGATTCAATTATATACTTGACAATACAAATCTCCACTTGATTAACCATTATGTGCAAACATTATCTTGAAAGAAACAAACCAAGGGTACATAACTATATGAAGATGACAGACATTCACGTAACAACATTTGATTAAATGAAATTGCTTGAAATTTGGGAGGACCACATCCTATGGACATAAAATCCTTGAAATTTTTGAATCATCATAGCTTAACTCAAACACCTAAGCTCAAAATTCAATTATAGATCTATTATTAAAGCCTAATCACCCTAATTTTAGTTCAATAACCTATAGTCTAAAACTTAATTTGAAAAAAATAAGGTTTAAATTGTAGGCTCACCGTTGGTGAATAAAAAGACAATATGCCAAGAAATTGTCTGACAAGTTGATTAAAAAAAGAAGAAGAAGAGATAATAGATCTATAATTAAAATGACATATATAATGTCAATTACCAAGCTCTTAGACACATGCCAAAAATTTAGTTAATACAATCTTACAATTGAAATAGACTTCAGCTAAAAATCCTATAGACCAATATCTATTGAATGACCCAATAATTAAGAAAATTTCAATATTATATTTGATGGAGAAGGGATAGCATCATATGGACCTACTATTTACTATAAAAGTAATGACAATTACGGAGAATAACGCCACTCTTTTCTAACTCATTCTCTTGTATTAAATATTATATTTTCTTTTTTTTAATATTACTAACTTGACAGTTGAAGATGAAACATAAAAAAATTAATTCAAGACTTGGTTATATAAATTTGTTAAAAAAGAAGTTGCAGGTTAGACCTAAATTATAGTCCAACCCATTATATTATATTTAATTTCAAATGCTTGAACTTAGATCCAAAATTGAAGAATTTGGAGCCACTAAGATTTTAATTTTACACATAACCATGCTACTTTATCTTTGATATCAGCGACGTTAATAAAAATAATTACGCATGTAATTGTTTTACTCTTAGAATGTCAAGCTGTGGAAACAAGATCTTGTTGAGAAAAAACTATCGAAGTTAAGCACCAGTGCTTCTCCAGGATTATGTATTCAAATAAGAACAACAACATACGTAAACGGCTACCAACCGCATAACTTTTATCGTGGTTTGTCCACTTTTATTTAAAAAAAGGCCTATATTTTGTTTTCGCCTTAAAACTTATGTTGTACGGCCCTAAGACATTCTAACAGACAAAAGCCTTTGGCCATGTTAAAGAAAATGCTCCACCAACTGTCAATAACCATAATTATGGTACTGTAACAGCGTTTGGTCATAACCATTCGCAAAATCTCCTCCTCCTCCTCCTCCTCCAAATGGCCCATCTTCTTCCTCATGCAATCCATCAAAGTGCTACAAGGACAAGATACCAGTACTCCATGAGACTTTGACTCATTTAAAGTACCTAACTTTTGCAGAACGTAAAGACAAACTGAAAACAAATGATACCCAGAGCTCATCTTCGTCTTCATCCCTGACAAAACATGCAGCCTTGGGAATCTCGCCAGCCTCGTCATTGCGTGCGAATCTTCCACGTATTCGGGGTCGGTTGTCGGCTAGTGTTTTACGACATGCATACTTGAATCAACAGAAACATAAAGCATAAGCCCATTAACATCAGTGATGTTATTATGCTCGTGAAAACATTGGCTTCTTGAAAGAGTCCATATATATGTTAAATACTCAATTGAAATATTCTTGGTCTGGAAAAGGCAAGTTTTGTTGTTTAACATTAGGTTTATTACCTTGATTGTCTTTGTGAAGTTTCTTTGGTTGCGCTTGGCTCTGTACTTTGAAATCCTCTCCTTCCTCTCATCAGCACTATAGCGCCCTACTTTGAAATTTGCTTCTTCGATTAAGGACGGCTCTGTAGCTGAGGGGCTTGAAAAGGACCTCTGTGTTGGGTGTGCTGTTTTAATATTCTAAAACAAAACAGAAAAGATGCCCTTTCGTAAGTTATGTGGGTGATGTGTAACAGGACAAAAACAAGGGACTGAAGAGAGAGTAATCAGAGATTGACGCAACCTTCAAATCTCCAGTACTGCAAACCCTCCTGAGGTCGCTTATAAGCAAGCTGTTTTCAGGTGAGCTTAGGCCTTGATTTTCATAACTTGAAGACTCCAAGAGAGTATCAAAGTGAGGTTGATAGACAAAGCTGGGTTTGCTATCAAAAGAATTGCTGCTGTAGCTTCTTTGCATCACTTTTGCCACATTTTCTGAACCACTATAACTGTTAGGCACAAAGAACCGGTAGTTACAAGAAAGATCAGAGCCCAATTCAGTTTTCACCTCCAAAGCATCCAATCCAGGGAAATCATAGTACCCATTTGTTAAATTAGAAGTGTCAACAAAATCTGAACCATTTGCCAGAGGCTGCATATTGGTTGTCTGGTAAAGAGTCAAATTCTTCAGTTGGTGAGTTGGAGGTGAAGATGAGAGGATATTTGTGCTAAAACTGTCTACAGAGTTGGAATTGAGAACTGGGTTTTGAGTGTCTTGGTTGTTTGAAAGGTGTTGGAAGATGTCAATGGCAGAGTCATGAAAGGGAGAGAAAGGCTCAGGGAAGAAGATGTCTGCATCATTGGAGACCATTTCTGGGGTAGAATGTTGGTAGAAAGAGCCATCAAAAACAAAGGGATGAGAAGACATTTGACTAAGCTGAAATCTTAAAACTGACGAAACCTGAGAAGAGTTTTTGTAGGGTGCTGATACCCTCTCTATTGATGATATTTGTTTGTCTGTATATTGAGAATGGAATGAGCAGATACCAGTACAACTCAGACTTGGGCTCTCATTTGTTTAATCAAGTTTGACAGTTCCATAGCAACAAGGGAAACAAATGCCAAACAACTCTCTCTTTCTCAAAAGAGTCAAGATGTAGTCTTTGAGAGTTGAGAGAAAACACACTTGGAGCTAGTCCACTTCAGCTGCCAAGGCTATAAAAAGGACTCAAATTTTCACATTTCCCCCTTTTTCTTTTCCTAATTGAGCAGACCGCCCCAACATCTTTTGGAATTTTTCAAGTTGACCCATCCTGTCTCCAAGACTAGTCAATTGTAAATAACGTGTAAAGGTCGTTATATATTTAATTCACTTTTCGAACTGCGAAAATGAGTTGTCCCCGTTGAAGTCGTCGTCTCCTCTCGGGTACTTCGCCATTGAAGTCAGCCTCTTCCCTACACCTACAAAGGAAAATCAGCGAAATTAGGATTTTGGGTCTTGTTGGCAAGAGCTTTTACCCTGTGAAACCAGGATTGAATTCCTTGAAAAGCTTTGTTTGTGTTTAAAAGTTTCTTCCCTTTTCCGCTTGACAGAGATCTTTGGGACACAAATGGCTTCTCAAGCACACTTGGAGAAGATGGAGCTTCGCCAGAGCTATCGCAATCTCTGGCACACCGATCTCATGCGCACAATTCAAGCTGATACTCCATGTCTGCGTATTATCTATATACATCATAATTAATTGAGATTTATGTGTGTTGTTATTGATGTTGTTTATATTTCTATTATTGTTGTCTTTGTCTTTCGGGCTTTGGCTTTCTGGTTGGGCGCTCATATGCAGATTGTTGCCTTGCTTTGTGGTGGTGAGTGCTCTTGATCTTTTGTTTGTTTTCTTTTAAATTTGGATCTGCCGATTTTCCTAGTATTTACCTCTTAGATCGTGTTTTCTTCTGTTCGACGTTGTGTTCTTGATGGGTTTATGCTGAAATAGTTGGCGTGCTTACGAGAGCCTTGGTTGACTTTGGTAGGTCATGATTTTGTTTGAAATATGGTGATTTGCAATACACACACACACACACACACACACACACTCTTCCTTACCTTTGATGGTCCTTTTTTTCTTTTCATATTTTTATACATAGTAGATTTCTGATTGTTTTTCTCTTTGGGGGCAAAGTAACTTTAGTCAATAATTTCTATCGTCCTCCATCATATCCTTTTCACGATGATCAGAAGAAGCAAAAATTGTTGTTGAAAGTGAACTCCCCTATACTAGTTTTTGTACCTCATTTCATTGAGCCTTGCACTTGGGAGCTTGTGCCATTGAGTTGTCACTGTTCCCAGAATTCTGCGGGCTTGAGATTTTATTCAGTTAGCTTGAACTAGATTATATTGTGCAAATGGTGATGGAAATGAAAAGAGCTTCCTTAGATTTTCCTTTCAATTACTTCATTCTATGATATCCTCCACTGTAGCTCTTATAGACTTATTCCTGTTGTTACACATAATACATTCTTGCTTCGATTGATAAATATACACATTCTTCCCAGGTTTCCTTCTGATTCTCTTAATGGTTTCAACATAAAATAGCCCCTATTTCTACCCCTTTTTTCTGTTCTTTCAGCAATTAAACATCATTTTTCTTGCTTCATACTTCATGCTTGTTGGAGGGTAAAGGGTTCTAGGAATTGTTGATTCATGATTGACATTACCTACTTTGAAGAAAGAAAATCATAGGTGCATTGCTGTGGAGTTTTTTGTATTGTGCATGTAAAGGTTAGAAAACTATGCCACATCTAGTGCACATCATTTTTTCACTTCAAAGACTTTGTCAAACTAGCATTGCTGTGTTTTATCCCTTATTGTATTCGAATTCTTCTTTAACTATGTGTTGTATGTGACTTGCATCAATTACAAAAATAGCATATCTGTTGTTCGTTATTGTTGAGATATAGCTGTTGTACATTCTTCACAATGTAACTGTCGTGATCTAATTACTGTTGTGGTATGATTTTAGGAGCAGTTTTAATTTTCATAACATATAGGAGTGATTATAGGAGTAATTTCCATAACTGTATCTTCCATCAATTGTATTTAAGCAGCAGAAATTCATAAATAAAAAGTAAGTTTGAAGTTTTTCCCAACCTTGAATTCTTCTTATGGTCTCAGAGCACGACTGTTACATTGTGAAGAATGTGCAGCTGCTATATCTCATCATTTATATGTCAAGAGAAGCATTCATGGAATTCAAAATGTATATGCATACTTTTGTTCACATTGACTTTTAGCTAATGATAGGAAACTGATAAGGACTTTAGGAGAGCCACACCCAAAAGCTAGCTTATGAGGGTGGAGAGCCCAAAATCCTTATAAATCCCATATCAACTTTGTATTTAATCGATATGGGATTCAAGTCCCATACCTTGCAATTAGATCAAACC
>JANITW010000236.1:51323461-51340447 GCA_027564335.1 Erythroxylum williamsii | reverse complement strand
ATTTAATTAAAAAAGAGACTTTATAAAAATTAATTAATTTACGAAATTGATCGATTAATTAATAAACTGGTTAATTTTTAGTAATAAAGGTTATTAAAGTACATCAAACTAAAAAAATTTAAAAAAAGGTTATTAAAGTGAATAAAACTAAAAAATTAAAAAGTAAATTGAAAAATCAATTAGTTCAAGTTTTGACGGTTAAATCAACAAAATTGATTGAGGTTTTTAATCATTTTTTAGAACAATTAATTTATAGACATATTCATCTAGTCAAACACCTAGTGTTAGTTATTATATATTTGTTTGGTTTTTAGACATATTTAAATAGTAAAATACTTATCTTTGATTAGTATATATCTACTTGGATGGAGGTTCGACTAGCCAATCCGTTAACATAATAGACAATATCTATTCTGTAACTTTTTATTTTATTTTTTGGCTAATCGATCTAACCTCTTAGGGTAGCCAAACCTTTATGTAAACTAAGTTAAAACGTTCAAGTCTCAATTCTTTTCAAAGATAAAATACACCGATTTGATAGAATTTTTTTATTCACAATTAATTTAAAAGTTCATTAAAGTTTGTTTGGAAATCAAAAAAGTTTCTTTAAAGACCAAAATAAATTGTTCCTTAATTATGAAAAAATTTATGAATTGTTTTCTACATATAAATATTCATGTAATAATTGAGTCCTTAATTCTTTAAAGTAACTAAGATAAGATTACAAAAAGGATATTAATGATTTTTTAAATCTTAAAGTGATTGATCCCTTCTCATTCTTGGTTCTTTACTTAAATTTTCTTGAAACTCTCTTGCATATTTTCTCCGCTTTACTCATTTTCTTTATTCTTTGATTACTCAATTGATTTATTTAATTTTTCTATGCATTTTGTTATTCTATTTAGCTTGAATTTTTTATATATTGTTTATATATATTTTTACATATTTTGTTTATATTCATTATCACTTTTAGTTATTAATATCATTAAAAGTAAATTTGTTAGTAATAATATATATTTTATAAATAAAACAATGATATAATATCACTTATTCTAAAAAATGTGTTAAATATCTTTTCTAGATAATATATAAACGATTTAATGGTCAAATTATGTATAATTTGTTAGTTTATACCCTACATTCAATTGATTGGTTGTAGTTTAGTGACAAAATAATTTAAAGATATTCTTTATCTTATACATGGTTAGATGTATATGATAAAGTCAATATGGTAATTATACATTGCAAATGAAATTATAACCACATTATAATTATGAGATTCACATTGCATTGATATATTATCCCTAAATTATTCATAGTAATTGTTCTATTAAGATTGGACATTAATAGAATATATAAAGACTAGCACACACTATATTTTTCCTTACGAAAGAAGTAATTGATCTTATAGGCTAAAGTATAAAGATACTTAAACAAACATACGGGTATTTTTTAAAGAACACGTTCACTCAACTAACTCAATATGAGAAATCCATTTGGAACATCATTTGCATATTTATGAAAATTCTCATTGTGATGATTGTATAAGTAATCCTTTGAATTAAGGTCTCATAAGTTATTTTGTATAGGAATTGCTATGTTTTCATACTACTTATGACCTATTCTAATTATAGGTTGTTTAATCAGTAATCATTGATTATAACATAAACCATATGGAGGTAGTTGTGTAATCAAGATATGCTTCATTACTCTAAAGTAATTAGAGAATGTTTTGTTGTTCTCGATTGCGATTGATTTAGGAAATCCTTGACCAAGATAGAATAACATTTTATAAATGGTTTACAAATTTCATTAATTAAATTAATAGCTAATGGCAGAGAACTAATATGATTAGACTTAAAAAGAGCGAACATTAATTTCATGCTTTGTTTAATCGAAACATTATATGATGAAATGATTTAATTATATAAAAAAATAATACACAGAAAGGTTAGATTCATGCTTATGAGTATTTGATATTAAATTTAGATTCAACATTATTATAATGTTTAAAGCATAATAAGAAATATATTGTTAAGTAAAATTAGTTGATCCAATTTTATAAAAATAGTTTGTATGTGTTGGATCAAAGGAGACTTATGCTTAACATAGAAGGTAAGAATAAAAGTTAGATAATCGAGACTCTCTTGTTACGCCATGTTAGCTAAATTAACATAACAAGAATCTTAAATACATAATAGGATATATGTATCATCTTGATTATGAATCATATGAAATTTATCAAGTTGAAGAATAACCAAATCAACCTTTGGTGATAAAGATGATGATGGTATTGAATTGTTAAATCTTATATGTGTTATATATTAGATGGACTAAAAATTCATAAAAGGATAATCCTTATATTTCATTAGATTACTAATGACTTTATGTGATATAGTCATAAATATATATAGAAACAAACAATTTGTTCAATAAGTTTGTAAGATTATATTCAACCTTTTAGATATCTTATAACTTTTTATTATCCATATAATTCTAACTTAGTGGATAATATATGCTTCAACCAAGCACACATCCTTAAATCATTCACTTTGACTCTTTCAAAGATTTAGCATCCTACATCTAATATGAAATCTTGGTAATTGATTCAATTGGAACTATTAAAGGTAAGTCATTATCTTAGGCATAGTTGTAGAAGAAATAATATTGCATCATACAATATCTCATGTTGTATTTTCTTTCATAGATAAATCCATACTCTTATGAAATTTTGTTGTGAAGGACCTCATCATAGAATATCATTCTCTATAGATAACCAAAAATTTAAAACTTAATACAACAATCTTATCAAAGTGCTTCAGTATTCTCAATACCTAATTTCTACTTAGATTTAAACAATTTGAACTTTTCAATATTTTAAATAATTATTTCATTTAATACATAGAATGGCTATCAAGATAAGTAATGGGAGTAAGATGAAATTTGAAAAGTTCAAATCTCAAATAATTGGATGTACTATTACTTTTATTGTTACATTTGATGTATAGTTGAAAGGTTTCAGGACATTAAAAGATTCACTTTCATAATAAATTCCAAGAATTTGTTCTAGAGATGATTGTGAATTTATCATATATGCAAGAATGTTAGTAAGAGTATAGTTGTCATCTTCAGTGGGAGTATATGGAGATATATTACTCATAAAGAGCAATAATTTTAGATTTTCAGTTGTTGAAAATATAATTATTCAAGAACAACTCTTATTGGATATGAAAAGGTAACAACTTAATTATGGGAATTAGATTTATAGAGATAGATTGAAAGTTGTTTACCTATTATACTCCAAGTATATAGATAATGTCCTAAATGTGTTTAGTATTTGAGATATTCGATACTTGTGAAGTATTAAATATATCCATTATTCTATATATGAGTTGATATTTAAGTTCAAGATGATAAGGATATTACTTTAGAAGTAAATACTAATTAATGGTCTATTTTACTTATAACAATATTATTTCAAGATTGGAAAGGTTCCAATATAGCAACAGTTGCTAATTAAACCACAATAAAATTTTCATTTAGTGGAAATGATTAATTGGATCATTAAGTTCTTTGGTAAACCTGATATAGTTCCTAACATTATTCAAGATAGTAATGTACTGTAGAACATTAGAGCCATTAAACATGTAAAAAGAGCTAAGGTCTCATCAATGATCTAAGGATTTATTTAGGCAATTTTTATTAATTATGATTAAAATTAAGATGAAAATTGTAAGTTTTAAGCAAGTATTCACTATTCACTATAGAAAATCTTATAGAATTATCTTATTAAGCCACTGTCCCAGTAGTAGTATAATTATCATGTGGTGATATAGTATATGATACTTAAACGATTGACTTAATGCAAGTGGGAGATTGTTGGTTTATACCTTATATCTAATCGATTGACTGTAGTTTAGTGACAATAATTTAAAATCATTCTTTATCTTTTACATTTTTAGATGTATATGATAAAGTTTATGGGATAATTATAGATTAAAAATAAAATTATAATAAAATTATAATTATAAGATTCATATTACATTATGTGTTATCTCTAAATTGTTCATAGTCATTATTCCACTAAGACTAGACATTAATAAAATATAAAAAGACTAGCATATATTATGTTTTCCCTTATGAAGGAAGTAGTTGATCTAATAGGCTAAAGTACAGAAATAATTAAACAAGCGTATGGGTGCTTGTTAAAGAACTATCTCAAAATGAGAAATCCATTTGAAATATTAGTTATATGTCTATGGAAATTCTCATTGTTATGATTGTATAAGTAATCCTTTAATTAGAGATCTCAAAAGTTATTTTCTATAGGAATTCCTATGTTTTAATACTACTTATGATCTATTTTAATCATAGGCTGTTTAATTAGTAGTTATTGGATATAACATGAATTATATAGAGGTAGTTATGAGATCAATATAAGATTTATCACCCTAAGGTAATTAGTAAGAATATTATATTGTTCTCGATTATTATTGATTTGAAAAATCCTTAGCTAAGGTAGAATGACACCTTGTAAATAATCTACAAATGTTATTAATTGAATCAATAGTTAATTGCAAGGAATTAATATGATTGGACCCAAAACGAGTAGACATTAATTCCATATTTTGTCTAATAGAAACATCGTATGATGAAAGGATTAAATTATAAAAAAATTATGCTAAGAAAGGTTAGTCAAAATCTCTTTAACATTTCGAAATATTTGGGTGACCATGATACGTTGTTAGACATCAATCTTTATATATGATTATAAATTGTTTAATTGGAGAATTAAAGATAAATTAAAAGAATTTTTAATTTATTTATTCTAATTATGAATTAAAATTAAAATTTATAATCATTGCTAATATATTTGAAAACCTAATGGGTCACCCATAAAGAACGAATTGAAGAGAGCAAATATATTTTTAATCAAGATGTACTTAATTATAAAGTGTAAGAAACTTTATAATTAAATATGAGATACTTAATAAATAAGGATCAATATAAGATATTGGATCTTATTTAGGTATAATTGATATTTAATTAGAATTATTTGTAATTCTAATTAAAGTTTAATTGAAATTAAAATTAAATTTTAATTAAATTACTAAAACGTCTAAAACTTATTATTAATAGACTTAAACTCTAATAAAGCTAACGTTTCTTGTTTAACTATCTATGTAAGAATTATAAACTCAACCTATTCTGTAGATATCATTAGAGGTCAAATACCTGTACAACATAGTAGTTGAGACAGAACGATTTTGAAAACAATTCGAGGGATACAACAAGATAGGGATCAAGCTTCAAAATAAGGTACAATTAAGATTCATGCTTTATTATGATTTTGTATTAATTATTTTATAAAATTATAAGTGATCTTGTTTTTTTAGAAATCAAAATACAAAATAAATTTGTAATTATTTCATTGCAATTGAAATTAGATATCGTATAATTTTCCTACATATTCATCGTATTTGGGTGTTGCTAGTAATATTTTATACTTTAAGTGTTCCAAACACTTTTTAGGGTTTATATATTTATAATAAAAGCAAAGCTTCTTATTTGTTAGACAATTTGATTAGCCTTATTGATTTTTAGGAGAACTTAATTTGAATAAGCTTTTCTATTGTAATTATATTTTAACTTTTATTTTTATTGATACTAACAAAAGAAACATATTTTAATAATTTTCATAAGTGTTGAATTTAATTGTTTTATACAACTGCGCTTGTATAAAAACATTGCACTATTGTATTAATATATGAATCCAATAAAAATCTATGTTGATTTGGTTTGAGAAATAACATTGAAACTGTAATTTATAGTTATATTTTTAATTTCAGCTCCCACATTATTATAATCATTATTTGAAATAATAGAGTTAGAAACTATTTAAAATAATTTAATAATGAGGGAGTGACGTTGAATTGAAATTCCTTTTTCATGCCCAAAAAAATAAATTTATACGAAAATGGATTTAAGCCATGAAATAGAGAGTTGAGAGACCCATGAACTTGCCTAATTTAAATCAAAATGGACTTAAGCCACATTAAGTTGATGACAACTTGCCAACTTTTACAGGGCAGAATCAGTTAAAATGTCAATTAGATACAAATTCAAGACGTACGACAAATAGGAAAGCAAGCACGAAAACTTTACTAGCTTGTGTATTTATCAAGAGTAATAGTTTAATAATTTTGACTCAGTTGATAATGCAGCCATACTTTGGGGCAAGATGCGTAGATTACAAGCAAAGGTCTAACTAATGAGATCATAATGAAGTCCAGAATCTGGCAAACTTGGATTCAATTTTCCTAACAAGAACTTTGAAAGGTTATATTGTAAATAGATATAGGATAATATGCGACCAATCATAATTTAAGAGTGTTTTATTAAGCAATAAAAAGAAGAATCTAATTCACTATAATAAATTCCAACTAACTTAAAAAAAATTAAAAATAGCTTAAACTTTTTTAAAAGAAAACTTAAGTTAGTCTATTTATAAAATCCACATCTGTTGTCATGCATGTCTTGATAAAATTACTTCGAATTTGGTTATGATCAATTTATGGTAAGATGTTTGCCTTATAAAAAAGAAATTTAATTCTTTTGATGAGTTTTTATGTAATTTGCTTTATAAAAATTCAAAAGTTCAACTAATGAAAATATATAGCTGAAAATTTAGAGATCAAATATAGAGTTAAAAAGTTTTTTATTTATTGAATTTTTTCACTTTACTAAATATTAATGGAAATCTAGTCTTCTCGGCATTATTCTATTCTACAAGTTCTTCTATACTTTTATAATTTCAAACTAACATTAATTTAGATGGTTTATACTCTGTTATATGGTGTATGTCATTTACTTCATTATGGAATCTATTTAGGCGTCCAATCTAAACAGACACGGCTAGCATTTGTCTATTTCCATGTCTGGTAATATTGGGAGATTATTTTCAAGTTAGGTGCTCCATTATTGTCTTGTAGACAAGAATAATTATCTTTCTTTTTTATGAAGAGAATAGGAAATTAAAATGATTATTCATAACTATTTGAAATAAATTACAATCTATACTAATCAGATCGGTCGTGCTAAGTTCAGGTCTAATTTTAGGATAGTTTGTGGGCCGATCGACCCATTCCTAAGATGTTGAGTTAAGCATAACAGTTATTTACTATATAAGGTCATTATCTACTAAAAAATTTAATAGGAATCCAAACAATGGGCATTATCAACGGTTTGGTTAATTTTGTGTTTACTTCGGGAAGTATAAATTAAAAGATCGACAAAACGAAGATTGGTGCGGAGCTAGTCTAAGGTTTCAAATTTTGTTTTCAAATGTTTTCGTCTTCTGTAAGTAGAGATTGCACCTAATTGGCACAGTTGAAAGTTGATTATCGAAATGAACTTTAATTCAAATATTATATAATTTACAAATCCAAGTCCTTTTACGACTGAAAGAACATTCTACCTTACAACTGATATGGAGAGTCCTATTTCACCAATGTCCAAAAACTTAGCTTGGAGTCGTCATAAGCACATCGATCTTGAGTAATTTTATATGCGTAAAGTCCAATTCAATATTGAAGTACTCTTGATTTGTAATTTTACTCTTTAAAGGCCGCCTATAATAGCACCTAAACTTTTTAGTATCTAGGAAGTAAAAAATAAATGACGACTGGCAAGATGGCAAAGAATATGCATCTCAATTATCAAGTGATGAACCAAAGTGAGGAGAAATGGTCAAATTTTGTTGAAATGTCCTAGACATAAGCAGTGGATAACGGTTCCCATATCCACTCATTCTACATTTTTTTTTGAGGAAACAACAAATCAAAGTGAAAGATCAATCAAGTTAGTCTATGTCAGGCTTTGTGGGTAGTGAGATTTGGTGCCCTTCACACATCATGGTGTCCTTGTCCCGTCACATATGGGGGCACCATTGAAGCATAAAATGGCCTGGTGTACACAGATCTCAGACAAACTTAGATTGCCCTATCTCTTCCCTGTGGGATTCTGAACGAAAGGTTAAATCTATTTCAAGATGTTGCACACACACCCACTTCTCCTTTTCTTTTTTCCTTTCTAAATATCTCTTCTTCTTCATATATGCATTTTTAAGGGCTTTACATTAACAAACAAACAACAACTATTCTGACCCACATCAAGCACCTCCAACAAATATAATTAACTCACTCTACACTTGAATCCATAATTCAAATCCAGCCAATCGGATACAGCATAAACATGGCATAATGCACCGTCAAAGACAAGATTAAACATTCATTCATAATGAACTGCAAGGTAACTCATTGATTTAGACTCTGATATGAAGAAGTAAGTTTGTTTTGTATCTACACAGGTTATTACTGGTCTCATGCTGAGAGACTTGGGACCATAATTAAATAGTCAGGCAGGTACTAAACTTGTTCAAGTTCTAATAATAATGATAAGGTACCGTATCCATATATGAAGACACTATTCAAATTTATAAAATGATTCTCATATAACAATAATTTGTCATGTTATATTTTAGATTAGTTGTTAACAGATAATCATCATTGGAATTTTAAAAAAGAGAGAACAAGGCCTGTGGTGTGAAGAAAAAAGGAGTGGGGAGGGTCACCAACTTTTCAAGGCATGAGCATGATATTGACCACCATGCACACCACCACTACCGTTTGATGCCAAACTATATCGTCTGACCATTTTGTCTAGATACTGCCACGACATGCCGATGGCCCACCCAATAACAACTCTCCACGTTTGCACCATGCCTCCCAGACCGATAGGGTTGGAGCTCTCAGAAGTCACAACCACTGTTGTCTTGTCTCGTTTCTTGTCTTTGTGCACATGCCTTGGAGTCCCAATCCTAATCAAAATCCCTTCTTTTACCTTGCTTCTTTTCAGAAAAAGGAAAAAAAAATAAAAAAAAAACTACCAAGATGAGCATGTTTTCTAGAGTACTTGTTTTGTCTTATGAGAAATGTACAAATGCCGATAAACTTTCCCGTCGACTTTCAATTTGCAGTCTGTTTTAAATGTAAAAAGTTCAATTGAAGGTCTAATGGCTATTGTTATCAGGACTTCCCCAGAATGTCGAATCACAAAGGTTAGTTTGGAGTTACGGAAAATTCTTAAGAGACATGATATTGGTGAAATTTCAAGCATGCTCTAATGCTTCTTGTACTGATTATTGACGTAGGCCCAAAATTAGTGTTGAGGTAAATAATTTATAGAATATCACCTTCCAAGTTTCACAATTCCATGCAATTCTATGGTAAAAGCTCAAGTTCATCTGCAAAGATTTTTTTTTTCGTTTTTAATGGTTATAGGGTAAAACTTGATTGACCAGAAACAACATGTGTGTGGCTTCTTTTCCCTAATTTTCAGTAGTTGCTCATCAGTAATGCTGCATGCTTCATCTGATCCAGTTACCATATTTAGTTTAGTGTTATAGATTCATGGACTAACTTTTCTCTTGAACTGTACAATCTATTCTTTTTCTGCTAAACTTGCAGCTGGCATTTGGCTCTGTTAGGATCAGATTTACAGGTAGGACAGCTATCATCCCACGTTACCCATTCTTTAAACAAAATATGATAACCCACTTTTCACAGTCCAAAAAGTTAGTTGTCTGTCATACAACGAAAACGCCGAGGAAAGTATGATTTGTATGCCCTTAACACCAATTCTAAGTCAATATTATTTCTTGCTAATCAGAAATTGCCTGCTATGAATAGTTTAAGCTCACAAGCTGTCTTCAAAGGAGCTAAAAATGAATTCACATTCCAACTTTTGCTTGCCAGACATTGTCTTTGTTTAGAGACAAATCGATTATATATATTAATATTCAACAACTTGGATCGTAAAGATAATTCATAAATGTCGTTTCGGGTCACGCTTAAATCAACATGTGAGTGCTTGTTGATCATTGGGGATATAGACTGACAAGGACCACATGACTTTTTCTTTCAAGTCCCTTTTCCCTTGCTTCCGGAAATTGAATCCTTGGCTAATTAATAGGCAAATTTATTATCCAATAATTTCCAAACACCAAAGACTCGTTCATTTTTAATCAATCCTCAGGTCCATTTTTGGTTGTTGATTACTGACTGACTATTAATTTAATTACAGAGATATGAAAGAGTAGCTAGCTCTCAACTGGTATATCTAATTCACAAGGTGCTGAAACATTTAAATAACGGTATGAAACTACAGAGAGATGCAGTGAGGCAAGGGACTTAGTTACCTGCTCAAGAACAATTATAAAAAGAGAAGCTAAGCAATGTTAAATGTTCCTGTAAGAAAAGAAGAATCTGCATGTCTCCTTCAACAAAAGAATGTGGTTTCCAGACAGGTAATTCGTAATAATGTTTGTTCCGACACTTCACTGCAAACCCACGTTTTGTTTTGTGACGATATGTGGAATATTTTGGGACGAAGAATCCGATTTATTAGTTCAATATCAATTTTCTGGCGGCAAAGCGACAAAACTAACTTCCTATCTTCTTTCACATTGATTCTTTTGCTTGCCTTTTGTCAGATTTTCCTTTTCTTCTCACTTGTTACAGGAAAACAAGAAGTAAGCCAAATACTTACATATCTTAAATATTCTCTATAATCTATACTATTGGCCTACAGAAGCATTAACAGTATTTTTAAAGTGGATTTTCACTCCTCTTTACTATTTCTTTATTCGGATTATGTTCTTAGATTGTCATATTCCGTCGGTGATATATGAAATTCACCGACGAATTTTTTAATCAGTGTCCGTCGCAATATAACAATAACGGATAATATTCCGTCGGTTTTCCGTTGACAATAAACCGACTGTCAGTGTCCGTCGGCAAAAACTAACGACGGCGATATTTACGACGGTTTCTTCTTTCGTCGCGTTCTGTCGGCAAAAAAATTGATCGACGGAAATATCCATTTCTCCGACGGAATATTCCATCGGAGAACGCTAGTTTTCTTGTAGTAGTGATAGTGCAATTGCTAGACTGCCTTGTTTTAAGTGGAAATAATCATTCTTCAATTCAACAGCTCAAAATTATAGATTGAACGTTTCTTTTCACTTATTCCTTATATACCTCAAGAACTGCATATTGAAAGATGATCAATATCATGATGTATGTTCTTATATTGTTATACAATATATCAAACACAAAAGATCATGTCTATATTTAATTTTCTTTTTAAGTTAATGTTCAACTGTGTCCTCACTATTTTTGTACTAATTTCGAATGACATAATCCTCCATGTTGCTGCAAGATATACAGTACTGTGTTCCTTATCATAGCTTAAAACCGAGTTCGAAGTAAACTGGCAATATATGGTACGTAGAGAAGCAAATAATTGGGAGAATTCTAGATTACCATTACATATAATGTGACTGTTACGGGCCAAGACAGGAACCAGAGTAGTGGGGTCAAATGGGCATGTGAGATGTCTGTGGTTACACTGCCTAACCTAACCCTAAAATCCAAAACCCATTCCGGTCGTCCCCTCACTACTGGGTCCTCTAAATGACTAAAACTCCTATGAAGAGTAAGTGTACAACACTGCCTATCGATATATAAGAACCCCATGTGAGTTGTGACCCTTTGCCTGCTGAAGTCTCTCCCAGTAAGTGCATGTATGTAGTAAAGATACAAGTCACGTCTCATACGGCTCAGTACTGCATGCGTCAACAAGGTTATATCAATTCATGTAAAGAAATTGCTTCATTGAATGCACACACGTAGCCACACATACAGGAATCGCTTTTCGATCGCCATTACAACCTCATCTCTCGTGCACATAGGTCGGAATTCCATGTGATATGTCGGTCATATTATTGACGGATCTATAAACTTAAATTTGACCTTTAGAAATTACATGCTTGAAAATAACTAGTTACTTGTATAACCTATTCTCCTCTTCTTGATACGAGACCTCCTTTAACTCTTAATATTCAGCATCGTATTAGCAAAAGTTTGCTTTATCATTTATAACGCTTTGTCTAGATTTATGATTAAATTGGTTAGGAATTAATTAGTAATCTAACACATATTCCTATGTGAAATGCCACATAATTTATGTAATTCAATTTTTCTTTGTAAGTTTAAGGATAAAATGTTCAAAGAAAAAATCAGGGTTAAGCTTGAAATGTCCTATATGTTATTTTCAATTTTTAATTTTAACTTCATCTCACCTTCTCAAACGATTTCAGTTATTTTTTCTTTTTAATTGAAATCACGGGAGGAGGAACGAATGGCACATTAACTTGACTTGTTTGGAGTAATCTAATTCTTTCAATAAAAGAAATATTTATCCTAATGACTTAATGAAGACATTAAATAAAATAAAAGGGTACCTTTTCTTTCATGTAGGATCATCATAAAGAAATGAAAGCGTTTATGAGCCACCAAGTCCTTTGTCAGTTCTCTATCAATCCCAACAATATGATGGGTATCAAAATTTATGGTATCGATGGAACCGGGTAAAACTTGATTGAGATTTAGTTGTGTGTAAGTTTTAATTATTAATTATCGATAATCCGCAAGCGCATTATTTGTTAGCGTAGTACTAAAGGTGTCGATCTTACGAGGAATCCTAAAATCTAAGGCTAAAAATAAATAACAAAAATTCAAGATGCAACAAAACTAAAACGAGAATTTAATTAAATCAATCAAATTAAGAATCAAACACAAAAAAGCTAATTATTAAGCAATTTGCAATACACCCAAGAATCAACCGAAAGAAATTATCAATTGAGAAAGAGAATTTTATCTATCCTTAATGCTAACCTAACTGATTATAAATTATTGAATTGTTGGTTCTAGACTATCCTAAGTTGATTACTCTCTCTCAAGTTATAACCATTAACCATAAATTATAAACTCTAATAAGATTATTAAGATTACAATATCTCAATTCACAATCTATCCAAAACCCTAATTAATTTTGAAGTTCTCTAATAAACTATAGAAAATCTATGCTGGATTTCTCTCCACACAAATTATCGATCTGATTTAATTCTGGTTTCTATTAAATCACCTAATTCTCATTAGTCGAATTTAATCATTTTTATTCTATTTATCCTCTTAGTTTATTATCGAATTATGCAATAGCAGAATCAAACCACAACAATATCCAATAAACACATAAACAATCAGATTCTCATTAATTCAAGAATAAAATTGCAAAGGTAAACATCCTCGACATTCTAGATCCTATCATCAACTGTTCAATCTAATTCTATACAATAATAAAACTTAAAAGAATAGGGCATACAATCTAAAATGGTTAATAGGAGGCAGTGACGTCAAGAAACCTCCTAATATGAGAAGTACTTAGAGTCAGCTTCTTCTCCTCTTCTCTCTTTCTTCTTCTCTTCCTCCATCTCTCGATGATCTCTCTCTAGGGTTTCTCAAGGTGGCTAATGTAAAAAGCACTTTTCTCTGCCTTTTCTTTTTCGTTTTATATCCTCTTTTGTTTTGGATAACACTAGGATATTTTCGAGGTCCGAAATATCAAAAAATTCATTGAAACTTGACGTTCGTAATTGTCTACGAGTCTACCCAATGCAGGTCATGGCTATGGCACTGCAGGCCATGATCATGGCTCACAACTGAGCCTTCTGTTATGATCATGGCATGCAGGCCACGATTGTGGGCCATTCCTTGGGCTTCTGTCCCGACCGTGGCCTGATAAGCCACTATTGCGGGTTGTTGTTTCAGCCCGAATGTCTCCAAAACTCTTTCGTTCTTTGATGTTGATCCTGAAACACTAACAAACACATCAAAGTACCCCAAAAATATAATATTTAAGCTCAAAAGCTTGTATTGACCCTTCAAACACTTTAAACACAAATAATTAACAAACTTACCCAATTATAACTTAAACACATACTAAATGATCGACTTAACGGCTAAATATATATCAAACTATGTCCTAAAACACACTGTAATTTACACTTATTAACATCCCCACACTTAAACAATTTTTCGTCCTCAAGCTAACAAAACAACAAACAACACAAAGCACACAATACAATAATGAGATAATGGCTTCAACTTCATAAAACAAATTTAACTTTAAACACAATTATTCAAGTTGTTCCAAATCATTATTATGGAAAATCTGCGTCCAGGAGCTTTAGAATAAATATACATATTAATCATGACCCAAATGTCAAGTTTATTTACCCTTTTCAATTGTACACTCGCATTAATAATTATTCGGTCATTCAAACTTTGTAACTAATCCTAAGTATGTTTTAATGAAAAGTTAAGCTACTTATAATTTCGATAGGTTTTTATTAGAAAGCATTCTTTTTTTTGTTATTTTTGTTAACATGGACTTAGTCTTTTGACATGAAGGCAAACATTGGTGATGAACGTTGATTCGGTTACTCGACTAAGACATGTTTTTATTTAGTTTCTTAGTTGGAACATCAATATAGCTTTTTTATGTGAAGGCATACATTTGTGATGTGTGTCGGTCAAGTTACTCGATTGCATCACGTTCTCAACTGACTACTAGCTCTATCTATAACCCGAAGGCCAGCGGAATAATTATTTATTTAAAATTTACAAACACTTTTTTTAATTAATGCCTATCTTGTTGCTTTAGCTACTCGTTTTTATAATAAAATACTAGCTAAGCTAATTAGTTGAAAGACCTAAAATTATGAATGAATGTGACAACTTATATGGTGATAATTAACACTAAATCCTACTTACATATTTTAGCCAAATAACCTAGATCACTAATTTCACAAGCTAATGACTCTTCATAACTGTTGAACCCCAAACTTTTCTTAGAAGACTAGAACTATTAAACGAGAAATTTTGGTAATTAGTCATAAGTAAAGAATAAATGATAAAAAATCTTGAATTAGAAATGATAGACAAGATTAAAGTAGTAAATGAGAAGTGTGGATAGATTCCTGTTGTACTTTGGTGTTTTTGGTAAATGAGAGGTTATGAAATGGAAAAAATTAAGGTGAAAGCTAGAAGTAAAATAAAAGAAAAAATGAAGTAGAATATGTGTAGTAAGTTGATGGAAGATATGTATATATGTGTATGTTCTGTTATTGGTGTTCATGATTAATCATGGATTATAATTTCTTTATGAATGATATTAAGTTGAGAATGAGGAGTAAATGAAGTAGAAAATGTGATCTTGGTATGAGCTGTGTTAAGGAAAGATTTGGAAACAAAATTGTTAGTTGATTTGGAAAATGTTCATTGAGTATACTTCAGTATTTTAGTCACAACTGTTTCTCTAGTTATCCAAACGAGATGATTATTAATTTGCATTAAACCAAAAAAATATGGATGCATTTCTTATGAAGATGTCAAATTTAAATTCTATCTTTAAGAATTTCAAAATTTGTCATGAAGTTGAGAACTGGGTGCAGTATATTGGTAGATGAACATAAAATTTGTGTTCTAAATTCGAGAGAAATTTTGGATTGATCTATGTTGAATTAGAGAAAGGTGTCTCTAGAAAGTTGTAAATCTTTCTTTTAGCTTTCTAACGGTATAAAGTATGTAATTTTTGGACATCGGAGTTGAAAGTTATGATTCTTATAAGGGGAGATACTCAGGAGTATAGATGTATCGTCTGTAAAGACGTATCGTCTGTGATGACGTCACATCATCTGTGATGATGTCATATCATGTGTAGAGACGTATCATTTGTAATGACATCATATCATTTGTGATGACCTCATATCATCTGTGAAGATGTATCGTTTGTAAAGATGTATCGTATGTAATCATGTGGAATGACTGGATTGCTAACTCTTTTATTCTCTTTGAATCAATTATAAGAAAGGGAACCTAGGTTGGTGTCAAGAGCATTGGGTCTCCATCTTCGACACCATCCCCACCTTAGTCACCCTGATGAATTGTCGAGACCGGACCCAGAGACCGGACCCCAACTGCTGGATCCCGTTCTCGGAACCCAAATCTCTTGCTTAAAATCGTGAAACCTGAGCGTGCGTATTACTTTGAAGGGTTATAATTTTTTTTTCATTCTTGATCCCTTAAACCCTTAAAGACATCATGAATTCATTCTCATGCTCAAAACGCTCCCAAAATTTACTTACTAAAGTTCCGTAGTGTGCCCATGTACCTAATCATCTTACTTGAACTTATTTCCACTACGCGTTCACCGAATTTGAAAAACTTAAAATCTTAAATTCATTTGGAATTTTCTTGTAAATCATAGCCTTATGACTCTTGTTTAATTTAAGACAAGAATCGCTTCAATCGGAGTTCTATAACTCAAGATACACTCCAAAAACCTAAAAGAGTTCATACCGGAAACATGCTCTCTTAACCGGCCTTTCACTTCCTTTAATGAGAACTTCCTCAATTTAACTCCAAATGATACCAATTTTTGTAGCAAGAAAGATATATGTCTTATAAATCCAATGGTTCAAGCCTCACCTCATTTGGAGGTCGTATGAGGGATTTATACCCAAAACAATGGACCATGCTCACTTTCAAAATCCAATTGAAACTCTTTTGGCGCGATTGCCATAACTTTTTATCTAGAGGTCGGATTGTGTTCGTTCTTTTACCATTTGAAAGTAAACATCTAGATATAATACTCTCATGAAGACCCCAAAACCAAATTCGGCCTCTAAGATTGTCCAAAATGTCATTTTTCCCGTGCCTGTCCGTTAAACGGACAGGTGTGTCCGTTTAACGGACACATTCGGGTGGATGTGTCCCGAATGGCTTTCAAATGTCCGTTAAACGGACATGCAAGTCCGTTTAACGGACATGGGCAGGGGAAGGGGTGTTTTAGCACCCGTAGCTGTCCGTTTAACGGACATTCGTGTCCGTTTAACGGACACGCCATAATTCAAAACTTCCAACCTCCCATCCTGGAAATCACTTGCAACTATCATCTTTCAACTCTCATAACTTCTCACTCCTAGCTCCAATGCTTGCATACTATACCTCTATGGAAAGCTAA
>JANITW010000236.1:51239709-51252028 GCA_027564335.1 Erythroxylum williamsii | reverse complement strand
CTCATCATTCCCTTTAAGTAAACTCCTTTACTTATATGGAGATAAATCGCAACACTACAGTCTAAACCATAATCAAGTGACCAACTTGATTATTCAACTGTGAATCAATTAATTCAGATTCTAATTACATGTAAATACACTTGCTTTCTAGGGTACTATTTTACATAACTCCAACATAGGTATTAAGAAATAACTAAATAATCAATTAAGCACCTATCATAAAATATTATAAAAGGGTGTATGTTTTATTAAATGGATAGACAACCACTCTTTTTATTGTGAATACAAAAACAACTAAAATTTTGGGTAAAGTTTTTGATTTCAGTCACTCAAGCATGTCAATATCAAACCAATCAAAGGAAAGACATTTTGGATACCCCATTAGAACTTGTGGCAATATTAGTGTACAGATAAAGAGTGAAGAATGAAACAAAATAAACCACACAATATTTTTGCATGAGAGAAGGCCGAAATGAAATGAAAATATTACATCACAACCAAATAAAATTGTACGCCCCCATTTAAACATAAAAACATTATCAAAATTCATCTCAACCCCATTTAGGAATTTCTTTAAACACCTTACATGTAGCCACAATTAAACCTAAATTAACATAAAAACTTCATTATTTCCCCTTTCTTCAACGACAATAACACATATCTACTACATTTCAACCATTATAATCACCAAAACATCTCAACAACTAACATAAAAAAATACCCATCATAAGTGACATATACATTATTCAACTTCAATGACAGACGAAGAAGAACAACCCAAGACGACTCACCATATAGAGAGAAAGCGCAAGGAGATGATGGAGGACAGAACTGCACAAAGAGAGGAGAAGAAAGTGTAAAAAAAGATGGTGGGTTGTGGGTGTGTTTTGGCAGTAGAGCATGTGTGAAGAGGAAGGGACAAAAAATAAAACAAGGGGAAGAAGAAAAGGTTGACACACGTCTATGTTTAAACACTGGGACAATGTCGTTTGTCATCACATAAACCATGTTGTCTCAGCTAATTTTTTTTTGTGATCCGTTGATTTTAGTGACAAAGATAAAAATAGTCACCAAATGTCCTAAATTTCGCAACTAAAATAAAAAAGCATCTCAAATTCTATAACATTTTGCTACCAAACTAAATAAAGGTCACCAATACTAAAACTTTTTCATAAAATTCCTTATTTTGCTAAAATGATTAATATGAAGTACTCATATTACAATCAAAATTGATCCCTAATATTTGTTTTATAGTTATATATGCAATCAACATCATTAATATAATGTTTAGAAATTTTTAATATTCAATGTTGATTACCATTTACAAAACAATATTGGAAAATGTTGTCACTTAGATTCAATTTCTTATAAGTTAACTTAATATTATTTCAAACAATATTTTATTTTGCTAAAATGATTCATAAGAAATTCATGTCCGTATAATCAAATTCGTTCACTTAATGTAATATTTAGTAAGTTATTTGTAACAAACTTCTAATATTATTATCAATCAATGTGATTAACTTAATTTGTTATTAATGTATACATATTAAGTCATTCTAACTATTGTAATGATTTATTAAATATTACATTATATATAAATTTTTCCATATCTTACTTACAACATAACTGCCAGACCCCGCTTCCGAAGTCCAACATTCGGAATCAAACTCAGAAGCAGTACTTGCCCTTAACTATATTATACCCATTTTGGGACATTTAGCAAGACCTCCCTTAGAGAACTCAAGTTAAAGTTTTCTTTAGACTGTTCGAAAGAGGACTTTAAGGTCTACAACTTTCATGGAGACCTCAAAGATAGTCCTACCTTTCGAAGGGCCAAAAGTGGAACAAAAGATAGGTATAGAAGGAGCGAAAAGACAGAAGGAGCAAAAAGACAGAAAATAGCAAAAACACAAAAGGAACAAAAGACAGACGAAGTAAAAAGCCGAAGGAACAAAACACAGAAGAAGCAAAAGGAAGACAAAACAAAACTAAGAAGAAGCAAAAAGGCAAAAGAAGCGAAACACAAAAGAATGAAAAACAAAAGGAGCAAAACACAGAAGAAGACAAGTCAACAAAACACAGAAGAAGACGCATCAATAAAACACAGAAGAAGACACATCAGCAAAACATAGAAGAATCAAAACCTAGAAGGAACAAAACATAGAAGAAGACACATCAGCAAAACACAAAAGAAGATGCATCAGCAAAACACAGAAGAAGACACATCAGCAAAACACAAAAGAAGACGCGTCAGCAAAACACAGAAGAATCAAAACCTAGAAGGAACAAAACACAGAGCATAAAAAGGCAGACGATACAAAACACAGAAGATATAAAAGGCAGACAATACAAAAGGCAGAAGATATAAAAAGCAGACGATACAAAAGGCAAAAGATACAAAAGGTAGACGATACAAAAGACAGCAGATACAAAAGGCAGACGATACAAAAGGCAGACGATACAAAAGGTAGAAGATACAAAATGTAGTAGATACAAAAGGCAGAAGATACAAAAGGTAGATGATACAAAAGGCAGAAGATACAAAAGGCAGACGATACAAAAAGCAGGTGATACAAATTACAGAAGAAGCAAAACTAAGAAAAAGCAAAACACAGAAGATACTTCTTCCTTTACAAGGACCATAACTTTCAACCTAAAAGTCCAAAATTGCTATGTTATATATCGTTGGAAAGCTAGAAGGATAAGCTACACTTTCCAAAAGACAATTTTAACTAATTTTGCCTCAATCAAGCTTAGATTTGCCCCCGAAGTTGGCACATGATTTTTACACCTAGAAAAGTCTCAAATTTTGAAATGAATAACTAAAAAGAAACATGCACATACACTTGAGGAATCGTTCAGTTCTAACTCTTTTACGAAAACAACCGAAAGATCATACATAACTTTAATTACATATTGACATTAAAACAAAAGCTTAACACGATTACAACTTATGTAAGATGCTTAATGTTTAACATGATTATGGAGCTGTCCAAAAGTGATTGAGCTAACTTAGTTGCAAAGCTTCTAATAACTTGAAGCTTCCAATGCCTTGCAAGGATTGCTAACCTTCTTGTTCTGCACCTAAGGAGGGAGTAGTGGGGTGAGCTGCACAACTCAGTGGCTAATATATTCATAGTCATTGGCAATCGACCAAAGTCAAGCATTTGTATATATATATGTATGTCTAGCATTTATACTTGATTCAAGCAATATAAAAATTTATTAAATTTAGCTCCTAACATCTAACACTCAATATGCTTCATACTTGACAATTTAAAATGCAATGCACAACAAATGGCTCAAGGGTTCCATGAAACAGAATGAGGAAATTGAAGTTTACCCCATGAATAGAATGAGTCCATTTTTCAGAGCTCATATGCCACAAGCGGGTAGCCAGGAGAAGGCTCTTGTCAACGTACACGTGATGAATAGAATAGTTCCACTCTCATCCAAACAGAAGCACATTATCATGCTCAAATCATTTTATCAAATGCTTTCGTGCTTTTCATGTTCTTTCCTTTCTTTTCATTTACAAAAAATGCCATGAAAAATATCATTGTTCAAAACAAAATATATTTATATCAGATATAGATACATAGGCAAGAATTTGCCCAATCACAAAATAACTATAAATACATTACCCACCTAAATAACTTGCGAAAACTAAGTCAAGCTTATCTTTCCCCTTGCTCTAGGGTTTCCTTGGTTCCCTACAATAACCAAGGTCCCATTCAAAACAACTTTCTAATAAAACTCAAAAATTTCAAAAATTACAGAAATTTCAACCAAATACAAAATGAACTCAAATCTAACCTACCCAAAACCTATTTAGGTTAGAAAACCTAAACCTAGTTTAGGAACCTTAAAATCACTTGGGTTCTCTTACTCCATCTTCTTCCCACACCAACTTTTCCATTCTCTACGGTAACTCTTTTCCTTCAATAAAGCAAGAAGGAAAGATGGTTAACCTACCTCAACGAGTTTGATTTCTCTCCTTTCCTTCTTTTCTCTGAAACCTTTCTCCTCTCTCTTTTAATTTCACTTTCTCTCTCTTCTCCCTCGTCAATTCACGATTTTCCCCTCTTCCCAAGCAAAACAGCACATCCTTATCCTATTTCTACCTTTAATGAGCCCAAAAAGTCCATCCTACCCCTTTCTTATAAGGTTATGTTCTTCTATGCTAAAGTGATCTCCCAAAAATGTCCTTGAACATCCTTATTATAGTAACGCTTTAATTTTCACTTACCAATTCAACAAATCCTACTAACCTTGACATAAGTATAGTTCCAAAATTAAATCTATCAAAAGTCCAAAATTATTTTAAGTCATACTTAATTTTAAAGAAAAATTTTTTAGCGTCCAACAATTCTCCCCCCTAAAAAATTTTGTCCCCGAAATTCTTACCTGAGATATTGAAGAGGTGCAAATACTTCCCCCTGATGGCTTCCAAGGGTTCCCATATGGCCTCTTCTGTAGACTGGTTTCTCCATAGAACTTTAATCAACCTCACAATCTTGTTCCTCAAAACCTTTTCGTTTGAATCTAGGATCTCCACTGGTTGCTCCTCATAAGTCAAATCATCCCTTAACTGAACCTCTGAAGGTTGAACTATATGTGAAGGGTCCGACTGGTACTTCCTCAACATTGATACATGAAAGACATTATGAATCTTAGATAACTCCGGTGCCAAACCTAATTTATAGGCTAAAGGCCCGATCTTCTCAGTAATCTCATAAGGCCCTGCGTAGCTCAGACTGAGTTTGCCCTTCTTACCAAACCTCAAAACCCCTTTCCATGGAAAAGCTCTAAGAAATACTTTGTCTCCAACTTCGAATTCTATCTCCTTTCTATATGAATTTGTATAGCTCTTCATTCAGTCTTGAGCTACTTTAAGTCTCTACTTAACTAATTTAATATTATCAACAATGACTTGCACCAACTCAGGTCCTACAATTCTCCTTTCACCTTCTTCATCCCAACAAATAGGAGTTTTGCACCTCCTACCATACAAAGCTTCATAAGGAACTATCTAAATTCCTAAGTGATAGGAATTATTATAAGCAAACTCAATTAAAGGTAAATGATCATCCCATGAACCTTTGAAGTCCATAACATAAGCCCTTAACATTGCCTCAAATGTCCGTATTGTCCTTTCTGATTGATCATCAATTTGTGGATGAAAAGTTGTACTAAAATGCAACTTGGTTCCCAAAGCCCCCTGTAAACTTTCCCAAAATCTGGAGGTGAACTTGGGGTCTCTATCAGAAACTATGGAGCTTGGAATCCCATGAAGTCTAATTATTTCATTGACATATTTCTTGGCTAAAGCAGTCAAAGAATTTGTCTGCTTAATTGGTAAGAAATGTGCAAACTTTGTTAGTCTGTCCACAATCACCCATATTGCAATGTGCTTCCTACTAGTCTTTGGCAATCCTATCAAGAAATCCATCGTAATCTTCCCCCATTTTCATTCGAGAATCGGAAAAGGCTTAAGTTTGCCTGAAGGTGCTTGGTATTCAGCTTTAACTTGCTGATACACTAAGCATCTTTGTGCATATTCTGCAACTTCTTTCTTCATTCCTTTCCACCAAAAATGCTCTTTTAAATCCCTATACATTCTCGTACTTCCTAGGCATAGCATAAAGCGCATTGTGTGCCTCATCCAAAATCTCTTTTTTCAACTCTAACCTGTCTGGAATTCACAGTTTGCTACCTACCACCATCAATCCATCTTCTTTGATCTCTATTTCAGAAGGTTTACCACTTTTAATCTCTTCTCGAAGTCTGCTCAAATACTCATCTTGTTCCTGTAATTTCTTAATCTTCTCATTTAACACTAGCCTCACTCTAAAATTAGCCAGTACACCACTAGATTTGGCTTTTCTCAATGTCACTTTAAGTTTGGCTAATTTCGTTAACAAAGGAAGATATACTGTCTCCACATGTGCCATAGTGGACTTCCTACTCAGTGCATCTACTACTATATTAGCTTTCTCTGGATGGTAGTCTATCATCATATCATAATCTTTTAACAGATCTAACCATCTTTTTTGTCTCAAATTCAACTCCTTTTGGATCATCAAATATTTAAGGCTCTTATGGTCTGTAAACACCCTAGTGGTGACTCCATATAAATAATGTCTCCAAATCTTCAATGCAAAAACTATGGCTGCTAACTCCAAGTCATGTGTAGGATAGTTCATCTCATCAGGCTTTAATTGCCTAGAAGCATAAGCAATCACGTTATCACCTTCCATCAACACACAGCCTAATCCCTTCCTTAAGGCATCACTATACACTATGTACCCTTCACTACCCGAAGGCAAAATCAAAACCGGTATAGTTGTAAGCATGTTCTTCAATTCCTCAAAACTGTTCTGGCATTCCTCTGTCTATACAAATTTTTGATTCTTTCCTATCAATTTGAAAGTGGAGCTGCTATTATTGAAAATTTCTCCATAAATCTTCTATAATATCCAGCTTATCCCAAGAAACTTCTCACTACAGCTACATTCTTAGGTGCTTCTTATTTCACAACCGCTTCTATCTTCTTTGGATCCATATGAACTCCTTGTTCTGAAATTACATGTCCAAGAAATGTCACTTCCTTTAGTCAAAACTCACACTTGTCGAATTTAGCGTACAACTCATTCTTCCTTAATGTCTCCAAGGAAATTATTAAGTGTTCCTCATGTTCCTTATTAATCTTCGAATAGATCAAAATATCATCAATAAAAACAATGACAAATTTTTCTAAGAAAGGTCTAAAAACTCTATTCATCAAATCCATAAAAGTTGCGGGTGCATTTCTTAACCCAAAAGGCGTGACCAAGAACTCAAAGTGACCATACCGTATTCTAAAAGCAATCTTTAACACATCAGACTCCTTTATCCTCAACTGGTGGTAACCTGATCTCAAATCTATCTTAGAAAAGACCCTTTCCCATTGTAATTGATCAAACAAATCATCTATGCATGGGAGCAGATATCTGTTCTTGATGGTGACATGATTAAGCTTCCTATAATCCACACACATTCTCAAGGATCCATCTTTCTTCTTTACAAAAAGAACCGACAATCCCCCCTTTCTCTAACAAATCTTCCAATTGTTCCTTAATCTCCTTCAATTCCGCTGGATCCATTCTATAAGGTGGAATCGAAATGGGTGTTATGTCTGGAAGAAGCTCAATGGGAAATTCAATTTCCCTAGGTGGCAGTAGTCCTGGTAACTCCTCGGGAAAGACATTTGGGAATTCCCTGACTACTGACATATCTTCTAACTTCCCTCTATCTGCCCACGTATCTACCACATAGGCCAAAAATACCTCACACCCTTTCCTCATCATTTTCTTTGCCATTAAAGCCGAAATAATTCTCGATGAGCTAAATTTCCTGTCTCCTATAAACACCACCTTTCTTCCATCATCTAACTCGAACTCCATTGTTTTCTATTTGCAATCTAAGTTGGCATTGTACTTTTCTAAGGCATACATACCCAAAATCACATATAATCCTCCCATCTTCAATGGCATTAAATCCATCACTAAACATCCCCCACCAATATGTATCTCACAATCTCTATAAACTTAGCTAATCAAAATAAACTGACCGATTGGAGTACTCACCATCAAAGGAGTCTCCAATGGGCTCAAATTTTTACCCAACATAGTTTTACCCGATAAAACAAAGGAGTGGATAAAACTTGGATCAATCAAAACAATCACATCATCATTAAATAATTTAATCATACCCGTCACAACTTCTGGAGCAGTTTTTGCATCCTCTCGTGTCATTACAAACACTCTAGCTGGCGCTTGCCCCATGAGTCTTCCTGAGGAATTTACTCTCCTTACTGCATCAGAGTTGCCCACTTCAGCTGCAGTCTTTTGTCCCACTATCTCAGTTCTCTTCGAAGCCTGCATCTATGCTCCCTCTCTTTTTGCATACCGCAGACACTCTCTAGCCATATGCCCCTTCTCGCCACTTTTTAAACAAGCTCCAGTCAATTTGTAGCATTCCCCTTCATGGAACTTGCCGCAATGGTTGCACTTAGGGACAGATGACTTGTCCCCTTCTCCCCTTCTACTGCCTCCCATCGTTGAGGCTTGATGAGAAACAGTAGAAGTCCTCATCTGTTTAGGCCTATTTCACCACTGCCCCTCTCCTCAGATTGGATAGGGAAAGTCTTGGCACTCCTCTCAGGCATGGAAGTACCACCTCCCCTTTTGAACTGTTATCTCCCCTTTCTCTCTTTGCTGATGACGCTCTTTATGTTCTCGATGTTTTCAACCCTCAAAGCTACCTCAACTAGCTGTTGGAAGTCACAAAAGTTCTGCACCACCACTTTTTCCCTAATGGCTAGATGCAATCCTTATTCAAATCTTCGGCATTTGACCGCCTCACTCAACATCATCTCAGCTGCATATCGGGATAACTACGTGAATCAACGTCCATAATCACTTACTGTCATTTCCTTTTGGGTGAGACTCAGAAATTCCCTCTACTTCTGCTAAATATACACCTCAGACAGGTACTTCTTCTTATAAGCAGTTAAGAAGTCCTTCCCTGCCAGCACTGGTGGTCTCATCTGGCTCCCTGGCACACTCTCCCACCAATGCAGAGCATCCCCCTGAAGTAGGATAGCAGCATACACAACTTTTTCATCATCCTCGCAATTCATCTAATCCAGTATCCTCTCGATCTTCCTCAACCAAGTCTCAGCTTCTTCTGGGTCTGTCGTCCCATAGAAGTCCACTACCTTGTACTTCCTGAGCTTTTCAAACTGTTTCCCCTTTTTGACTGGGATCGGAATAGAGGATTGCGACATCTAGGCCAAGGCCTGAGCAAATGCCTAAAACATCCTCGGATCCAATAGAGTAGGCATTTGCTCCTGCGGAAGAGGAGACTCCTGGGACTGTGACCGAACAGGCTAACTATCTTGCCCTACCGAAGCCTCAGCATTACCAGGAGCTATAGACTCATCATTACTCTCCTCTCTTGGTGCAGAGTCAGGTGCAATTGATCCTTGCAATACTCCTCGTGTCCTTCTATGAGGTGGCATCTTACTCCTTCAATGCAAACACTAGCTATTAGCTTACATTTCATTTTAGTCTTAATTCCTACATGTATGCATGACATGCATGTTACTTAATGCAATTCAATCAATTTACCTAGCAACCCGTAACCACATATCATAACACTTCTTCCTACTATGCATTCTAAACCTAGGAAAAACCTAAGCTCTGATACCAAACAATGCTGGACCCCGCTTTTGAAGTCCAGCATTCGGAATCAAACTCAGAAGAAATACTTGCCCTCAACTATATTATACCCATTTCGGGACATTTAGCAAGACTTCCCTTAGAGAAATCGAGTTAAAGTCTTTTTTAGACAGTTTCAAAGAGGACTTTAAAGTCTACAACTTTCATGAGACCTCAAAGACAGATCCTACCTTTTGAAGGGCCAAAAGTGGAACAGAAGATAGGTACAAAAGAAGCGAAAAGAAAGAAGGAGCAAAAAGACAGAAGATAGCAAAAACACAAAAGGAACGAAAGAGAAACGAAGCGAAAGGCCAAAGGAGCAGAACACAGAAGAAGCAAAAGGTAGACGAAGCAAAACTAAGAAGAAGCAAAAAGGTAAAAGAAACGAAACACAAAAGAATGAAGAACAGAAGAAGCAAAACACAAAAGAAGACACGTTAGCAAAACACAGAAGAAGACGCGTCAGCAAAATATAGAAAAATCAAAACTCAGAAGGAAAAAAACACAAAAAAATACACGTCAACAAAATATAGAAGAAGACGCGTTAGCAAAACACAGAAGAATCAAAACCTAAAAGGAACAAAACACAGAGGATAAAAAGGCAGACAATACAAAAGGTAGAAGATACAAAAGGCAGACGATACAAAAGGTAGAAGATACAAAAGGCAAAAGATACAAAAGGTACAAGATACAAAATGCAGACGATACAAAAGGTAGAAGATACAAAAGGAAAATGATACAAAACACAGAAGAAGGTGACGTCATACAGAAGAAGATGACATCATCACAGAAGAAGCAAAACTAAGAAGAAGCAAAACACAAAAGATACTTCTTCCTTTACAAAGACCATAACTTTCAGCATAAAAGTCCAAAATTGCTATGCTATATATCGTTGGAAAGCTAGAAGGATAAGATACACTTTCCAAAATACAATTTTAACTAATTTTTCCTCGATCAAGCCCAGATTTTTCCCCAAAGTTGGCACATGATTTCTACACCTAGAAAAGTGTCGAATTTTGAAATGAATAACTACAAAGAAACATGCACATACACTTGAGGAACCATTCAGTTCTAACTCTTTTACCAAAACAACTGAAAGGTCATACATAACTTTAATTACATATTGACATTAAAATAAAAGTTTAACATGATTACAATGTATGTAATATGCTTAATGTTTAACATGCTTATGGAGTTCTCCAAAAGTGATTGAGCTAACTTAGTTGCAAAGCTTCTAATAACTTGGAGCTTCCGATGCCTTGCAAGGATTGCTAACCTTCTTGTTCTACACCTGAGGAGGGAGTAGTGGGGTGAGCTGCACAGCTCAGTGGCTAATATATTCATCGCCATTGGCAATCGACCAAAGTCAAGCATATGTATATATATATATGTCTAGCATTTATACTTGATTCAAGCAATATAAACACTTATCAAATTTAGCTCCTAACACCAAACACTCAATATGCTTCATACTAGACAATTTAAAATGCAATGCACAACAAAAGACTCGAGGGTTCCATGAAACAGAATGAGAAAACTGAAGTTTACCCCATGAACAGAATGAGTCCATTTTTCAGAGCTCATATGCCACAAACGGGTAGCCGGGAGAAGGCTCTTGTCAACGGGAACGTGATGAACAGAATAGTTCCACTCTCGCCCAAACAGAAGCACATTATCATGCTCAAATCATTTTGTCAAATTCTTTCGTTCTTTTCATGTTCTTTCCTTTCTTTTCTTTTATACAACATGCCATGACAAATATCATTGTTCAAAACACAATTTATTTATATCACATATACACACATAGGCAAGAATTTGCCCAATCACATAATAACTATAAATACATTACCCACCTAAATAGCTCGCGTAAACCAAGTCAAGCTTGCCTTTCCCCTTCTCTTGGTTAGGGTTTCCTTGGTTCCCTACAATAACCAAGGTCCCATTCAAAACAAATTTCCAATAAAACTCAGAAACTTCAAAAATTATAGAAATTTCAACCAAACATAAAATGAACTCAAATCTAACCTACCCAATACCCATTTAGGTTAGAAAACCCAAACCTAGTTTAGGAACCCTAAAAATCACTTAGGTTCTCTTACTCCATCTTCTTCCCACACCAACTTTTCCATTCTCTACACTAACTCTTTTCCTTCAATAAAGCAAGAAGGAAAGATGGTTAATCTACCTCAACAAGTTTGATTTCTCTCCTTTCCTTCTTTTCTTCGAAACCTTTCTCCTCTCTCTTTTAATTTTGCTTTCTCTCTCTTCTACCTCTTTAATTCATGATTTTTCCCTCTTCCCAAGCAAAACAACACATCCTTATCCCATTTCTACCTTTAATGAGCCCAAAAGGTCCATCCTACCCCTTTCTTATAAGTTTATGCTCTTCTATGCTAAAGTGATCTCCAAAAAATGTCCTTGGATATCCTTATTATATTAACACTTTAATTTCCACTTACCAATTCAACAAATCCTACTAACCTTGACATAAGTATAGTTCCAAAATTAAATCTATCAAAACTCTAAAATTATTTTAAGTCATGCTTACTTTTAAAGAAAAATTTTCCAGGGTCCAACAATAACTATATCACTTTATATGTAATAATAATTATCTAATTTTTATGTCCAACTTACGTATTGTAATAAAAAATTTTACTTTATCTATAATAATTATTATGTTAGGAAAAGGTGACAATGAATATAGCAATGTCTTCCTATTTGGCCACAGTTTTTGTTACTAACAACATTATACTATATTTCTTGCAAAAATGTAAAATGACATCGTTTACATTAATAAGAAACCACGTCATTTTGTATTAGGTTTATATCACTACCAAAATTAACCTCTCTTCATTTTCATGTTAGTCATCAACAATGTAACATCCCGTTACTGTCAGCAAAGGTATTATGGTAATATTGGGACTGACTGATAGGCTTACTGTATTTACTGACTGAGTATGCTACTGGCCTACTTTTTATGCATATATTCATAGGTACATGCATTCATGATTTTTCGGTATTTAATTGTGAATTGGAATTGACTGAATTGACTG
>JANITW010000236.1:51163478-51174355 GCA_027564335.1 Erythroxylum williamsii | reverse complement strand
ACCATCTTGTAGGAAATTTTAGATAACCATCTTGTAGGAAATAATTTAAAGAGATGTCTCATTTTCTTGTAGGAAATTTTCATCCATACTTGGCTTCTCTTCATGATATCAATGATCAACCTGTATGTCCTAAGCCTTTCCACTTTGACTTTGAGCATCCATCATGTACTGAAGAGCACATCAAAGAACTCATCTGGAGGGAAGCAGTGAAATTCAATCTAGATTCAACTTGCTAGATAAAGGTGATATTTATCCATGGATTATCATGATCATGTTGGCCATTATCAATTAACGAGTACAAATGACACTACACATCTAGATTCCTATAGAAGTCCATATTGTTTGGTCTGGTGAAGCATAATGTCTGGATGCTAAGGCATTATGGATGTAAAATGTGGATCAAACAAAAGGTTGTGTAATATTTGATATAGTTGCTTTCTCCCTATAATGCTAATGAAATCCAGATGCTAAAATGTGGATTTCTTAAAAGGAATTCTTGATGTCACCTTACTTCAACGTTTTGGTTTATTGCTAGTATCTGTTAGCTACGTGCTCCTTTGGTTGCTGGAGACATCTTATATGGTGACATGAATTCTTTATTAGATTTATTGTTATAGATTTTAGAAAGTAGAAAATTAAAGATTTATGAAAACCTGATTACGTTAAACGTGCGAAGTTTATAGCCAAATTTAGCCTTCAACTGACAAATTAATAGGCGTGGAATTAACAGGTATAACTTTTTACAGCCTGACGGATAGATTTGACCCCTGCAATATCAGTGCAATTCCACTTAAGCTTCCTCAAGTCCAATGGTAACATTAGATATGCAGATTCCTGTTAAGGGATCACCAGAAATGCCCTCCAGTCTACCTGCCATTGTTACATTCTTAGCAACCATGTTATGATAGTTGATATTTTGAATCAATGGTATTGCATTAGGATCATAATTGTGGTTAGGATGAGACCCATAATTGTCAGTCATCCAAAATGCCCATTTCATTGTACTCAGCTTCATGTCTCTCACGTATATGTCTTTCACAAATCCTCCTCTTCCCATAGCAGTTTTGATCCTTACGCCAGATTCTGAATTAATAGATGTGATGTCCTCTACCCTCACATCCTGAAGAACACCAGACATCTCACTTCCTAGTGCTATCACTGCACTTTCTGGAGATAAGCAAGCGAGTCTTCTGATGACCAGCTGCTTTGTAGGCATCCCAAAGGCAATTCCATACTCATCCCAACCACTCTTAACAGCCACACAATCATCCCCAGATACAATATAGCAGTCTTCAATTTTGGTATTTGTGCACGAGTCTGAAGTTCATATAATGGCAAAACACCCGCTGCTTGTTAAATTTTATTAGCTAAGCTTAAAAAGGATTATTCAATCTCCAGAGCTGATACCTGGGTTGATGCCATCAGTATTTGGAGACGTCACTGGAGCAAGAATGGTTAATCCTTGAACAACGACATTACTGCATTTAATTAACACAAGTAAGAGACCAGAACACGGCTAAGCAGAAAAAGAAGCAACAAGCAAGTAGGCCCAGAGACAAAGACAGGTACCTGCTATAAACAGGATGCACGTTCCAAGAAGGTGAGTTGATCAATGTCAGATTGGATATCTGAATGTCACTCGAGAACATCAATTCTATGAGGTACGGCCTGGTATAATTCAGTTGCCCACTGCGAAATTTTTGCCACCATACATCACCTTGACCGTCAATGGCTCCATTGGCACCTTTAAAACCACACAGAGTCTTGGTCAACATCTCAAATGTTTTTCTTAACTCAAAATTTACGGTTGAATACCTGTAATTACAACATCTGTTAGATTGGTTCCAAAAATGAGACTGCTGTACCTTCCGCCTTCTGTATCCCTTCCTCGACCGTAGGACGGAAGGGGATCAATCACGGGCCATTCGCTCTCGTCCTAAATTAGGAAAAGTTCACTATGTAAAGTTTATCTCATGAATCTCAGTCTCGATTCTGTTTGGACCCATGAAGAGAACTCTAAACCAATCTGGTCCATAAGCATTAAATTCTGAAGTTTATGTTTCTGCCTAGTTTACACAATTGATCAGATTGGCCCACTCTACAAACTACTAATGTCAACTGTTGGTAGAAAGGTGTAGGTTTCTGGTTTAAGACTTCACAAAACCAAGACTTTTCAACTAGAAGGTGGGGACCAATTGCTGTCCTTCCTCTGCAACTACTTTACTCAGTTTTAAGAGTATGTAATCCAGATTTCTTTCGAGAATTTTGTTGAACAATCTTCTCCTCCTAATTGCCACCAAAGGCACAACAGGAAACTGAAAGAAACAAACTTCTCCATGTGATTGTTTATTTTTTAAGTCACCAACTAGGCTCCAATGGTTAACCAGATTGCTCCAACAGCATTTGATCATTCGAACAGAAACCAAAAAGGAAAGAAAAAAAAATCAATCGAAAATGGAGAAACCCCTTAAGAAATTGTCACCTGCGAACCAAGAAGAACGGCCTCCTTGTCAAGATACAGAGTGAAATGGGTGGTGAGATTGAAACTACCAGTCAACCATCTTCCCGGAGGAACATAGAGTTGCGCACCTCCATCTGATGAATATTGGCTCAGATAATTAACTGCAGCCTTGAAAGCCTGTGTGTTTGAAGTTGTTCCATCTCCAACTCCTCCAAAATCTGTTATTGAGGCACTATGAGCTCTGCAACTTATAGCCACATAATGGAGGCATTCCAAATTCGGATTCTCTCCGCTTTCTGCTCCACTGGTACCAACTAATAGCAACAGACCAAATGCTAGTATAGCAACAATCCCCTGTTTCATTCAGAGAAGCAAGATTAGCAGTGGAATTTGACATGGCCAAACAAAGAAAGAACAGGTAAAATACACGGATACCTGCCATCTTGTTCGACCTGCCCACAACTCCATATCTGAAAGTAACCAGACGCTTCGGTGCGTGGGAGAGGAGGGTGGAGAATTTATATTGTCCATTTGAGGCTTAGTTAGTTAACGTAAAATTACAGGAGTTGCCAAAGCACACGGAGTCTTCTACGAATCAAAATGTCATTTACTTAAGCTTCAATTCAACCCAAACACATACAGAAAGCATTGCAGGCCAGCCGTCAGCCTTTTCTGGTTGGATTGGGAATTATGGTGTAAAAAACAATCTCCAGAATTAAAAATTCCAACTTTTGTTTTCCAACTGAAGCAGTCAGGAGAATAACAATTAACAATTGCCATGATATTATGCAGTCGTTTTCGATTTCAACATAAGCTAAATTCTCAGAAAAATCAGGATCACATTGAAATTGAATAATTACATACAAATCCAACCTCTTTCTGTTTCTGCATATTCATTTATCTTGTCAGTTATGGAACTTCACCAATCAGTGACCACTACTACCTACCCTGCGCTTGTCTATTCATCTATTATGGTCCATTATCTGCGAAATCATTACACTCCACACATGAATGACATTGATACTGGCCAGAAAACCTTGAAATTGTGCTCCAGCCGACACTATCCACGCCAAGTTTTGTGAACTGTGATTGTGATTGTGATTGTGATAATCCACATCACTAATCCATAACTTCCTAGGGGACAGTTACCAATAAAAAATATCCAACATTTTTAATTCCTGGAAATTATTTATATACAATGCTTTTAAGTTATGGATGGATCCTCTTTTATGTCACTCCAATCTTTTGTTTTATTTCTTTGCTTATCTTTGCTTATTGACCTTTTACATTGGACAATAGTGGGTTGATGTGGGTGGCGCATACTCTCATCGCTTAACCAAGTAGTTTCAGGTTCGATCCTTGCCCTTGGGAACGCAGCGAACTCCTGGGCCAGCTGTTGCCCCCAGATATGGGATGTATCAAGCAGCAAAGGGGGATTAGTCACCGGCTTCGACCCAGTGGACACCTCCTGGGAGACCAAAAAAACATTGGACATTATTGTATTCAAGTTATTCGGACACATTTTGATTCGTATCTTTTCTCCATTTTACTTCTACGGGAACGCTTCTGTTGTGTCAAACAAGATTTTGTCTTTATTTTAAACCACCGAATGCTAGGAAATTGGGATAAGATTCCATCCCGACCACACTAGAATAATTATAAAACTTTTTCATATTTTAATTTACCTAAAATCAAGATCATTTTAATTTTATAAAATGATTAACATATAATTCATAATAAAGTATAAATCGTAATTCATACTTTAGTCCAAAGTATGTTCCTTATATCGCATTCGTCGAATTGTTTCCGAAACTGATCCATATCAACCACTATAGTCGCACTAGTATCTGACCTTTATTAATATTAATAGAATAGGTTGAGAGATTTCTGTGACTCTTATAGAGAGGGTTAAGTAAGAAATGATAACTCATTAGTCCATAAACCTATTTATAATAAATTTTTTGATGTTTTAGTAATTTAATTGAAATTAAATTCTAATTTTAATTAAGCTTTAATTAGAATTACAAATAATTCTAATTAAATATTAATTATGCCCAAACAAGATTCAATATTTCGTATTGATCTTTATTTATTAAATATCTTATATTTAATTATAAAACTTCTCTTTCTCAAACTTTACAATCAAGTTCAATTTGATTAAAATATTTTTGTTCTCTTTAATTCGTTCTTTATCTGAGACCTATTAGGTTCTCAAATATATTGACAATGATTATAAATTATAATTTTAATTCATAATTATAATTAGATAAATTAAAATTCTTTTTTAATTCATCTTTAATTCTCCAATTAAACAATTTATAATCATAAATCAAAATTGGCGTATAGTAACGCATCACGACCACCAAAATATTTAGAAATATCAAAGTAGTTTGACTAACCTTTTGTGTATAAATTTTTATATAATTCAATAATTTCATTATTCAATGTTCTGATTAAATATATAGATGGAATTAATGTCTACTCTAATTTGAGTCTAGTCATATTAATTCTCCATCATTAGCTATTGATTCAATTAATGACATTTGTAAACTATTTATAAAATATCATTCTACTTTGCCCAATGATTTATTGAATCAATACTAATCGAGAACAACTGATGGGAAACCCCCAAGCTAAGGAACTCGAAAATCCCTTAAACACATGCTTTAGATAAAATATGAACAAGATGAAATCCCCAACCCTAATGAACCCCCAATCAATTGTATGAAAAGAAACACATATAATAATATTGATTTGAAAACAAGAATAGAAACTCACCATAAGTGTTTACCTTGATAAACATTATATTCTTAATGCAATAGAAGAAGATAATAAATCCTCCTTTACAACCCACCTAAACCTAAACAATATTTATTATGGTGTATTTATATCTTTTGAAAAGAAAGAAATCCTAACTACATAAAAGGCCTTTAAATATGGAATTTACACCAAAATAATTAAAGCCCAAACTAATATTTTTAAAATACAACCCATTAAACCTAAAAGTTTTAAATAAACCCAAGATACAAGTAGTGGACCGCTGAAAGTTATGCTTCTAATGTAAAATAATTAATTAAATAAGAAACAAAGTCTTTTTGCTTATTCCACCCGACTTGAATAGTTAAGCAAAGTCTTTTTGCTCATTCCGTCCGACTTGATTAGTTATCTTATTATTAGACCTCATTGTCTCTTGAGATTCAATGCCATTTAAAAATTCGGCCCTTATAGGATTGAAACGTTTACTTGAACTTCTTAGCTTTTGATCTTATTATTGATCCTTCCGGCATTACTAACTCATCTTTGGCTATTTTACTTACAAAGTCCCACGGTCGGGCTCACATCATCCCCTTCCGCTTTAAAAGGATTCGTCATCGAATTTGAATCAAAGTCAAAAGGAGAAAAGTCATAATTATAATTAGATAAATTAAAACTTTTTTAATTTATCTTTAATTCTCCAATTAAACAATTTATAATCATAAATCAAAATTGACTAATAACAATGCATCATGACCATCTAAATATTTAGGAATGTCAAAGCTATTTGACTAATCTTTTGTGTATAATTCAATTATTTCATCATACAATATTCTGATTAGACATATAGTATATAATTAATGTCTACTCTATTTTGAATCCAATCATATTAGTTGTCCACCATTAGCTATTGATTTAATTAATGACATTTGTAAATTATTTATAAAACTTCATTCCAACTTGGCCAAGGATTTCTTGAACTACTACTAATCGAGAACAACGAAACATTCTCTCTAATTATTTTAAGGTGATAAATCATATCTTGATCACATAACTATCTCTATGTAGTTTATGCTACATCCAATGACTATTGATTAAATAACTCATGATTAAATAGGTCATAAGTAGTATCAAAACATGATAATCCCTATATAAGATAACTTTGAAGACATCAAGTCAAATGATCACTTATACAATCATCACAATGAGAATTTCCATAAACATACAAGTAATTTTTCAAATGAATTTCTCATATTGTGTCTGTTCAGAGAACTTGTTCTCTAGCAAGCACCCACAGATTTGTTTAAGTAGCTTCATACTTTAGCCTATGTAATCAATACTTCCTTCAAAAGGAAAAAATATAATGTGTGTTAGTCCTTTTACGTTCTATTAATGTCTAGTCTTAATAGAACAATGACTAGGAACAATTTAGGGATAATACTTAAATGCAATATGAATCTCATAATTATAATTGCATTATAATGCCATTTACAATGTATAATTATCCAATGAACTTCATCATATACATTTAAATGTGTACGAGATAAATAATTTCTTTAAATTATTTTTTCACTAAACTACAACCAAAGCGATAGACTGTAGGTATAAATCAATAATCTTCCACTTGAACTAAGCCAATCATTTAAGTATCTTATATCATATCACCATATAATGATTATACTACTGCTGGGATAGTGGCTTAATAAGAGAATTCTACAAGATTCTCTATAGTGAACACTTGCTCAAATCTTAGTCCATCTTAATTATCATCATAATTAAGAAAAATAGCCTAAATACATCCTTGGATCTTTGATGAGACCTTAACTTCTTTGACATGCCCAATGGCTCTAATGTTCCACAACGCATTACTATATTGAACAATGTAAGGAACTTTATCAAGTTCACTAAAGAATTTGTTGATTCAATTAATCATTTCTACTAAATGAAAAATATATTATAGCTTAATTAGCAACCATTGTTACATTAGAATCTTTCCAATCTTGAATTATACTGTTCTAAGTATACCTTAATTATGATTTACTTCTAAAGTTATGTCTTAATCTCCTTGAACTCAAATATCAACTCATACATAGAATAATGGATATCTTTAATACTTCACAACTATCTAATATCTCAAATACTAAACATCTTCAGTTCATTATCTATGTACTTGGATTTAGAATATGTGAACAACTTCCATTCTATCTCTATATATCTAATTTCTAGAATTAAGTTGTTATCTTTTTTATATCCAACAAGAGTTGTTCTTAAACAACTATATTTTCAAAAATTGAAAATTAGAATTGTTGTTCTCTATAAACGATGTGTCTCTACATACTCCCACTAAAGAGAACAATTATACTCTCACTAACCATCTTCTAGTCATGATAAAATCACAATCATCTAAAAAAAAAAAACTATTTAAATTCATTATAAAAGTGAATCTTTCAATGTTTCGTAGCCTTTTAACTATACATCAAATGTATTAATAAAGGCAATAGTTCAAATTGCATGTATTTTCATGAGATTTGAACCTTTCAAATCTCATCTTACTCTCATTACTTATCTTGATAACCATTCTCCTACAAGTATACATTGAAACAAATAGCTTATTTAACAGGTATGTTAAATTATATCCAACTTTTAGATATGTCATAACCTTTTATTACCCATTTTAGTTATAATCTTAATGTATAATATATGATTCAACCAAGCATCACATATTTAAATCATTAACAGTGACTCTTTCAAAGACTTAGTGTTTCATATCTAATATGAAATCTTGCTAATGGATTCAATTGGAATGTTAGTCATTGTACTAGGCATAACTATAGGAAAAATAATGTTGGATCATGCAATATCTCATATTATATTTTTTTTCTTTATACAAAGCCATGCTCTTATGAATTTAGTTGTGAAGTTATTCACTAGAAAATCTCATTCTTTATAAAAAAATAATTAAAACTCACCACAACGGTCTTATCGAAGTGTTTCAGCATTCTCAATGCTTAATTTCTACTTAAATTTAAAATATTTGAACTTTTCAAAATTTTAAATCAACATTTCATTTAATACATATGATTATATCACATAAAGTCATTATAATATAATGAAATATAAATATTATCTTTTTATGAATTGTTATTCCATCCAATACATTATATGTATAAATTTAACAATTTAATACCGTCAACATCCTTTCACCAAAGATTGATTAAGATATTCTTCAACTTGACAAGTTTCAAAAGTTTCATACGATTCATAATAAAAAAGATACTCATATCCTTATATATAACTTTATAATTTTTGTTATGTTGATTTAACCGATATGCCATAAAAGAATAGTCTTAATTATCCAGTTTTATATTCTTACCATTTATGTTAAGTATAAGGCTTTTTTGATCCAACATATACAAACTATCTGTATAAAATTGAATCAATTACTTTTAGTCAACAATATATTTCTTATCATGCATTGAACATTATAATAATTTTGAATTTAAATTTAGTATCAAATACTCATAAGCATGAACTAGAATACCTTTTAGCTATATTTTTTTACTACGATTTTAAAAATTGTCATAAAAAGTGGACATTTAGCAATAATTTTTTAAATTGTCACAAAATAATTAAACTTTTGGTGATGATATTCAAAATAGTCATCAAATGTCCACTTTTCGAGACAATTTTGTAAAATCGTCACCAAAAATTATTAAAAAGTGGTCACTTTTAGGTATCCAAAATGGTCACGGGCGAATAATCAGAGGTGAAACAAAAACTAGAAAGTTTATTGGAGGGAAACGGAAACGAAAACGAAAACGAAAACTCATGGTTTTAAACTCTGCCATTTTCGATTTCAGGATCTATATACACATACATTCACTCTTCTATGATCCATAGATTATTGTCTGTTTATCGAGCCAAATAATTAACTACACATCTCTCATCGGCAGCGACAGCGGCAACAACATCTCTCATCCTCTGAATGAACTAGCAAGTATTGTTATTTTTCTTTTCTTTATAGGTTAATTGTGAATTCTGAGGGTTTGGCTTTTCGGTTTTTGGGTTTTTGGGGATTAGGATTTGGTAAATCTTCAAAGTCAAGAGCTTGAAACAAATGACTCCGGAGGGGCTTGTGTTAGAGATACTGGGTGAAAAGGTGTTTCCCTTATGTTAGATGTAACCTTCCTTTCCTTAAAACAAGTTTCTGATTGTAGTTACGCAAAATGATGAAGTAAGATGTCCAAAGATTACTTGTTATTATTGTTAACACTTAGCAGTGCCAATAATGAGACATGCTGCGTGTGTTTCCGCCTCCATTGCTCAGTCTCATTATGAAGTGTGTTTCCAGCATTTCCTTCCAAGTCCAATGGGATGGGGAACTCAGTTCCGCTTTTCCCATTTGTCGAGGTATACGGCAGGGTGATCCTCTCTCACCATACCTTTTTGTTCTGTGTATGGAGAGGTTAGGGCATGCTATCTTGCATGCGGTTTCTTCCGGTCGTTGGCATCTTATTAGGCTGAGTAGACAAGGCCCCCCTCTCTCTCACTTATTTTTTGCCGACGATCTCATCCTTTTTGTTGAAGCCTCTCCTGAGCAAGTTACTGTCATTCGAGACGTCCTTCATGATTTTTGTATGGCCTCCAGCCAACGCATCATTCTAGACAAATCCTGCTGTTTTTTCTCTAAGAATGTGTCCTTACCAATGGCTCAGAGCTTGAGCAGCAGTATTGGATTCCCTCGGACTACTGAGCTCGGCCGCTACCTTGGTGTTCCTCTTTTGCATGACCGTGTTTGCCAGCGTACGTACCAGCACATACTCAATACGGTACAACGCAAGCTAGCTGGCTGGACGGTCAACTTGTTGTCCCTAGCTGGCCGCTTAGGTTAGTCCATTCTGTTATTGCGGCTCTTCCTAGCTACACCATGCAAATGGTCCGGCTCCCACGCAGGCTCTGTGACGAGTTGGAAAAGCTTATGCGTCAATTTCTTTAGGGTTCGTCCTCGGCGTCCAAGAAGCTACACCTGGTCAATTGGAAGGACGTCTGTAAGCCTAAAGCGCTAGGCGGCCTCGGCCTTTGGCGTATTCAAGAGACTAATGATACTTTTCTTACGAAATTAGACTGGACTTTCCTCACGCAAACCAAATCTTTATGGGTCCAAGTCATAGCAGCCAAATATCACGTGGATGTCCACACCTTTCCCGTCTCCCTCGATGTCCGGGGTGGTTCGATGATCTAGAGAAGCATGAAGGCTACATGGCTTCAAGTCCTATAAGGCCTCCAATGGATGATTGGCGACGGTTGCACCATTCGCTTCTGGCAGGACCCTTGGTTCGCTAACATCGGTCCTCTTCACTCTCACGCTGTGCTCCCAATCCCCGATGACATCTTTCATCTCCGTTTGACTCATTTCATAGACTTCGAGGGTCGATGGCGCTGGCACGAGTTCCAACCCTATCTCCCTTACCAGATCTGTCAAAGGATTGCGGGCACGTTCCCCCCCCTGTTGGACCCCGAATTTTTGGGTGAAAATTAGAATATTAAAATGATTTTAAATGAGAAAGAAATTGGTGAGACAATTTATGAATTTAAGGAAATTTGATGAAATTAAGAAAAATTTATGAGAAATGAATTGTTTAATTTTGAGGACTTTGATATT
>JANITW010000236.1:51132227-51147801 GCA_027564335.1 Erythroxylum williamsii | reverse complement strand
CTAAGTTCTTGGAATGGATGAATTACGAGGGACAAATTTGGAGTATTATTCTAGTGTTCATGAAAAAGATGGCGGGGTAAAATACACATTGACACGTACAAAATGCTGTTATAGTCGTCGTATGCTTATATTTTCTTCGAGAATTCCACATAAATATGACACTAAACGCCATATTTTCTAGGAATTCACTTTCAAATGATTCTCGAAAGGGCTAAATTAAGGAAACGAGCTGTCATAAATTAGGCAGAATGATTATTTCTCCGTACAAGATAAGTTATAAATATAAAACAAGGGACTAAGTAAGTTGACTCCAGAGTTGTGAACTTTATAAGCTTTAACAAATAAAGCTTGTGAGAGAAAATAGAGTAATATTAAGTATAATGTAAGAAAAATATAAATATTGTGGAAAATAAGTTTTGATACACAAGTGAAGGGCTACCGTAAGTTCAGAGAGAAAACACATATATTGTAATATATACCGAATTCTCGGGAGCTGCATCATTTATCACATGAAGTCGGTCAAATCCGAACAAACAAGTGAAGTCAGGCCAAGCCTCTCGAACTCGTCGACAATTGTTTTCTTACATCGGACGCTCTTTGGAGTGATATACTCATATGTGAATATTATATTATACAATTAGTCATTCACATGAATTATTGAGTGAAAAAGACCCAGTCATTGTGAAAATCTTATAATAAAATAATAGAAGTATAATATTTTAATAACATCACACATGATTGCTAAGTCATATGAATTTTATAATAATGCCGTTGCCGTATGAGTTATTATAATCTTATCAAGGATATGATAAATCGTCCTAAAATATCTTGAATTATAACATTATTTTTTGCAAACTTTGGAAAGCTATATTTGATGGCGTCATGACAACATCAAATTTTCAACAAATTAATAATTCAGCCAAAGAAGTAAGGAGTAATTGGAGTCGTTCAAAGAAAACCATTCATAATAACTAATTATATACAGGTGGCCCATTTATATTATTTCCTGTAGTTCTATTTTGTCTCATTATTTCATGATTAAGTCACAAAATTCCGGGGACCATTAACAAATAGAATTTGACAATCCGAAGGATTTAATAGTTTCGTAAAATTTTCGATTTTGATCGCAATCGATTCTAACACAGTCAAAAATAGAAAAATTAAACGCACAAATGTAAATCAACATTAAAGTTTGTTAACACAGTTTGGCACACCTTGTCTATGTCTACGAGACCTTCACTCAATTTAATACTTTTTTTTGATAATTAACCCAATTTAATACTTTCACTGAAGAACAACAATGATTTTATACAAGGCCTTATAAAGCTGACTTACTCAATCCTTGCCACTACCCCTCCTCCTCACAACTCGTGAAAGTATTTCACACCCAATAATATGATTGACTCGTATTAACCTCAATAATAGATTTCCTCAATAACTTTTAACGATAAAGACAATTAACGTACAATTCAAGCGATTAAAATAACTAAGAACAAAAAACGAAAATACTTGATATAGAAATGAACAACTTCTCAATAAATTTAACTTTTTTCAAGACAGATCTAAAAGTTATTCACCAAGTAAATAGTTGTAGTCAGCTATTGGGATTTTTCTACCTTACTCTCAACCGTGAATCATCAAGAGCAGTCACTTAAATCACTCTTCGTGAAAACCGATTGGCAACATGAAGAGTTGAAGAAAATACTTAGCCGAAAGTGAATCAGTTGCTTAGATTGTGTGAAACTCCAATTGAAACTAGCTACACTAGGCACTACAAGAAAAATTAGTTTCAGCAATTATTATTAATGGTTGATAAAAGTAAGAAAATGGTAGTTAAAACTTGTAGTGACCACTCAATAGTTGGTTGTTAATAATAATTTTCTATAGCGACCATTAAAGTTGTCGCTAAAATTGTTAAATTTGGTCGTTATATTATTATCCATAAATTGTAAGTTTTAGTGACCATCTATAACCACTAAGTATTGATTGGTCGGTAAAAAATATACGTCACTTATATATTGCAACCAAATAATTTTTGGTTGCAAAATATATATAATTAGCAACCATATCATGTGTTGCAACAGGCTTGTCTACTCAGCTAGTTAGTGTCCGTACTTGATGGATCCAGCAAGATATCGTGATGTCTATGGCCCTATATTTGTGTAGTTGAAAGCGCAATGGTCGGTGAAATTTCCTGTTTCTTAGTGGATTAACTGGAGTGTCATAATCTAACTAATTAACCGTATTGTATTGGTGACTTAAAAACACAGAATCTATGTCCGGGAAAAGTTAATTTGACGTACAGCTTGAACCAAGCATGCACTTCTTCTCATGACAATTCTGTTATGGAATACAAATCGTTATATGCCAGGCAAAACCAGGATTTACAAACAATGTATGCAAATTGTTTCTCAAGCTACCGGACTATTGGACCGGCGTTATTAGCTGGGCAAGCAGAATTCGATTCAGGTTGAAAGGAGACCGGAAGCTGTTTAGACTTTCACTAATCTGCTGCGTATATGGTTTGTGGAAGGAAAGAAAACTTGGAACACTTCAGTAAAAACACACTAAAGCGGAAGATGTAATTCCAAAACTAAAGAACTGGACAAGGGAGGCATTCATTGCAAGAGGAAACCATCTTCAGCTGAGTGAGGGAATGAGGAACATGTAATAAACCAGAGTCCCAGCTGTGTAATACACGTCTCTACTATTTTAAGAACTGATAATATTTTAAGAACTGATACGCAGACTCTAACGTTTAGTAGCATTAAAAAAGAATTAAGCTTCAAATCAACAGAATTCTAAACTTTCATCTAGTTTGGTTTAAAAGAGCATACATGACAGATTCTGTATTAAAAATAGAGCCATCATCCCCAGCTGGACATCCTATGGTAGAGACCACAACATCGTTTGCTTCATATCTCTCTAATTTGCCATCTATAAGGGTTTATGTTAAGGACGATGGTAGTGGTAGAGGTGTCATATTGGAGTAGAAGGTGTTGGCTATTGAGGAATAGTTTTAATAGACTACAAGTATTGTTGGTTGTCTGCCACCCTCTCCAATTCTAATCTCTTTCATAGTGTTCAACATGCTAATGGGTTATTATTAAAACTGGATTTTCTCAAATGATGAAAGATCAGACCATGGTGTTATGATTGGTTAAAGAAAGCCATCATCACCACAAACATAGATATAGACTTTCCTCTTCAAACATAATAAAAATAAAGCAGTGGGGATAGTAGTGGTGGTATAATTGATTTGCCTTCTTTAGATGCAATTACAAGGTTGTTAAACTAAGGAATGTTACAGTATATGTTTTAATAATAACAATATAATTTTAATAAAATATGAATAAATAGAGTAAAAGGCACTACAATAAAGTTCATATTTAGCCCAAAAATAACCGTAACTAAATGTGTAAAAAACATTGCCTATACTTTTAAGTTACGTTTTTATTTCATCACCCAAAACGTCACTAAATCTTCATAACTGAAAATTATAGGTGACGTTTTTTAAAAATTGTTGTCAATAGTTTTTGACTACCTCTTTCTTTTTATAACCAAAAAATAATAGCTATGTTTTCAAAAACTATTGGCGACAACTAATTTCCAACATTTTATAACTATCGTTTAAGTATGTGTCACGTAATAGAATCTTTCTATCTTGGCAAGAATATAATGAATAACTGCATCTCAACCCCAAATAAATACTATTATTATAAGAGTTAAGACATTTATTAATAACAACTTTTTTGTGACTAACTTTCATTTAGTCACAGATATGACGTTTTTTTTGACAAAACAATTAATTGACACTATTGTTTGGATTAACTATAATGATTTATTTTTTTGTCACTAAGACAATGGTAATTGAGACAATTTAGTATCTTTCATAATTAAATTATCACTATTAATATATTAATAGTGTCAAAATTTCTTCTATTGTAGGTTTTGACACTAAAAGCATATGCAATTTGGTGCTAAAGTAATTTTGGCAGGAATGGATTGTAATTATGACAAAATATATATTGTTCATTAATATTTCTATTTGTTGCGATAAAACATAGTTTGGTCATTAATATTTTTCTCTTATTTTGATGAAACAGTTTACCATCACAAGATATTTTATTTTTTGTGAAAAAAACTTTTGTTAATAAAAGCTCAATTAGTTAGTGTCTACTTAATATTGTCATAAAAACAAAACTATCAATATGGTCACTACTATTTGTAATTTAATGACAACTTCTTTATGACTAACTATCATTTTGTCACAGATATGATGTTTTTTTATGACAAAGAAATTGATTGTCACTGTTGTTTGGATGAACTGTGATGATTTGTTTTTTTGTCACTAATACAATGGTAATTGTGACAATTTAGTATCTTTTACAATTAAAGTGTCACTATTAATATATTAATAGTGTTAAATTTTCTTTTATTACTAAGTTTTGTTACTAAAAGCATAGGGGATAGTGTCAAATTAATTTTGGCAGGAATGAATTGTAATTGTGACAAAACATATGTTGACCACTAATATTTTTTATTTATTGTGACAAAACATAGTTTCGCCACTAATATTTTTTTCTTCCTATGATGAAATGATTTACCATCAGACGATATTTTACTTTTTGTAATGAAAATTTTTGTCAATAAAAATTCAATTAGTTAGTGTTTACTTAATATTGTCACAAAACAGAACTATCACTATGATCACTAGTATTCATAATTTTTGTAACAAGAAATTTTGTTGTCACTTGATCATTAATTTTTTATTACTAATGTTATTGTCAATATAAACATAACAAATTAATGATAACTATTCTTATTATAATAACATATTAAAATGAACCACTCTAATGATTAATTTTGTCATTATTGTATGAATTTTAGGGACTAGAAACTACTTGTCATGTTTTTTTTCGATATCATTATTTGCAAACAAATTTAAATATTTTTTTTATAAAAATTCAAACTACATATATTGATAATCAAAAAGTAATATTTTACATATCAAAATATATTTGCTAAACTTAAATTTTAAATTTTATCAAAATAAAATTCAGAATAAATAAATGTTTAAATATAATGAAAATCTTGTTCCAAAATATTAAGTAAAACTCTGAATCTATTCAAAATTTAAAAACAAAGTTCTTGCAACTGCTCAATCATTGTCATCATCACCTTCCTCATCTTCACTTACTCAATTTGGTTCATCATCATTTATAAAAATAAATAATTAAAATAATATTGATTTAATGCAAATTTTGATTATATCAAAATTGGACTATCAAGTCAAGCCCTGATCATCTTTCAATTAGTCATGGTTTTAAATTCATCATATCATGTTTGGGTTTAAGTTGCATTATATTGTGAAGATGGTTTCTTTATTATAAATATAATCATAATTATAATTATATCGGCAATAATAATAATTACTATTATTTGCAATGGGAATATAGTTATGTTTCATAATTTAAAAGCCTTTCGTACGATAATATACTAAATCTTTTTCTTTTAATATAGGGATAATTTTTATAAGAAGTAAAATTGTAGGCATTGGAAATGCTATCCTTTTGAGATACATTAGAATTTAAAGAATTTATATATTGAATTTTTTAAAGTTATTTATTTTAAATATGTAATAAATTAAATGTATATTAAATATGTGATTCATAGAATCTTAAAGGAAAGTTCCTGAATAATCCAACATTAATTAATATGTGCTTGATTTTTGATTCATTTTATCTACTACACTTAGTGATTAATGTCTTAGAAATGCGTAGGATACTTATTTTAGATCCTAAATGATTTTAAGTACATTTTGGAAGTGAAGGAGCTAAAGTGACCCAAAAGCGTATTCATTGAAGTCATTCTCTCAATGTCTATACTCTATTGATTCATGGAGCAAGAAGAATAAGAGATTGAAAGAAGAAGAGACAAAATGTGAAGAACCAAGGTGGAAGATCATTCATGGCTTATTGGAAAATTGTCATAGTCGTGAGTGAAGTCTCACGACTATGACAACTAGCTACATGGGCTTGAGACTTTCTCACACCATTGCCATGCTTCTCATGAGTGTGACAAAACATGTCACACCAGTGACAAGGACAGGTGTCCCTTGTTTAAACCTAATCTTTTCCATATAAAGTAAAAGGTTTGTGCTGGTTGAAACATAACACATTCAAGAGATAACCTTGCTGACAGTTCTCTCTTTATTTTCTCTTTGGTTTCTCTTCATTTTCAACACTGACAGTGGCGATGGAGACGATCGTTGATGGTGGAAGCTTGAAGATGGAGATAGAAGGCTAACTTCTTGATGCCGATTTCATGGGGATATCAACGCCAAGTTACAGTTAAGCTATTTCAACCTATTAATGTTGTAATCTCTTTTTGGATTGTTGTATTGTTTGTGTTAATTGAATCGGGTTTTGTATGGATGATCTTAATAAGTTATTTTGATTATTCTATTACAAACCTATTGTTATAATGTTGAATGTAATTCATAATTGTTACATTTGATGTTTATTAGTAGCATCTAATGGTCTTGAATCGTTAGGAACAACATAACTTAGGTTAGATAATAAGAACTTGTGGTTACTGTCCATATTGATCATTTTTCATTTCGTAATGCTATTGTCAAATTGAATCTAGAGATCATATCTTAGTTTATTCAGTAGTTAGGTTTAATTAACAATTGTATCTTAAATAAACACAACCTAAAGGAAAATTTACCTTATTGTTAGTGTCATATTAATAGTCCAAAGAGAGGTGTAAAGAAGTTAGGATGACAGAATATTCTTGATCGTGTTTAGGCTAATATTGACCCTAAAATTAGGCCTTACTTATATTCGACACTTTAATCATTTTCGATTACTTGCTTTAATTTTTTTTTCGATAGTTTAGTTTTATTTTATTTTCTAAATTGTTAAAAATCTAAAAACCTCCTTTTATATTTTCCTCGGATCAATTAATTTCATTACTTAAATTAACCGAACATTTATTGTGGATTTGATCTTGACTCACCATAACTACAAATTTTAGTGTGCAGAGTCAAGTAAATTTTACAGTGCACTCGACATGAGGTTTTAAATTTTAGAGTCATTACTAAGGAGTATGGTAGTTTAATTTTTTTTTGAATTTAGTTAGTGTTTTGTAAATATATTTGTTTATCATTGTTTCCTTTTGATTAATTGTTAACTTTTAAAAGTTTGTTAATGTTGGTGTATGATAGTTACAAGATCTCCTCGTAGAGAACTTGAGCAACTTGATCCAGAGATTGAGAGGACATTGCAAAGATTGCATAGGGAAACAAGGTCAATTTTGGTAGAAGAATCAAAATCTGAATCCAAAGAGACAATGGCAAATCCAAGAATTTTGAGGGAGTTAGTTGCACCCGATTTAACTCAAAGACTATCATGCATAACATTTCCAAATTTTGCTAAACATGTTACCTTTGAGTTAAAGTCTGGAATAATACATTTATTACCTAGCTTTCATGGTCTTGCAAGTGAGGATGCATATAAGTAGCTCAAGGAGCTTGACGTGGTTTATTTGAGCATAAAGCCTCAGGGAGTGTCTGACTAGCAAATCATATTGAGAGCCTTCTCATTCTCACTCAAAAATGCAACTAAGGACTAATTATTTGATTTACTAGCTGGAATTGTAAATATGTGGCTAGAGATGAAGCAATCTTTCTTAGAGAAATATTTTTTAGCCTCAAAGATACCAAATATTCATAAGGAGATTTGTAGCATCAAGCAGCATAACAAAGAGTCTCTTTACGAGTACTGGGAGTGGTTCAAGAAGTTATGTGCCAATTGTCCGCACCACAACATATTGGAGCAACTTTCTCATCCAATATTTCTATGAAGGACTGCTACCGATGGAGCGGAGTTTAGTTGATGTCGCGAGTGGTAGGGGACTTTGTGAGAAGACTCCCATTGAAGCCAGGATCCTGCTCGAGCGGATGGCTGCTAACACACAATAATTTAGCACTCATATTGATGTTCGATGAGTAAACGATGTAAGTAATTCATCCATTGAACATATTTTAGATGAACTAACATCTTTTGTTATACATATTGCAGTTGGATAGGCACAAGAGAAAGTGTGTAGGATATGTTCAAATACAAGTCATCCAACTGATGATTGTCTGACATTACAAGAAGGAAGTATAATGTACGTGAATGTTGCAGGAGGGAACTTCCCGAACCAATACAATCTGTACTTACAAACATATAACCCATATTGAAGGGATCACTTTAACTTTAGCTAAGAAGGGAATGGGCAGTATAATTACTTCTTCAACTAATGCAATAAGGAGCACAGGGAGCCTTTTCTTCTAGTTCAGGTAATTATCTGAAAGAATTGATTAAGACTCTTACTACTAACAATCTCTAATTTCAACAGAGCATACAGTAGCAGCTTCAACAAGACATCCAACAAAGTCAGTATGAGACAAAAGCAAGCATATAGAATTTTAAAAACCAAATGGGTCATATGGTAATGAGGCTCAACTAGTTAGAATCACAAAATGGAGGAAAGCTACCATCCCAACTCGAGGTGAATTTGAAGAATGTCACTGTCATAACCTTAAGGAGTGAAAAGGAGATTAAGGGTCCTAAAAGAACTCTACAGAGAATTGATACTGAGGAAGAGATCGAGAAGGAATTAGGAAAGCAAGAAAATTCGTCATCGAGTATAAAAATAAATTTCAAAAGTCCCAATATTATTAAGACTAATCCTCCACCTTTTTTGAGTAGGTTAACAAGATCGAACAAGGAGGAGAAGGACAAAGAGATATTGGAAACTTTTTAGAAAGTTTAAGTCAATATTTCTTTGCTCGAGGTAATCAAACAAGTATCAGGGTGCACCAAATTCCTTAAAGAACTGTGTTACAAGAAGAAATTGAGGGATGATGAAAAAGTAATGATGGGTAAGAATATGTTTGCAGTATTTAGAAAGAACATGCCTCCAAAATGTCAGGATCCAATTATGCTTACCATTCCTTACAAAATTGGGAATATTGTGATCAATATAGCTATGTTGGATTTGGGTGCTTCAATTAATGTGATGCCTCGTTTGATTTATGCTTCTTTAAAGTTGGGTCCTTTAAAAGAAATGAGTGTGATCATACAATTGGCTAACCATACTAATGCTTATCTTGATGGTGTAGTTGAGGATGTTTTGGTACAAGTGAATAAGATCGTATTTCTTGCATATTGTTATGTTGTGGATATGAACAATGGTACTTCATATAATCCGATACCTATCTTATTAGGGAGACTGTTTCTTATACCATTCAAACTAAGATAGATGTTTGTAAGAGCACCCTTATGATGGATTTTGATGGGGAAGTGATTCATTTTATTATTTTTAACGCCATGAAACAACCTCTTGATGATCACTGTGTTTCTTCTGTTGATGTGATTGATCTTTTGGTACAAGAAATTTTTTAATTAGGTTGTAAGGATCACTTAGAAATAGTCTTCACTGAGGAAATCGAAGTAGAAGCCAATAATGATGTTGAACTAGGAGAAGAGCTGATGGAAATGAGAATCGCTTTGGAATCATTAGAGACTTCTCCAAAAAGGTATGTTTGACTTCTATAAAACTATCTGAATCTCACCAAAAGTTATTACCTCTTGATGTCTAGACACCAAAATTGGAATTGAAGCCACTTCCTATCCACCTTAAGTATGCCTATTTGGGAGATAAACAAACTCTCCCAGTTATCAATTTGATATAGTTGACTTCAAATCAAGAGGACAGACTGGTTCGGATGTTGAGAGAGCATAAGAATGACATCGGGTGGACAATCTTAGATATCTAAGGGATAAGCCCATCCATATATATGCATCACTTTTTTGTTGTAGGAGGATGCAAAGTCAACATGACAAGCTCAGTGTAGGCTAAATCCTTCGATGATGGAAGTGAAGAAGGAATTATTGAAGCTTGAATTTTGCAACTCGTAAAGACTACTTTCCCCTTCCCTTTATTGATCAAATGCTTAAAAGATTGGCTAGCTATGATTATTATGGATTTCTAGATGATTTTCAAGTTATCTTTAGATCCTGATCACACCGGAGGATCAGAAGAAGACAACATTCACATGCCTATTTGGTACGTTCACTTACTGAAGTATGCCATTTGGATTATGCAACGCCCTCACTATGTTTCAACAATGTATGTTAAACATTTTTTTTGAGTATGTAAGAAGATTATTAAGGTGTTCATGAATGATTTTAGTGTATGTGGATCTTCTTTTGATGAATGTCATGAGAATCTTGCTCTTATCTTGGAACGATGCACAGAAACTAACCTTGTGTTAAATTGGGAGAAATGTCATTTCATGGTGGATCACGGTATAGTTTTAGGCCATGTTATATTTGCTACGGGTATTGAGGCGGACAAGTCTAAAGTTGATCTTATTTATTTTTACCTTACTTTGTTGTGAGGGAAGTGTGTTCTTTTCTTAGGCATGTAGCTTTTTTATCGAAGTTTCATTAAGGACTTTTCAATGATTGTTGCACTATTATGCAAGCTTTTACAACAAGATGTCTCTTGTGAGTTCGATGAGAAGTGTAAGGAAGCACTTAACAAATGTAAGGAGCTTCTGAAATCCCCACTGGTGATTCAATCACAAGATCGGAAACTCCCCTTCAAGATTATGTGTGATGCAAGAGATTATGCATTGAGGGTAGTTCTAGGACAAAAAGTGGGAAAGGCTTTACATTCTATTTACTATGCTTCTAAAACTCTAAACCTAGCTTAATTGAATTATTCAACTATTGAAAAAGAACTCTTATCTTTGAAAAAGAACTCTTATCTATAGTTTTTGTCTTAGAAAAATTTCGATCGTATTTTCTTGGTGCTAAAGTGATTGTTTATTCTAACAATGTAGCTTTATGATACTTGCTCACAAAGAAAGAAGAAAAAACAAAGTTGATCAGATGGATTCTCCTTCTTTAGGAATTCAACTTAGAAATTAGAGATAAGAAGGGGTCAGAAATCATGGTGGTGGACCATGTCAGCAGTTTGATAAAGGAAGATGATGATATCCCTACGTGAGAAACATTTTCAAGTGAGTAATTATTTTTAACTGATGCGACACCACCACGGTATGTAGACATTGTCAAATTTTTAGTTACTAACAAATTACCTGTTAATTTATCAATGGCTCATAGGGATAAGCTATGGAATGAAGCGAGATATTATGTTTAGAATGACCAGTATCTTGGGAGGCACTGTGCAGATTAAGTTATTAGGAGGTGTAACAAAAATGAAACACCCTCAATCTTAGCCTTTTGTCATTCGTATGTATGTGGAGGACATTTTTGAGTGAAATGAATAGCTCATAATAAGTTTTTTAAAGATGTATATACCTTCTATAAATCACGTGACAGATGCCAGCACTTAGGTAACCTATCACTTAAGGATCAATTGCCATAAACTCCTTTGCCTTGATGTGAAAATTTTGATGTTTAGGGTATTGAATTTATGGGACCTTTCCCTTTGTCAGCTTTACATATATATTGCTTGTGGTTGATTATGTTTCTAAATGGGTAGAAGCCAAAACCACTAGAACTAATGATGCGAAAGTTATTGCATATTTTGTTAAAGCTAACATTCTTTCTAGGTTCGAGATATCGAAAGTAATCATTAGTGATATAGGAACCTACTTTTGCAACAAGGTGACAGAAGCAATGTTCAAAAAATATCACATCATGCATAAGGTTTCCACTGCTTACCATCCCCAAACCAACGGGGTAAACTGAAGTCTCAAATTGAGAAATCAAGTTAATCCTCAAGAAAACTATGTAGCCCAATAGGAAAGATTGGAGTATAATACTAGAAGATGCATTATGGGCATATAGGATAGCTTATAGAATACCAATTAGGATGTCTCCATATAGATTAGTGTTTGGAAAGCTATGTCATCTTCTAGTAGAATTACAACGTAAGGCATATTGGGCTATCAAAAGATGCAACATAAATTTGGATGATGCGGGTGTGCATAGGAAATTGCAACTTCAAGAGTTGGAGGAGATTAGGAATGACTCCTACTAGAATGTAGTGATATACAAGGAGAAGATGAAAGCTTTTCATGATAATATAATTTCGAGGAAAAGCTTCTCGATGGGCCAGAAAGTGTTACTATATCATTCCAAACTTGAACTATTTCTCGATGGGGCCAGAAAGTGTTAATATATCATTGGGTTAGTCTATTTGTTATCACTTATGTTTTTCCTTTTGATGCAGTAAAGATACGGAGTCTAAAAATCGACAAGACATTCAAAGTGAATGGTCATTGCTTAAAGCCATATTATGAAGGCTTCCAAATAGAGGATTTGGAGGTATTGATGTTGGAGGATGTGATTGATGTCACTTGATGCACGCAATAAGAGTCGAGCCAATGACAATAAACAAAGGCGCTGCTTAGGAGGCAACCTAAGGGAAGTTAATTTTTGTTATTTACATTTTCACATTTATTATTTTCATAAACTGCTCCATTTCTTACATTTGATTTACATTGAGGAAAATGTAATTTTTAAGTGTGGGGTAGGGATATTAGTTTTTATGCATGCTTTTTGGCTCAATTGTAGCTTATGTGACTTCTTAGGCAGTTTTCAAAATCAAACAATCAACATAAAAGTTTTTGTTGTTTTATATTGCTTTTAAGATTATTTAGTTATAATTAGAGTGTGAATTGATTAGAAAAATCCTTGGCAATCTTATATATATATATATATATATACATGTACTTTTACTCTTATGAATAGTTAATAGGCATTATCCTTGAAAGAGCAGTGACTAGTGGTAGACAAAAACTAGTGAGGTTTTGAGCCATATTAGACTAATACATCTATATCAGTCTCATTATTTTTCTGTTATGTGTGACCTTCATGACATGTACATCCTTACCTCTCTTTGATTTTCTATTTAGGACCACATTTTTATTACATGCATTTTTATGAAAATGATTTATTGATTACGAGCTACGTTAGCCAAATAACCTACCCATTTTTGTGAATTTTCCTTTGTTAACCCCTTTTGAGCTTTATTAGCCTTTCCTTTTGTATAAATCACATTACATGCACCTAATAAATAGTGGAGCATTTGTTAATTCTTAATGACTATGATTGTACAAAAGCCTAAGTGTGGGGATACACATACATATGGGTTAATTATATTTGTTAAAATACCATATTATGAATCCTATGTTGATGTAGCTTCTATCACTTTTTTATTGGTGAAAAAAAGAAAAGAAAAAAAGAAAAAAAGAAGAAGAAGAAGAAGAAAGAAGAAGAAGAAGAAGAAGAAGAAGAAGAAGAAAAAGAAGAAGAAAAAGAAAAAAAGAAAAAGAAAAAGAGAAAGAAAAAGAAAAAGAACAAGAGAAAGAGAAAGATAAAAAAAGTAAATAATATGTGAGTTTGAATAAAAGTATCAAGGAGGAAATGTGATTGCTTTGAAAAGTTGTTAATTAATAGTTTGTCCTCCTTAAGTTGTATTGAATGTGTGTTTCAATATATTGCATATGAGGCAGATGTTGTGTTCGATGAAGCACTTTTTATGTTATGTTCATGTGGTTTACAATGTAAGAGCTAAATTGAGTTATGGAACATAATTGTTGCATTTTTCGTAGCTGACAGTACCCAGTTTTGGATAAATGCTAGTTTGTTTGCTTGATATCTCACTGAGTGTTACTTTTGCTTCTCTAGTTTAATGGCTTTCAAGCTACTTGACCCAAATACATATCACCTTATCTTTGCCTATATTACAACCTTGAAAAATCCTTTGATTTATGATTATGCATATGAATTTTAGTGGGGAGAAATGGAATGATATGTAAAGTTGTTGATTGTTGTGATCATGAATGGTGTTTGAGTGTAAATGTGTAAATATTTTATTTAAACACCGTTTGTCTAAGTCTACCTCTAGATTAATCAATTTCTAAAGGTGATGAATGCTGATTGATTATGAGTAGAATCTTTAAATGTTGAGTTATTGCTATAGGTTTTGAAAGTCATTCGTCTTTACTTATGATTATCTATTATTAGGAAATATGGAAAATGAGTATTAATGATCAAGAAGTAATAGACACTGATAAAAAAATCACAAGTAAATATTTGTCGAGATAAATGTCCCAACAAATTTTAAAACTATAGTATGTAATTGAGTGGAATAATAAGAGCATATTTCAATACAAATGTATGCCATTTGCTTAAATTCTCACTCAACTAGTTATTTTTTAGAGTCCACTATTGTCACCTTTGCAACTTTCCCAATTCCTTAATAAACATACAGATAACACAAAATGGGCACTATTTTTGGTCTTCGTAAATTACCTCATAAGCATTTGAAACTTCTTGCAACTTATTTTCAGCTTCTGGATAATCTTTGTTTGTATCAGGATGCAACTTTTTAGCTACCTGGGGAATGAGAATTAGAATAGTAGTAAACAAAAATAAAACCAAGTGAAGGTTAATTTAGAAGTTTAAGTTTCAGGGAAGAGGTGAGTGGAGTGAATATGGATGCAGAATAATAAACAATATTATCCATATGCGCATAAGCACATGCATATAATAACAACATCTTGCAAATTAATAATATTATCTAGCCTATGGCTGGAAGCTACATCAGGTTTTTTGAATCTTATGCACTTGGAAGTTTAGGAAAACTTTCACTATAGTAGAAGGATCTACAAAAATTAATAAAACCAAACCATAGTTAATGATGAATGAATAAGTGAAAGCATAAAGACTTTGGTTGACTGTAAAAGAAGAAGAATACAAAACTTGATAAACACACTTAACAAAGTGAGATAGAGATCTTTAGTAAAGTAACAAAAATTGTTACTATAGCAAACCCTACAATTTAGTAGATATCCAAATGGACATAAACTTTAAAGTTGGGTTTGAGAGAAGAAAAACACAAATATGTCCAAAATTATGGTAATTACACCTAAGACAAAAGCAATTATAACCCCTTTTTTGTCTATTTCAAAAGCTCAATGCATTGCAGAGAGTGATGATAGAGCTATGAAAACCAAAGGCTTTTAGGGTTGAAAGATGAGTGTTTTGCTTTTAGAGTTTCTTTTTTGTGCCCTTTTTTTGTTTCCCTCCTAATTTTTGGTGCCAATCATTTGGCGATAATTTTTAAAATCGTTACCCAATATGGTCCCTTTAGAGTCGATTTTCGAAATCATTATGAAATGTTAACCCTTTGGGGACTATTTTTTGAAATCATCGCGAAAAGTTAAACATTTAGCGACAATTTTTAGGTTAAATCGTAGCAAAAAAATGTAACCAAAATCTTATATTATTGTATTGAGGACATACCATATATCCAAATTAAGTATCAATGTAATATTTTAAACCCTTAACTTGGTCATTTTAATACTTTAAGTGCTCTTTATGCATAAATGTTGGGCCCCAACTCGTAATAAGCATGCTTAAATTATTTTGAGGCATGTTTAAATTATTTTGAGGTTTTAGTTTGATAATTTTTAATTTGGTTGGAAGAAATTGAGGATTTTATTGTGTAGGTTATGAGTATTCAATGAAGGATTGAG
>JANITW010000236.1:51084341-51094659 GCA_027564335.1 Erythroxylum williamsii | reverse complement strand
AGTATCAGTGGCGACTCTGGTCACAACTATTATTATCCGTTCATGTATTTGTGTATGAAATGCAATATGCCCAATATCTCACAGTCAGTATAAAACAGTCTGTCGCAGTAGAGGCAACGCAATTTGACAATCAAATAGATCACAATCATTCACATTAAACTTCACAGTCACAGTTGATCATACTAGAAACACAAAGGTTTCACATTCACAGACAATTTCACTTCTATGTCATAGTCCCAATCTCTCGGACCTTTGGTCCGGGATGTCAGTCATACACAATTCACACAAGCCCACCATTATTCTCCTTAGAGTTATAAGTACAGAACTTTAAACAATTAAATATTGAGAAACCATCTAGGTTACTCACTTGTACTTCCAAGCTAATACCTGGAAGTCTTAGTAAAGTCGGTGGATCGCCGCTCCAAATATGCCTCTATAATAGTTATAGTATACAAACATTATCAATTGTCCAAAACAGAAATATTTACGAATGCACATGTAGCGATTTAAAATATGTACAATGCATGTTCATGATATTCCCGGCCTTAATCCAAAATTTTCATCACTAGTATTCCATCTAAAAATTAGAAATCTAACAGCACCGAAATTACTTAATTCGGGCCTCTATAGGTCTAACAATAAATAAAACAGTGATCAAAGAACCATTAGCTGGACCCACGTCAATTTTCCGTCCAAAAATTCCCAATTTCTCATAAAATGAAATTCAATGTTTCACGAATCCGATGCCTCGAGAATCAGGTCAATCGAACGTCGGACGGAAAAGTTATAAGCAAAAGAAGGAAAATATATGATCCTAGTCGACTTGCCTGAGACTCCTAGTCGACTTATGCTACCGTGTATGTCCTAGTCGACTTGTCTGAGGATGCAAGTCGACTTATGCCACTACAATGGCAGATCTGGAACAAACGTCCTCCGACATCTCAACTTTCACAATTCATAACTCCTTGCTCCAAACTCCAAATTGGACAATCTTGGTATATATTTTATAGAGAAAAGAGAGCTCTACAAGTTTTATGAAGGACACAAAAACTAATTTCACCTCTAAGGGTGTTAAAAATACACTCAAAGTTACTGCCCAGTCAATGCCTCTCAAACAGTGCAGGATTTTGTCAAAACAGTGCAACAGTTTATAAAATCCGTAACTTTCTAGTTCCTCAGTCAAAAATTACACAATAAATGTGCACAGACAGATCCCAATGTTATCTACAACTTTCATGAACAAACCAAAATCCAATTCAATTGTTAACTAGGTCAAATAATTCAATCAATGATGCTGCCCCAGAAATCACCCAATCTGGACAGTAATGTTCTATCAAGCATAACTCCCTGTACACAAGTCAAAAAAAATCACTACCTTATATAATTGGAAAGATAAAACCACATACTTCAAGTTTCATGAAGAGCATAAGAGCCAAATCCATCTCATCCTATGCCAAATTTACTATTTTACCCTTCCAGTAGGGGGTGGGATGTTACAAATACCGATTAGATCAAAAGTGATAAAGGTGGAAAAATGATGATAGACCGAATCTCATCTTCTTATAATTGCTTTATCTTGTCATATGGGGATTTCTCATTTGTTAAGTGGTTAGTTCTCTATTTTGATTTACTTATGTTAATTTAAAAAACTGTCAATTTCAGTTATTCCATATTTAATTACTTAATTTTTCTGTTTAGTTTTATTTTCATTTTTATCACATTTCTAGACCCTAGATAAAGTTAGGATTCAATTAGTTTAGTGAATTCCTTATGAGACCAACACCTTAACTACTATATTTACGATTTGTACTCTTACGGACCATTGAGGGTTTCATATAGGTAGAACTTGTTGAACAAGTTGTTGGCACCATTTTCAGGGTGTTAGTTTAGGATTATTTCAATTCCCTTATTTTGAGGAATTTTTTTACCTTTTAGATATCCATCGTACTAGATAAACACAAAAGTCATTCGGAGTACGAGCAAGATCGCTGAAACGTTAACACTTGATATCACCCCATTAGAACGAGCAATTTAAAAAGCAAGATGCCAAGAAGAAGAGATTAAAGAAACAATGACGGAAGAATTCAATGAAGGAGACTAGCAATGAACCCTATGGATTTCATTAGACCAAGGTTCAGTGCAACACATTAAGAAATGACTCAACCACCAGTGCAGGCTATAACATGAAAGATTAAGTCAGTTTTTCTAAATATGCTACAAACTAATGTGTAGTTTTATGGATTAACTAATGAGGATCCTAACACTCGTCTAATGAATTTTCTAGAAATATGTGATACTTTCTGATATCATGGAATGACGAAAGATGACGTTAGGATGAGACTCTTTCCCTTCATATTAATGGATAGAGCTAAGGCAAGGTATCATTCATTAAGCCCTACAAATATCATAACTTGGGAGCAATTGGTGCGTGCATTTTTAGACAAGTGCTCTGCCTCACTAAGACAAAAAAATTAATAAAGGAGATCCACAAATTTCCAACAAAGTGATAAGGCATCACTTTATGAGGCATGGGAATAGTTTAAGGATTTGCAAATGAGGTTCCCTCACCATAACCTTCCCAAAGAATTCCTTCTGCAAAACTTTTCCAATAGAGTTAATCCACCTTAAGGGGAACTATAAATTTAGTTTCTAGTAGAGATAGCAAATAAAAGTTGTCTTTGTTCATTGGACAGAAATAGACAGCAGTTGACTTTTCGAGATCATAAGGGAATCATTGTTTTCGATTTAATGACAACAATGCAAGCTGAGATTGAAAATTTAACAAGACAACTTAACAACTTCCAAGCCTCTTCATTCGCTCCAGTTAAAGCAATTTAGCATAGATGTGAATTATGAGGGCAAAATAACCATTTTATTATTGATTGTTTTTTAATGAAAAATGATAAATGGAGCAACTCAACTACCTGGATACACAATTTGGTCAAGGAGGAGCAAACAACACTTATTTTAACAATTACAATCCTTGGTGGAAGAATCACCTAAAATTTTCTTGGTCGAATAATGCAAGAGGTCAATTCTGACCTCAAGAGCCACCTGGATTTCAACAGGAGAAACTCAATTTTAGGGACTCTAAATTGGACAAAAATTTTTACAAACTCATAAATATGGATGAAGATCATAAGTGATTGGAGGAGAAGTTCAACAACTCACTCAAAACCATGCCTTTTCCATTCATAACTTAGAGATCTAAATGAGCCAATTGGTGAACACATTTTCAATAAAAAGAGTGGGGAGTTTGCTGAGCAATACTGAAGTGAACCTAAAGGAGAAACTCAAGGCAGTTATAATTATAAGTGGGGAAGAACTTGAGCAACTAGTAGAGAAACAATTTGAAACCTACCTAGAAGAAGCCCTCCTTACATTACCCCTCCGCCATATCCACCTAAGATTCCATACCCTCAACGATTAAAAAAGAACAAATTGGATTCATACTTTGCAAAGTTCGTGGAGAAATTAAAGACCTTATAAATCAATCTATCTTTTGTCGAGGCATTGGAGCACATGCCCAAGTATGCTAAATTCCTGAAAGACATGTTAACAAAGAAGTAGACTTGGGAAGATAATCAAATGATAACACTAACTGAAAGTTGTAGCTCTATTATCACTACTCACATCCCTTCTAAGTTGAAGGATCTTGGAAGCTTTATAATACCTTACGTGGTTGGTGATTTAGAATTCACAAAATGCTTATACGACTTAGGAGTACGTATAAACCTTATGCCTTTGTCGATTTTTAGGAAATTAGAGCTTAACAATATGAAGCCAACTTCGATGCTTATTCAGTTGGCAGATCAATCCATAAAGAAACCATTTGAAGTGGTGGAAGATGTTATCATAAAGGTGGACAAGTTCATTATTCCTGAGTATTTCGTTATATTATATTCCGAAGGGGATAAGAATTGTCCACTAATTCTTAGACAACCCTTCATAAACACTGAAAAAGCATTGATAGATGTTTATGAAGGTAAGGTGCTCCTTCAGAATGGTGATGAACATGTGGAGTTCAGTATGAACAAAACTTGAACAATCCAAAAGAAAATAACTTTTGCATGAAAATAGACATAATGAATGAGCATGTCAAAATGTAAGAGAAGGAAGAAAATAACTTTTGCATGAAAATAGACATAATGAATGAGCATGTCAAAATGTAAGAGAAGGAATGCTTTGATGAAGTATGCTACAAGGAATAGGTGATAGGAGATATAGAGTTTAAAAAATATTTTGAAGTCCTTGTTTAAGAAGTTGAAGTAGAAGAGTGGACGATGATGATTGCAAAAAAAGATGAGCAATTCACTGTCTTCTAACACAAATTGTTTGATTCCATTGAAGATTTGTAGGATTTCATCATTCCCGATTATTTTGATAGTTTGTTATCAAAAAGGGCATCACAAAAATTACTTGGATTCTTTGATTCAATTGATTTTTGTCCTTTTCATTATCTTCTAACATGTAGCTTATTTATAAGCTACGAAGTTTAAATTAGGCAACAAGAGTGGCAAAGGAAGAGCATGTCAAACTAGTGACGTTAACTAAGCACTTCTTTGAAGGCAACCTAAGAATTAAAATTTGTTTTATTTTATTTTATTAGTATTTTGTTATTTTTATTTTATACAGAGTGAATTTTTGGAACTTTATGGCTAGAAGTATCTTCAAATTCCTTCACCAGCACTACCACCACCTTAATCACCATAACGGGCTTATGTTCTAACCTTTATCTTTTCCATTTGTTTTTACTTTTTCTTTTCATTTCTAGTTTCTTTTATGTGTTGTTCTTTATACATTGAGGACAATATGTGGTCAAAGTATGAGGAGGTTTGCATTTGTCATCATGAACGTGAATTTTGCATGTCATGTTGTTAGTTTTTTCTTAGGTTGACTTTTTGTGAAATGTGTGAATGTGTCAATGGCTATGACTTGATGGAATTAGTTTAGCTCTGAACATAGTCTTTTTAGTTGTAAAAACTTATTAACTTGTGAATGTTATGTTCTAAGTATCTTGGGTTGAATATGCATGCTAATTAGGATATGATGTTAGTTCGTTCACCTTAGGAAATTTGTTACATACATTTATAATTATAAATCAATTGAATAAGTAGCATCATTGGTAACCTTTTAAGAGGATGATTAGCTAAACAAAATGAGGTAGACAATATGAAATGTGATAATAAAAATAAAAAAGTAAAGTGTATGTTTCTTTAATAACTAACTATTCTGCTAGCCTTCAGGTTATAAATAGAGCCAGTAGTTAGTTGAAAATGTGATACAACTGAGTAACTAGGAGACATTCATCACAAATGTTTGCCTTCGCACTAAAAGGCTAATATGACATTCCAACCAAGCCTATTAATAAAAGATGGCCTAGTTGAGTAACTAGGAGACATTCATCACAAATGTTTGCTTTCGTGTCAAAAGACTAGGTTAACATTAAAAAAATGAAACAAAATGGTGTTTTGATAAATAAATGCTACCAATCTTTGAAAATAGAAAGCATTTTCATCTACTTAATGATAGTTACAATTTTAATTGACTACTAATTATTAATGTATGTGTACAAGTGATTAGGGTGAATGAATATAATTTTATTGTCTTGATTAGTATGTATATTCCATCCATAGTATTTAGCCACAAATTGCATAAGTTAATAAATTGGACTGACTTGAAGGATTATTGTTTGAGGTCAAAATTATTTTGTGAAGTTAGATGCCATTGTATCATTATTGCATATGCATGAATGTATTTGTTATTATTTGGTGTGCTTGAGTATGTATTTTTTCCTTGAGGACAAGTAAAAGTTTAAGTGTGGAGATGTTGATAGTTATAGTTTACATTATATTTTGGTAGGTGTTTTAGTGTGTTTTTAGGTGACGATTAGATGATTTGTGCATGTTTAGATGTAAAATTATGTTAATATGATTGTGTGTTTATGTTTTTGAGTGCTTTGTGATTTAGAGCATCATATTTGACATTAATTTTATGCTCTTAAGGTGATTTGATATATTTATTAGTGTATGAAATTAGATGAAAAAGATTAAAGGAAGTTGGAGAAGTCTGGATAAAAGGAACAAGGTCACAATCGTGACATGCCTATCACAGTCATAACAAAAGGTCTCCCTCAGGATCACGATTGTGACATCCCTGTCATGATCATGACAGAAAAGGATCGCATTAGGTCACGATAATGAAAGAAGCTAATTTTCCCAAGATCAAGATTTTGACATCCCTTTCACGATCTTGAGAGGCACTAGTCAGATGTAGGGATCTCCTTTGATTTTAATTTTTAAAAGATCATTTTGGACCTTTTGTTCTAGATAAAACCTATATTTTACCCTAAAAGAATAAATAACTATATAAGATTATAAAATGAACCTAATGAGGAGAGCCTCCATTTTCCAAATTGAGAAAGAACAAAAGGAAGAGCAAGAAGGAGAGAAGGGAAGAGGAGCATCTATAGCTATTGTTCAGGCACTCCAACCTAACAATTTCAAGTTCTTTTCTAATTTCTCTTGTTTATTTACTTCATCTTGATGTATGAATTGGGTTTGATAATGTTTAGCATGTTGTTAATGATTTTCTAATTTTATTGTGGGATTTATTTTTGAATCATTTTGTGATTTAATTGCTTTTGATATTAATGAAATATTTGAGTATTATGATATTTATGATTTTTGCATACTTCCGTAATAAATCGGGAGATTGAATCGATAGTAACACGATTAGGTCATGTAATGGGAATTAACAACCTAATAAATCACATAAATATCAAATTGATAACCATACAAAGAGAGACCTTACGTGAGGACTTGATAATCTAATAGATCCCTTAAGAACTAATTAAAGACGTAGGTTATTTTTGTTAATTGAGAGATAGCAAAATCAAAATTTTGGAATCAATTAGAGATTATTAATTAAGGTTAAATGATTATATCTTGAGAGAAAAATAATCAACCTTTCAGAATTCTAGGATAAATACCGATTAGATCAAAAGTGATTAAGGTAGCAAAATGACGATAGAATGAATCCCATCTTTTCATAATTGTTTAATCTTGCCTTATTAGGATTTCTCATTTGTTAAGTGGTTAGTGCTCTATCTTGATTTACTTATGTTAATTTTGAAAATTCAATTTCGGTCAATCCATATTCAAATGTTCAATTGTTTGTTTAATTTTATTTTCATTTTTATCACATTTCTAGACCTAGACAAAGTTAGGATTTAATTAGCTTAGTGAATTCCTTGTGGGATCCACACCTCAACTATTACGCTTACGATCTGTGCAGTTGTGTAATAGTGAGGGTTTTATATAAGTAAAACTTGATCAATAGTTTCCTATTTTGTTTCTTGCCTTCTCCTTTGTAGGCTGCTTCCCTCTTTTAATATGATGCCCCTTATATCTCAGCTACCTATTCTTACTGTTAACTTCTTCTTGTTTGGCTTCCCTTCTATCCCTAAAGCTTTTCCTTCAAGGAGGCCATTTGAGGCATTCGAAGGTAATTGAGTAGCCAATAGAGGATTACCACTTCTGTGATAGTAGAAGATGATACTCACAGCCTCTTGTCAGGGTCATTACTTGGAAATCTCTAGTCAGAGTACATGTGTCATAAAGAATGTCTTCATTAACATATAGAGTAATGAGTCCTATGACAAGAACTGATTTCACTTGGATTAGATTTGACATAGTTAGTCTAGTGAGAGTTGACATGTGGCCCATATTCATAACCGAGTGGAGTATAGCATAGTGAAAGGATGAATTGCACAACAATTATCTATAGCAGGATTCATGAGATGGTTCATGATGAGCATGAGTTTATTCGTCAAACCACTTATTTTTTGGTCAATTGGAGGTCATGATGAGTTGTTAGACACAGTTCATTACTTACTTAGATTAAGTGTTAATCTAAGTAGACAACATAATCGGGAACCTAATGGGTCACACGTATAAGAGTGACTTGGAGGATCCATAAAATGGTTTTGGGTAGAGATCCATTATATGGAGAGCAATAGAACCAAATAGATGCTGATGAGATCAGGATATGTTCTGATGATATTGAGATATTGATATTACTAAAATAAGCCTTTGGTAGGTCTCTGATGTTTTTCCACACCTGGAACCCAATAGGACCGACCCTAATGTGATTGGACCACCTCAACATTTATATATATATAAAAGATGTGTGTAATGTGGAAAAGGAAGAAAGGCTTCTTTAAAGTTGCATTTATTGTCTTTGATTGATAAAAGACATAAACAATAAAAGACAAAAGCAAAAAAGCCAAGTAAGATGAGTGAATCATGAAAAACAAGTTTTAAGAAATCTTTCTTCACAATTCTCACATTATCCTCTTATTTTTCTGACCTTCTTCATCTTCTTCCTATCCTTCATATTGCTCTCCATAGAACAAAGGTGAGAGCTAGCAACCTTGTCTTTGTTCTCACCTTTGTTCTAACCATTTTCGGAACAAAGAGTTTGATTCGGTTAGTTTCTCTGATATCTGTGTGGATACTATTGGAGACGGTCTATTTTGGTCATTGTGGTTTGCGACAATTTGATGAGCAGAAGATTGAAGAACGAAGGAGACTACACATAAGGTTCATGGTTATTATATGAATGATTGATTTATGTAAATGTCATGAATTCCTATATATATATATGTTATGAACATGTATATAAATTTGGAATATTTAGCTAGGTTTTACAGTATTTCCTTGAATAGGCACATAGATCCTGGACTTTGGGAAAGTCCCGGAAATTTTTTTTTCCACACCGCATGTATATGATGCACGAACTAGGATTCTCCTATACTGATACCTATTATTTCTAAAAAAGGTGCTCTTCTTCATCAAGATACCTAGATCATATATCCTCATTGATATTAAATTTCACTTTTATGTTCTGAAACTATGTTTTTTGAGTTTTTTTAGTTTCATATATGATTTAAATTATTAACAAAGTCCTTAAGAAAGAGGCTAAAAAGAGTTTCCTAAATGGATTCTCTTTTTAAACCTAACTGGTCTAGGTTCATAAGATATTTTAAAAGGAAGCCTAACTACTGTAAGGGAGGATGAATATATTTAATAAACTTAAAGAACTCACGATTGCCCTACATAACTAAGGCCATTAAAACTTCACTTGCTACCTAAGCTAATGTTAACATCTATGCTACTCTCTATATCGTAAACAGAGACTTTAGGAATGTGACAATTCTATCATATCACTTTGACACTATTCCTTCTCTCAAAAGCATGAAGGCAAAGAAAGTATTAATAGTTCACTCTCACTGAAGTATGATTAAATTTTATAAAATGATGAAAGTGAGTAACTTTTGTACCATAACTTTATATATAGGGAATTGATGGTCAAGATTCACATAAATCAATGGTGAAGATCAAAAGATATCTTACTTCCTTATAAGTAGCAAAAACATCTTTATATAGTGAAAGAAAATTGAATTACACAAAACATATTCTTGAAAATCTTTAAAAATATGTAATATGTTTGTTCTTAGTTTATTTGAAAGCAGAACTATAATAAAAAAAATGTGATTTATGATATAAAAAGATGTCCCCTACTAGTTTAAAAATTATGATCTTATAGAAAACAATGCTTTATCAATCTTATTTCCTTTTAGTTTTATTTTATTTTACTTAAAAAGAAATTGGAAGAAAAGTGATGCATCCTTAGCATGTATGTAAGATGGACTTGATTTATTTAGTCTGACCAAAAAAATTTTATTCATGCCTGACAACTTCAGACTCTCATTTATGATTTTTTTTCAAAGTTACCATTATAAGGCCCATTTAATAGTCTTAAAGATAAATAGATAAGATCTACCAAGATAAGGCTCATCCAAATAAGGAAAAAAAACTCTTAATCAAATAATAATCAAGTTTTCTAGTTGAGTTGGATTTGATCTCTAATTAAATAATTGGAATTCAACTAGGAGAATTGCTTATAAAAGGGACACACCTAAGGTAAGTATGCACGTCAACAATAATTATAAAATGTATTTTAATAATTCTATCTTCATATTAACACCCTTTTCTCTCATTAACTTAAGTATCAAAGTGTTTTGACACTTATGATTATTTACTTTTATATCCCCATAAACCATTAAATTTCAATATTATTTTATTATACTTTTGAAAGACCTTTAACACAATAATTGGTGGACGCCGAACTTTCGGTGGAAGTTGAAAATATCAAAATGAATTCAATGGGTGTTTTCAGATATGAATTGTGTTATAGAAGTCTTTATGCCTTGAGGAAATTGATGAGAAAAAGAATTTATTGGTTTTGATGACTT
>JANITW010000236.1:50994336-51005188 GCA_027564335.1 Erythroxylum williamsii | reverse complement strand
TAAAATAATAAAAGTAATTTAATTATTTTTATCAATATTATAATGATTTCAAAAACTAAATATTTATTATTACTAATAATATATTTATAATAATATAATTTATTAATCATAAAATAATTAAATCATTGATAATTTCATAATATATATGAAACTTATAGTTCAATCTTTATTTTCATAATTAATATTGTATAAATTATTACTTATTAGTACATATTATAAGAAATAAAAATAATTATTAGACTAAATAATAAAATTTATTTTCATTTGTCACTTAGTGTGTGTGTGTGTGTGTGTGTGTGTGTGTGTGTGTGTGTGTGTGTATAATTACATTTACATTGAAAATAAAATTCAAAAATCACAATTAAAAATAAAAGTGAAATTAGGCAAGACTTTAGATATTTAACTATTTTATGTAATATTAAAGGGAATTATGAAATCAGACTAAAATTTTAATTTGAAATTAAAGAGAATTAATTATCTTGCACATTATTCCAGGTACGCCTATAATCTGAGTGACTTGTTGAAAACTAAGTGATGTTTGTCCAATCCTCCTTTAAGAGATGCAACATGAGGTATTGTCATATTAAGGGATGTATTTTGATTGTATGTAAGTCATCTATGAAAGATGTATGCAATTATTATTTCTAGTTTTAGTGGATGATATTCTAGTTGTTAGTGTAAATAGTTTCAAGCATGGTTATGAGTACCATTTCATACCGGCTGGTACTGGTCGGAAGGTATCATGTCGGTCGAAAAATGGAATGGTATTGGTTAAAATGATACTGGCCGTGAATATCGACCTATATCGGATTGCCTAGTATTGATCAATATTCAAAATATCGATCGTATATCGGTCGGTGCCGTAAGGTTTGAAGACTTCAGGGACTAATTAGTAAAATTTCTAAAATTTTAACATAACCCAGCCCCCGTACCCTGACCCATCTGCTCCTCTCTCTCATTTTTCATGTCTCTCTCAAACACTCTCCAATCTCTATACTCTCTCTCTCTTCTTCTCCTCTCTAGTGGTTGCTTCTCCCTCTCCAGCCCATGATAACATCACATGCCCTCCCCAGTTCCTCCACGTCGCCACCACATGCCCTCCTCTTCATGCCGTACGTTGCCACTCACCACACCGAACCATTTTCAAACATTACTGCTTCAGTTGTGACCTTCTTCATGCCACTCCACTTTCCAACACTATCCACCATCCACCGCTACCTGCCACCACTACTTTTGGAGTTGCCACTCGCCAGATTTAGAAAAGATCTAAATTCAAACTCAGCCTGAACCAAAAATCCTAACTAAATACATTGAGAATATTTTGGATGTGTTTTTTTTTTTGCATAATCGCATTTGTGAACTATGATTGTGAATGAGTTGGATTGTTGGAAGTTGGAATTAAATTGTATGGATTTGTGATTTGTGTTGGGTTGGAAACTTGGAATAGGATATTTTGATTGGAGTTCAATGAATGATGCATGGTTTTTTTTAATCTTGTTGGTTATGATTTGGTTCATTCATGGTATGGCTATGTATGAATTGAGATTTGAGTTTTAAGCATACCATTTGCATTCATAATTTTAAGTAATCACGAAATATCATCGTACAAAAGAAACATGACTTTCAATTGCTTGCATTGCAAGAGTAATTGTGAATATGATTCTTTCCAATCAATATATTAGAAATTTATATAATTAAAATGAATACACTTTAATAATTTCTTCTTCTTTTTATGTTAATGAAATTTAACTAAAATTTTCTCCATCTTCTTTAATAAAGAATAAAGATAAAGAATTGAAAATAATTTTTCTCAATTTCAAATATTAAATTTAAACCATTGTTTGAAGAAGTGTTTGAAGTGTTGACATTCAATTTGTCTTTTCCTTGGAGGACTATTGTAAATTATATAAAATAATGGTTGCATTCTTTCATTTCTAGAAAAGGATATCTTACAATTTATACGTTATCTTTTAATAAACTAAACTCCTTGTTACTTGTATATATTATACAAGGTCATTAAAGTTATTGATTCAATGTCATAGGCTTATGGATTTGGCAGAACTTAATGTTATCAATTGAAATCATGCATCTATCAATTCTTTCATTGTTATGAGAATTCATTGTCTTGAGAAATTGATATGTATTTCTTCATCAAATTGTATGTCATTAAAGTATGGTGAAGCTTAACATTCAACCTACCACGCATGCAGTTTAACCATAAGTTAATATATCTTGTTACTTCAATCATATGTGATAGAACTAATTTCCTGTTACAAGCTACAAATGTAAAGTCCTGCTAGCAAGTGTGTGGTTTATTTATTAGCCACAAGTTTCACTTTTGTACACATGAATGTATCTTCTATACCCACAAATATTTTTCCAATTAAATTCCATAAATATGTGCTCTCATTATCAAGAAACCAAGTCCTACCTTAACTAGTAATATATATTTATAAATGTTCATCTAGTGAGGTAATCATACAAAATGGTTATATTACATATGATGGACTTGCGTATTGTGTATGTTAAAAACTTCAATTGTTGGTTTTTGACTTATTGATGAATTGTATTAGATAAAATTGGATTGTATTGGATGAGATTGAATTGTGTTTGATTTGGATATATGTCTTCCTTTATTTTTACAGATTAATGCAAGGAAGTTCAAGTACTCTTGATCAAACTGCTTAAGAAAGATACAATGATCCAACTTGGGCTCATGCTACATTGTCCTGGGTATGAAAAACTATACAATTTGGTTATTTTGTAACAAACATTTGAAAGGTGGAGGAATCACTCGATTGAAAAAGTAATTAACTATAGTTAAATGAGATGCAAAACCTATAAAAAAGTAATCATAATGTGAACTAGTAAATGAAAACATCGATTGAAGAATATCAACATAAGAACGATAGAAGGGAAATGTTGAATTTTGAAATTGGTAGTGGAAGTTCATTTGCTAGTTTTTGTGAAGATTTTGGAAATGTTAAAGGTGGCAATGTTAGTGGTACTGTTCCATCCCATGCCTCGAAAAAAGTGAATGTTACATTTGAACTTGATGTGATTAAAAGAAGAAGGCAGGTGAGTAGGTATTTTGCACCATGAACAACTTTTGGAGCCCAACTTTCAATTCATAGTACAATGCAATTAAGAGATGCAGCTCACAATGTCGATATGGCAGTAGCTAAATGGTAGTATGATACAGGCTCATCATTCAATACTTCTCATTTTTATTATTGTCAACCTACAGTGGATGCAATAGCCTCTTATAGTTCAGGATACAAACTTCCTTCGATTGGTGAATTAAAAAATAAACTTTTGAGTTACTCAGTTACTGAAATTAAAATTATTTGGTTTAAAGAAGAGTAAATCAGGCTACTTTTAGGTGTTTAATCATGTGTGATGGTTGGAAAAATATGAAACAAGAGCCTATTATTAATCTTTTAGTTTATTCTACAAATGGCTCAATGTTTTCAAAGTCTATTGATGCATCTGTCCTTATTAGAAATACTAATACTTTATTTAAGATATTGGATGAAGTTGTGAACGAAGTGGGGCCAGAAAATATTGTTTAGTTCATTACTAACAATAATTCCGATTATAAAGTGGCAAGAAGAAGGTTATAGAATAAGTATAATTCTTTTTTGGACTCCTTATGCTTCACATTGCATTGACCTAATGCTAGAGAATATAACAAATCTTAGGTATTTTTCTATTATTGATGAAACTATGCAAAAAGCTAAAAAGGTGACCAAGTTCATCTATAATTATGCGTGGGTGTTGAATTTAATAAGAAAAGAATTTTCCAATGATAAGAATTTGTGTCGTCTTAGTGTGACAAGGTTTGTAACGAATTTCTTATCACTTCAGCCTTTTGTTTCGATGAAAAAAGAGTTAAGACAAATATTTACAAGTGACAAGTAGGTTGTATCTTAGCATGCTAGGTCTAATGTTGGATTCGAGGTTTCTAACATTATACTAAAAGATAGAGAATTTGGTCCCAATGTCAATTTGTTACTTGAGTTTATGAGTCTTTGGTGAGGGTGCTTTCTTAGTTGATAGTAAAGAAAAGCCAACAATGTGTTATTCTTTGGATGTCATGGAAAGGGCGAAGGAAGCAGTCAAAACTAATATGAAACAGGCCTTCTTTGTATGCACTGTGTCCTACAATCATCAATGAGAGAAGAGAAAGGCAACTTTCTTCTCAGTTGTTTATAGCTGGGGCATCTTTTAATCCTTGTGTATATTTCAGACCAAATTTTACAAAGAAAGAAGAAATTAATAAAGGAATGTTATTCGCTATTACAACAATTATTGGTTATGAAGTGATGCAAAAATTTTTAATCTCACAAATGGAGCTTTATATGTAGTCTTTTGGGGATTTTGGATTGCCGATTGCTATTCGACAAGGAGCAAAACTTTCTCCAGGTATTAGTTGTCTCCTTTTTCTTATTTTTGAAAATTAATTATAACTTTGTTTTGTTTGTAACGGTACTATTGTTATCTTACGACTTATAATTTCTTGGTGGGATCAATTCAGAAGTGGTATTCCAAAATTGAAAAGGTTTAAAATTCAGATTTTAAAACAGTGTGTGAGTGCAACAAGCTGTGAACAGAACTAAAACATATTTGAATTCATCCATTCTAAGAAAATCAATAGATTGGAGCACAAGAGATTAAATGACTTGATATTTTTTCTTTACAATTTAAAACTTTGGGAAATATATGTTATTATCATTATTAATTTTGATTTTTCTTATAATTTTCTAATAATTAAATTTGATTGTTTACTAAGAGCCTTAATAGCACAGGTAGTTCAACAAGTCCAATTCGTATTGATAATATCAATCTTTTAGTGGATTGGGTTTCTAAGGAACCAAGTTTGATGTATATGAATAACTAGGAAGATAATCTTGGTTCACTATAAGAAAAGTACCGATTATCGACAAACCATTATTGATGGGAATAATATCTTTAAAAATGATCCCAATGAACATGAATTATGAAACCAATTTTGGCCCTCGATATCCCACCAAATTAAAACATTATATTGGTTTCTTAGAAATAGGTTAAAAATAGCAATCAATGGAGAAATTCAAAACCAAAGTGTACTACTTTCTTCAGGAAACACTTATCAGATAGTTCCCCAGAAGATGTTATGTTCAGCATATTGATAGTTAAAGTAACATTATAGTTACCAATATAACCCATACTTTGTTTAGTCAATAATCAAAGTGCCTCTATTTCAAGTGATTGCGTGCATACATATAATTTCATAGTTGTTGGAGTGTGTATGCTCAATTTTATTTAATAGTGTAAGGTGCGTTAAAGATGGCCAATGAAGAGAGTAATTAAGATAAAATAGGGAGGTAAATGCACCAACTAATAAAATACAAAATATAAAAACACACTTGGAACTTGAATATACAACTTGACATATGTTGATAAACTAGTAACCTAAGCATTAAATATCATGATTATATAAGGCATGATATCATTTCTATAGACGTAAACCTAACAATTTATCCCAAAATTTGTCAAAATTGCCAAGAAGCATAATTCTCTACTCAAAATCTTGTTTTGTTGGCCTTGCTTGATTATGCTTATTTTCATTTCTTGTGTTGTTTGTTCAGTAATAAGTATGTTATGGATGTATATTTACCTCCAGATTGTCAAGATGTATTTAAAGGAATTGAGTGGAAAATATATCAAATTAATATTTTCAAGTTCATCCAGCTGATTTAAGATCTGTTTCAATTACTTAAGGTTCCTTGATAAGATCTTATTGATTAGTACTTGGCTGTAGGAACTCATTTGTTAGCCATATTTCTATTTTCAAAGAGATCGAAGAGAAGCTTTAGTAGGTATTCATTTTTGACATTCATTTACTTTGCTTGTTGACAATGTCAATAATGATTTTCCTCACATTTTAATTGAATTTGTATCTATTTCTATATTTTGCAGCATAGTCATTTTGTATCTTTTGACTTCATTAAGAAGAGAACTTTTATCATTCATTTTATGTTTTAAAAGGTAAGTGACTGGATTTTCTTACAAGACATGGCAATAATCAAATGCTGTAACTAAGATTTCTAAACATGAATTTATATCAATTTGCGTACTACTTTGAAATTTATTGTCTTCTTCCTTTCTTTTGGTTTTTTTCTTTGGTCGTTAGCTCACTCTAGCTCCGTCATCTTCTTCCTTCATGTGCTTCAATGACTTCTTCTGCGTGTCGGTTAAGGCAAGTGAGTTTTGTTATTTACTAGGTTTTTGTGTACTTGGTTTAATTTGGGTATTTGTTTGTGGTTTGAACCTCCCATTTAAACTTCCTACATTTTTAATTTAAATGGCCTGCACCAACCCAAATTTGTTTGTGGTATGAACTTCGATTTATCAATGAATTAATATAGGATTGGTTTGACTTATAGTTCCAAATATCTGAATTATGTCAATGGGTTATTTCATTGATGCTCTCTAAAATGAGTAAGTTCTCGTTACTTTTCATGTACAAATCTTTACACACATCTTTTTTAAGATAATAATAATTTTCTTCTAAATATTTTAGATAATTTGTAAGTATTTATATTTTTATCTTTATTTATTATATTTGTTACTAATAAATAATTAATTTAGGTTAAATATCAAACTTCTAAAATTATTTTTAAATTTTGATAACAATATCTAAACTATTTAATTTAAAATTCCAACTTTATAAAATTAAATAATTCATTTTATGTTCCCGTACTTACTCAAGCTGACCAAGAATTTTCCCTTTCACATTCTTAAGTGCTTCTTTGAATTCTCTTCTAACATATATGATTACAAACAAAAATAATAGATCTTCAATTAACAAATAACTTTTGTCTTAACCCATTAACCTTAACCTATAACCCGTGATGCAACTCCCGTGAGGCTTATCAGTAAAAAATACCACGAGCCTAAGAGTCACAACAAGAACTTATTTTCTTGATTCACAAGTGTAAACTTTGGTGATTAATTCAATTGGTTAATACTTAGGGGATGTTATGTAAAGGTTAGATGTTCAGTAAACTTTGGCGAACATGAAGGGTACTAACTATGGAATCACTATTTGAAATTAACAATTTTGCATAAATTAGTAATGTTGATAGATTTTGGATGTATAGACGATTAATAGCTGATGGTTTCATTAATCCTGAGTTTATTGAGAAAGTTGAAGCTTTTATTCATTATGCATGTTCTCAACCGGCATATATAGATAGCCTAAAGATCAGATGTCCATGTAAAAAGTGCAAACACATTTGTTTCCTTCCTATTGATGAAGTTAATGGGCATTTGTTGAGAAAAAGGTTTGTCCCCAACTATTTTGAGTGGACACGACATGTGGAACCATTGACTTGTAACACCTCAAGGAGTAATCAAGTACAATCATCTACGAACTTAAATGAGTTTGAAGGGGGGATTGGATTTAGAACAAATAATGTGGATGCAAATGAAAATCGTTATATGCAAATGGTTTATGATGTAGCCAATTATACCTTTTAGAAAATTATAGAAAATCTTGAAGAAGAACCAGAACTATAAGTTACTACACTCAGCTGACTAAGAATTATGGCCAAATGGTGAGACAATGACTCAATTATCATCAATTGCTCAAATATTGAACGTAAAGATATTCGCACCGGTAAAAATTCGAAAACATATTACACTTTGGACAAAAAACAAAAGGAAATATCGTGTGAATGGTTGAAAAGTCTAAAGTCTCCCGATGGTTATGTTTCAAACTTGGTAATGTATGTCGATGTGAGGAAGCATAAATTATTTGGGATGAAAAGTCATAATTGGCTCCATCTCACCATAAATCATTCGACTCATAGCCACTGCAAAACCTCCAAAGAAGCATGGGCCACTCTAGCCAACATTTATGCCAAACTATCACGAGGAAGAATCAAACATATCAAGAATCAACTAAAAAACATTAATAAGTACTACGTCCATCTCAGAATTTCTATAAACAATCAAAATCAAGGCTGATGAATTGGCTATCCTTGGTGCACCATTATCTGAGGAAGAATTCACTGATAAGATTCTTGTTGCGCTTGACGAAGATTGTAAAGAATTAGTTCGTGCAATTCAAGCAAGAGACAACCCTATATCATTTGATGAATTGCATGAAAAGCTTCTTCATTTTGAAGGTTTTACTGTCAATAGTAAAACAGAACTAGCCCACTTTCCAGCCGCTACAAACTATGTCAGTCAAAACTTCAATGGAAAAAGAAAAAGCTCTGCTCCTCCCACCTAGTCATATAGTTAAATCTCAAATAATTCAGCCTACTGTAATGGCAATCAGAACCGTAAGTCCAACCACTACGTCCTTACCAATGCTATTGTCAAATATGCAGAATCCAAGGTCATAAAGCAAGAAATTGTCCCTCTTACCAAGTGATTCCAATTACAAATGGCAATTTAACCACAAGTTCCACATCTTCATCTTAACCCCAAGCCAACTGTGTTATAACAAACAAAAAATGGCTAATGGGCAGTGCTGCAACTCATCATATCACTTCTGACTTAAGCAACATCTCTTTATGCACCACGTGAAGCCACTGATGACATTTTGATTGGAGATGGCACAAGTCTTCCCATAATGTTCTTTAAACACCTCCAATTTCAAGTTTGCATTAGACAATGTTCTTTATGTACTAAACATGAAATACAATCTGGTTGGGTCGGTCATGCTAGGCTCAGGTCTAACCCTAGGATGGCATGTGGGCCGATCGACCCATTTTCAAGATGATGAGTTAAATTCGGCAGGTATTTACTATATAAGTTCATTATCTCCTCATAATGCAGGTATGACCTAGAAAACCCTATTGCTCTCTCTATTCATAGCCACAAAACATACGAAAAAAGAACTAACTTAAGCATCGGAGGGGCCTGCCAGCGATCAACTCCCGGTGTGCCTTATTGTTTTGCAGATACTTCTTGGTTGAAGTTAATTGAGCTCATGGATCCAAACAATGACGCCCAGCCTTAGCAAAATCAGACAGAACCAGTTGGCGCTCACCGTGGAGCCGGGCATCAGGGCACCACGTCCAGAAACACTCAGATTAGTCAGGCGGCAACAATAAATCCGGATGTAGCCGCTGTCGCGGCACTTGCACTACAACGAATGGGCTTATGATTACCTACCGCCGCCCTTCTACCCATCACCCAAAACCCTCGCACAAACGAGCTACCCCCATTAAACCCAAATAACCAAACACAATCTTCACATCCGAATGACCAATTACCACCCCAAAATTGAGATCAAGAAGAGTATGGCGTAGCCCTAGAGGATAACGTCGGAAACAATTCACACCCTCACATCCAACACCCCCTAAACACAAACCCTCCTGCCCCACAACAAATCTCCCTTACCCAAAGACAAATAGATGAAGCGACCGATCTATTGATTCACCAAATCTTACAATCTCAGACAGAATAGCAGCGAACCCCCGCTCGGCAGATAGGTATGATAGCCGGTCGCCATTTTGCTAAAACTCTCAAAAAAATGATGGACAATCGAATCAAAATGGCCACGAATTCCCGTTCGGATCAGCCATCAACACAATAAAGCTCTCCTTTCACTCAGGAGATCCTAGATAGCCTTCCGGCGGTCGATACTAAGATACCAATGCCTAAGAAATATACTGGAAAGACCGATCCCCTTGACTATCTTCAATACTTTCAATCGATGATGAACCTGCATTGCATCCCTGATGCCATTCAATGTAAGGCTTTCTGTACAGCCTTTCAAGAAGGAGCCCGATGATGGTTCAACAGTTTACCCCCACATTGCATCACTTGCTTTTAGGATTTCAAGCTGCTATTCCTTAACCAGTTTGCTACAAGTAAACGGTCACAGAAGACTGCCTTGAAAGTGATGCAGTTGACCCAAGGAAGGAACGAAAGTTTACGGAAGTTCATCACTCAGTTTAACAATGAAGTTGTTGAAGTCCGTGACCTCACCTGCCCGTCCATGTTGATTGCCCTTATGAGCAACACGAGGGATGAAGAGTTCAAAAAGTCATTAGCCCTTGATCAGCCCAAGTCTATTCAAGAGATAAGAAATCGGGCGGGCAGATGACCACTGGCTAAGTGGCAGAATAGATGATTCACACAAGCGACAGAAAGATCAGTCTAGCTGGAGGAAGCCAACCAACCGAAAGGACCAACGACCAAAATCCTTCACCCCGCACAACAGGCGATATGCAGAAGTACTGGCAGCTATGAGAGCAGAAGGGGAATCCCTCTGAGAAACTAATAAGTTGAAAACTCCCCTCAAAAAAGGGATTCTGCTTTATATTTTCGTTTCCATAGAGATGTAGGTCATGACACGGAGGATTGTTGGGACTTAAAGCGAGAAATCGAATTCCTTATTCAACGGGGAAGGCTGGGTAGATTTTTGAAACACGGTACAAATGTCGAACGGGATAATGAGGGTAGGAGCGGTCGGTCTAATAACTGGCAAAATCCTTGGAAGCAAAATGGTACGAACAATGGAGCAGGGCAGAACAGGAATTCAGATGACCGACGCGACACAAGAAGACAGTCTAGGGTAAGAGGCGACAGAAATGCCGGACAGCAAGATGACCAACCGGTTAGGGTCATAAACATGATTTTTAGTGGTAGCACAGCAGGAGGGTCCATCGTTAGAGGGAGAAAGAGGTATGTTAGGCAAGTCGCTGAAGACTTATCAACAAAGAAAAAGAGGCAAAATGATGGGGTGATCTCATTTGATGAATCTGATCTAGAAGGTGTTAGCTGTCCTCATGATGATGCATTAGTGGTCACCTTGAATATGGATGGTAGCGAGGTGAAACGGGTGATG
>JANITW010000236.1:50889571-50899817 GCA_027564335.1 Erythroxylum williamsii | reverse complement strand
TAGAGGTGTTTGGCCATATTTCTTGTGAAGGAAGTGATGTCCAACTTTGGCTTGAAGAGTTCTAAATTTTGACTTGAATGTATTAATGTGTGTAGGGATGAATAGTGCAATTTTAGTGACACTATCATTGAATTTGTGATCTAAAACTTTGTGAATTTTTCTAGGCTGATTGAGGCAGATTTTGCTAGATTAGTCTTCATGAAAGTTGTATCTTTTCTTGATAGCTTTCTATCACCATAAAATGCGCCATTTTTTGACATTGGAGTTGGTAGTTATGAGTGATTGAATGGTGGATATAGGTTAGGTGATAATTAACAATATTTATCATGGCAGGCACAATCATGTGGGAATTTGACCTAATTAGAGGTAGAATTTGCTTCTAAGTTCTTCGTGAGAATTGTATAATGTCTTCTTATCTTTCCATTGATATAAAGTATGAAATTTTTGGACAATAGGATAGGAAGTTATGAGTTTTAGAAAGTGGGATACTGTTTAGGATGACACTTATTTAGGCAGTAACTTTGATTAGGATTTTGATAACATTAGAGGTGAAATTTGTCTTTGAGCCCTTTATAAAAATTGTAGAGCTTTCTGTAATCTTTCCATGGAGACAAACTTTGTCAAATTTGGACCCCTGAGTGAAAAGTTATGCATGTTGGTAGAAGAGAAGAAATAAGTGGAAAATAAATGAAAAAAATAAAAAAAAAGGCAAGGAAGTTGGCCCTCGCGAGGGCGATGCCTCGAGAGCGCGCGCATCCAGCGCACGTCTCGCAGCCGCGAGACGCTCACGAGGGCGAGCACGCTACGTGCTCCTCATGCTCGTGAGTGCGCGCATGCAGCGCTAGTCTCGCAGCCACGAGACACTCGTGAGTGTGAGTGGCCCCTGTATAGGGGTTATTATAGTATGTCATAATCACCACTTCATCATATTCATAATAATGTCTATAAAAATAGAGAAAAAAATTAACAATTTGGCATTCTTAGGTAATTATCCTACAAAATCAAAAACATTTCAAAAAGAATAGTGATATAAATTTATTCTTATATAATAAACTTCAAAGGAGATGCAAGACACACATAAAATATTGAGTAACTATAGAAGGAACTTTTGTATGTATATATTCTTTTTACTATTATCATTGTCTTGATTAAGAATTTATGCCAAAGTTCCTTCTTTGTTACCTCCATATTATTTTGTTTTATAAGGGACACCATTGATATATATAAATATAGAAATATGGAGGAAGAAGTGGGGGTATATATTCTTTATAATAATCATAATTTTGATCAAGAATTTATACAGCCAAAGTTCTCCTTTCCTTGACCTCAATATTAGTTTGTTTACCTTATATGTTGATTCTATATAAGTTTATTCATTTATCATAATCTCATTCTTCAAATGAGACCAGCATAGACAAAAACATTAATGAATGAGCAATGGAATCTTGTTCATCATAATTACAGTTTTGACCAGAAATTTACACAACTAAAATTTCACTATCGTTATCTCAATTGGAATTTAAGTTCAACGACACTCGAATTCTCAATTTCTGGGAGGAATTTAGGAACGTTTAATCAATCCGTTGATTTTAATTTTTAAATTCTTAGGTGATTAAGAGCTAATGACCATACATGGGGATTGTGATCTTATGCTCGTGATTGTTAGGAAATTAAACTATTTCCAAGCAACTAAAACACCAGTAGAACAACACAAAATTTGATAAAGGAGTTCGGCCAAATTGTGCCTACGTCTCCGGGACTACTGCATGCCCTTTTTATTAGGGAGGAAAACAACAATTACAAGTGTTTACACACAACACTCATCTCACTAGTATTTACACATACTCTCAAACCTTTACCCCAATACACCCAAAATTACTCACAAAATTTTTTCTACTCTTAGTATTTCTCTTACACACCAAAAGAGGAGAAAACTAAAAATAATATTTTGTTTTCTAATTTTGGATGATTTTAAATGAAGGGGGAAGGGGGTTTATTTATAGGTTTTAAGCCACCCCCCTCCCTCACTTATTTCCAATATGGGAATAAGTCCCTTACCTAACAATAAGAGTGTCGCAACTAATAAGAGGAGAAAGGAGGGTTATTAAATATCTGCCGATAGACTTAAGGCAACTCTTGTCGATGTCAGCGTAGCAGCCTGTTAGTGTTACCGATCTTTAAGCTAGTTTCGCAACTAATAAGAGGAAAGTAGGGTTACTAAATATCGACCAATAGATTTAGTTAACAGTTAAGATTCTTGATTTTGTTTTTTGTTTTTTTGCCAAATAGCTTAACAGTTATTTTTTTATGTATTGAATAAAAGTTTATTTTTTACTTATCTTAAAAAATTATTGATGTGTTTAATGAATAATTTATTGGTTGGATGTGTTTGGTGAATAATTTATTGGTTAACTTATGTAATACCAATAAATTAATTTCTAAAAGCTTCATAAAAGGAGTTTTTGGAGTTAGCTGTTTGTCTAATAACAATACCCTCTACTTTACTCTCTACTTTTTACTCTGTATATTTAAAAAGTTGACTTTTTTATCGTACAATTATGTTGTGAAGTTTGGAATAATATAATAAAGGAGTTAATTAAACTTTTTAGTCTTTATTTAATTTTATAATATTAGTTTACATTTAAAAATACCAGAATATTAAGTTTTTGAATATAAAGAGTCACATCAAATTAATATTTTTAGTATATAACTACTATATATCGTATTTGTGTTAAACTTTAATTATAAATATTTTAATTTATTAAATAATAAAATTCATATATATTATATAAAAATACTGATATGATGTAGTTCGTTGCATTGTTCATATTAATAGAAAATTTAATATTAGATTATTATTATTATTATTATTATTATTATTATTATTATGTTTTTATTAAAGTTATAAACTTAATTTTTGTAAAATTAAATATCTAAACTAATAAGCTATTTTTTTGGTGGTTAAGAGGTATTTGACTATTTAATCATGTCAAATTGCTAATAATTATATTTAGTAATCAACTGATTAAATTGATGGATTGAATTTAATCTATTGTTTTTGAAAATACTCCTATAAGAAACATTTTGCTCTAGGTAAATTAAGGAACAAAAAGATGATTGTGCCCAAAAGTTATTACATATTACTCAAACTATCATTTTTTTTTATTGCTTTCCCTTCACCAAACTTTAACTTGATTAATATAGAAAAAGAAAGCAGTAGTAATAATAATAATATTTATTTATTTATTATTATTATAAGCAAAAAAATTTGTAAAATTAAATATCTAATATCTAAATTCTTATTAGAATAATCAAAAAATGCCAAAATATAATACCTATGTTTTTATAATTTTTTTAAGTTATGATCTCATTTGTCATTTTACACATATACAGCTAATACTAAACAATTAATTTTATCAAATATTTTTAAATAAATAACTGATGTTATTCATTACTTAAATTAGCTAATATAATCTACTATCAGCTAATTGCATATAAAATTAATTGACAACTAATATAATCCGTTGATTGTTAAAAAAGATCTTAATCATTTAAAATATATACAGAGACAAGAGCTGTGATAGATTTGAGAAGGAAAAAAAAATCTAATCAATCAACTTTGCAATGACACATCTGGGATCATAAATTCTAGCAATATTTGACAATCTTAAGATTGAAATCGGTGGGCTCCATTTTAAAGGTTCCTTTTTATTAGAAAATTTAGACTCGAACTCATTATTTGTCTGCCGCAATAAAATAATTTTTTGTTAATCAAGATTACTTTAATTTTTTATATGATTAATTCATAAATATAATAAAGTATGAATATGTATCATATCTTCTCATAAAATTTGATTTTCCTCCTTTTGTATCTCACTTGAATCCAATTAGTTATATGAAAAATCATTATAATCTCACAAATGTCCATAACTAATAGTATTCACATAAAAAGAATTTTATAAATAGTATATTGAAAGATATGTTAAGAATGTTTGCTTCTCTAGAACCTAAGTCTATATACAATGTAATTTTGACTTGTTAATAATTTAATTAAATTTTATTTAAAATTAATTTTAATTTTAATTAAATATCAATTAGGTCATAGTAAAACAAAGTATTTGATATTGATCAAATATCTTATATTTTTAAAATTTCTTAAATTTGAAAACCAATTTATACTTGATTGAATTACTTTTTCTATCTTCAAACTTTCTTTATGTGTGATCATTAGGTTTTTAAATATGTTAGTAACACATATAATTGACAATTTTAAATTATATCTATGATGGCATAAATGAAATTTCTTTAATCTATCTTTTATTGTTTGAATAAAAATTTTACATTCATATATTAAGATTAACGTCTAATAATGCATCATAATCATTCAAATATCAAGACGGTTGAAGTGATCTTGACTAATCTTATTATAAATTTTTTGTATAATCAAACTATTTCATCATATGATATTCTAATTAGAGATAGAATATGAAATTATTTCTACTACATCTAAAACCAATTATATTAGTTCTCTAACATTAGTAATTATTTCTTTTAATAAAATTTGAAAATTCTCCAACATTAGTAATTATTTCTTTTAATAAAATTTGAAAATTATTTTCAAAGTGTCATTCCACCTTAAAGGATTTCTAAAATCAATATTAGTATAAAATAATGAAACAATTTTCCTAACTATTTTAGGATAATGAATCATATGTTGATTATTCAACAACCTCCATATAATTCATCGTATATATTGTGATATTTTCTACTATAAGTGTTTTCTCAATTACAAATTAACTACTCACAAACTAAGGCAAGTGTACCTATTATTAATGAGTAATATAATGGTAAGTGGAGTGATGATCCTGTAAGGAAGCTAGATGGATCTAGTAAACTCTTATAATTTTAAATAGCGTAAAATTAAAATAAAATGGTTAGTTGCTTGATAGAGGTAATAGAAATATAAAAATGTTTATGCCAATAAGGTCAATCATTCAATAATAGAAAACCATCCATTGCATGGGAAATACTTCAAGAAGTTATATAAGGGGTATTGACTTTGTAACCTCTATAAAGGTAATTGAGAAAGCAAAATTACGTAAGAGAAAGAACTTAACCTAAATAAAATGATAGCCAAGAGAATCAATGCCAAGCAAATAATCAAATAGATGAAATCAAAGATAGTTAATGGTTAGAAAAAGTATTTCTCCTGGTACCATCTTTGATGTAATGATTCAATAAACTTATGCATTTATCATCTAGACTGACAAAACTTCCTAAAATATCGTATTTTCACTTTCTCAAGCTATAACCTTATATTCTCCACTTAGTTAACTCTTATCTCTACCAAGATAATAACACGTAGAATGCATTGAATTTTGTGAATTTCTATTAAAGGTTTTACCTTAACACCATTAAGTTTTGTGAATTTCTATTATAGGTTTCACCTTAACACTTGAGAGATAAGTTAATTTTATCTCTAGCACCCCATTTAACCCTAATTTCTAAGCTATGGCCCGCTTACAAGCAAGTTCTCTTGACTCATTCATAAATGAATTATAATTAGATTTAAACGTTAGCTTTAGTAAATCCATGCTAAGGATAATCAAAGATAATTTATAGATATAAATCTTATGTCATAAATAAAATTGAATCAATTCTTTATCTATATATATTAAACACCTAATCACAAATCATATTTAAAACAACAAAAATAATTAAATTAATAAAAGACATAATGGTAGAGGGAAGTTGTATTTTGGATAGTTTGATCTATTAGGATGATCTCTAATCTTGTTTCTTTAATGAAAATGATTTTGGAATTGAAAACTCTAAAGAGTTGGCGTACCTTTCCATTATTAATCCTAATTTTTTAGAGTCAAAAGAATGTTAAGGTATAAAAAATCTCTAAATTCTCCATAAAATATTTGCAATTTAAATACGTTTAGTGGTTTATGACATAATCATATAATATGTTGTGGATCATTTTGTTTCTTTTGGGGAAGATCATAGGCTTTGAAACGTTTATATGTTAAATTATGGATCCTTTTGTTTCTTTTCTAAGTTAGTGATATATCTATATCTTACATTTTATTTAGGGGTTAAATCACTTAGTATTTGACACTTTTATAAAATGTTTTATAAGTATATTTTTTCTTATGTTCAGATTATTTTCTTATAGGTGTGATGATCTTGAGGAGAAAATATAAAATTTTGGTGGAATAAAGGTGAGTTGAAGCATTTCCAAAGTGTCTTACAAGAGGGTGTACTTACTCCTCCCATTGAACTCCTAAAGGCTAGAGCTAATACTTAGTCCACAGCATTGGTAGGTTTCTTTTGGAACAGAAGGCTTGCTTTTCATATAGTGCATGCCTAGGCTACAACTAGGTGAGGGAGGAAGGGATTGGAGAGAGTAATGCTAACAGAAGATGATACATTTCTCTTCAAGTTCACCGATGACAGTTGCTTGAATGAAATCATTGAACAAGGTCCTTGGCATATCGGAGGCTAGCCTATGTTCATTCAAAAGTGGAAGGCTAGTATTAAATTTGATAGAGGTAATATTGATGTCTTTCCTTTGTGGGTGAATTTCCATAATATGCCTTTTGAATTATGGACAATTGAATGCCTAAACTATTTAACAAGCTCACTTGGAAATCCTATTTATATGGACTGTCAAACTTCTAATATAGAGTAAATATTTTTTGTTAAAATTTGCATTGAGGTAAAAAGGAAAGTTGAATTCCAGATAAATTGCCAATCATGAAACTTAGTGAGAATGGAGAACTCAAGAAGGTTGCAGTAGCATTAACCTATCCTTGGAAGCCTAATAGAGGGAGCAAAAGATGGCAACCTATTGGCAACAAGTTTAAAAACAAGTTGGCATGAAGAGTTAATAGGCTTTTATATTCTAACAACTATAAGGAACTTTAAGGATGCCATAGACAAGACTGAAATTTTATTTAATAACATGTTTGATTCTAAAAACTCCCTTAATAATCTAGTAGGTTGGAAAGAAAATGAGACAAGCAGTGAATTCCTGCAGGTGAACAGTTCTAATACTAAGTATACTGTTGACAGTTTGGAAAGACAAAAAGGAAAAGAAGTAAACAGTGAATGTGTGTAGGTGATTGGTTCTGAAGTTAAACATACCACTATCAATTTGGAAGGATGGAAAGAGGAAGAGGAAAACAATGCAAATATATAGATGATCAACTCTGAAAAGAGTATTTAGCTACTATAGAAGGAATAGGCCCCACTGTTAGTACTAAAGATACAAATTCTAACTTGAAGAGAAGATCTCTTAGAAGAAGTGGCAGGAACAATCCTATGGGGAAACTTCCCCCAATTGATTCTTATATGGAATGTTAGAGGGTTCAATGACCCTCTTAAAAAAGCAATGGTCAAAGAGATCGTCATACAGAACAAGCCTTATTTATTAAGGCTTTTAAAATCTAAAATAAAGTAATCTTATATGTTAGTTGTTTCAAACTTTTTGGGTGCTAAATGGGAAACTATTTCCAAGCACACTTCACATTTCAATGGTTGAATACTTTGCTTCTATAATACAAACAAAATCCTAGTGTAAGCTATAGGAAAAAATGATCAATTTATCCACTTAAAGTGCATACTGGTAAGTTTAAATTTAATTTTTGAAATCAGTCTAATTTATGCTTCCCACTTTCAATTCCAAAAAGAATTTCTCTGGAACAACCTATAGATCACTGAAGCTTCTACTAATAACCCTTAGATACTTCTTGGGGATTATACTTGTATACTTTCAAATTGTGAAGTCGAGGGAGGTAAGGGCTTTAATTCTGCTAAAGGAAGAGAGCTTGCTAACCTTTTCCAAAAAGTGAATGTTACTGATCTTAGATTCAGTGGGATTTACTTGGACTAATAAGTAACAATGTCACATGTTTATTGGAAAGAAGCTTGATTGTGCTTTATTCAATCAAGGTTGGCTACAAGAGTACTCTAATTTATATGCTTACTTTGGTGAATGGTCCTTTTTAGACCAATCTTTCATCGTTATCCAAAACCCTCAAGCAATCAAAATGACATGGATGTCTTTTTGATTTTTCAATGGGCTTACACAAAAAAAAGGGATTCATGTAGCTTATGGAAACTTGCTTGAACCAGCTTGTAATTGGATAAAAATATTTTCGATTGATGCAAAACCTAAAAATGGTAAAACAAGATATCAAATGTTTTACTAACTCTCATACTAGGTAGGTAAAGGAAACCTAGGAAAAGCTAAGGGAAGCTCAAGATGATTACTACAAATTCCTTTAAAATAATAAGCTAAGAAAGATTTAAGCTTAGAGACTTAGGGACCATCAAGAAGCCCTCAACCTGCTCATCTCAATATTGAAATAGAAAGCTCAAATGATTTGGCTTAAAGATGGTAACTCAAATACTAATTTCTTCTATGCTTCCCTATTAGCAAGGAGAAATAAGAACATAATTGTTGGGTTCAAAGATAGTTCAAGTATGTCTTTCACTGACCAATCCTCTTTATTATATCTCACCAGAGATTTCTTTATGCAACTGATGCGAAAAGTTAAGAATTTCAGCTTTGTTTAAAACATTAAAAGATTTTTTTACAATCCTTTAACTTAAGATATTGGTGAGCTTTTAATAGCTCCATTCACTAGTCTTGAAATTAAAGGAGTGGTATTTGGCTTACACCCATCAAAAGCACCAGGGTTGGATAGATTCACTGTTTAGTTTCTTAATACACATGGGGGATAATAGGCAATCTATTCACTAAAGCAGTACAGGAGTGTCTCTCCTCTTGCAAAATTTTGAAGGAGACCAATCATTTGTACATTTTCCTCATTCCTAAGAAAGTTAATCCTACTTCCTTATGGGACAGTCAATCTCATATTACAATATGATTTACAAAGTGATTGTTAAACTCCTTGCTAATAGGTTGAAAATATCCTTAAAGACTATAGTGAATTCAACACAAGGTACAATCATTGACGGGAGATCCAAAGGAGACAATATTCTCCTAATGCAAGAGGTATTGAAGGAATATAATTCAAAGACAAAGGTCAACAACTACTGCTGGAAAATTGATTTTTACAAGGCATTTGACATAGTGAGCTGGTAATTCGTACAATCTTGCTTGGAAGCTCTTTAGTTCCCTACTATTTTCATGGAATGGATCTTGATGTGCATAAAATCTACTTTAATAAGCATTCTTGTCAACGGAGTCCCCACTTAACCAATAAAATGTTCTAGGGGAATAATATAAGAGGATCCTTTATCCCCTTATTAATTCACCCTAGCTATTGAAAGGTTATCTCGATTCCTCAATAAATTTATTGAACATAATGGAAATTTTCACTTTTATTATAAGTATGTAAATTACAAACTCTCCCATTTAATGGTTTCAAATGACTTGATCCTACAATCAGGTGTTAAAGCTCATTCAGTGAAAATGCTAAAGGAATTAATCCCATTGTATTCAAACTAGTCAAGGTTGAAAGTTAACCTAGACAAGACCAGTTTATATTGTTCCAAAGATGTGAGGAATCCTGATGAGTTATCCAAGATCTCAAGGTTGTAGTTATAAGCTTTACTACTAAAGTATCTTAGAGTCCTTAGTATACCAAACCCAAGTATGTAGAGTGTATCTCATTAATTGAAAGATTCAAATACAGAAAAATTGCTTAGCAGAACATATTTTTATCCCTAGCTACAAGGGTCACTTTGCTTATTTCAATCCTAGGAAATCTCTATGTTCATTAGATTTCCCATATCATTATTCCTACGAACGTTGTTAAGTCTAAATGACTTTACTTAGAAACGATTTTGATGTATAACAAAGAGAACAAATAAAAAGGAAAACAAAACAGACGAAGTCAGATGAAGGAGACATAGACGAAGTCACGCAGACGCAGACGCAGACGAAATGAAAAGCAGACGCAGACACAGACAAAATGAAAAGCAGACGCAGACGCAGACTAAATGAAAAGCAGACGCAGACGCAGACGCAGACGCAGACACTAACAAAAACAGACAAATAGTAAAGCAGACGAAGATGCGAAATAATAAAAGCAGACGCAGATGCAGAGACACAGACGATAAAACACAGATGAAGAAGAGAAGATGCGGAGTTCAAATTGAAGACGAAAGAGTCAGTTTGAGTTAGTTACAGGACTCAACTGATTAACCGTTTCTTTAAAGATTTAAGAAACAAGAATCAAGAAGCAGTTGGAGACGAAGGCTATAAATA
>JANITW010000236.1:50852448-50863728 GCA_027564335.1 Erythroxylum williamsii | reverse complement strand
GCACTCGATCACAATTTATGCAATAACAGAACTACCCGTACCAATATGCTCATCGCATCGGTAACGGGATGCTACAGTTTTGATATGGAAGTATAAACTGTGTGTGAATGTGAAAATTGTTTATGACTGAAATACCGGACCGAAGGTCTGAGGGAATGGGAATTGACATTGAAGTGTTAATTGCCTAAGATTGAGAAACTTATATGTTTCCCATGTGATAGACTGTGACTGTGAATTATTGTGAATAATTGGGAGTGAATTGGCTGTTTGGATAAATTGATTCTGATTGAAATATGATATCATAAGATTGTGATAAACTAATTCTGTGCATGGTCATTAATAACGATTGTGACTGGAGTTGCCACCGAGAGCTGCAAGCTCGACTACTGGAGAAGAGGCTCGAGCTCGAAAAGGGAATAGTGCATACCCAGAGGGCTCTCCTATGCCTAAGACGCGTGGGAAGTAGTGCATACCTAGAGGGCTCTCCTATCCCCAAAATGCGATCAACACTTAATGAGCCCGAAAGGGACAGTTCAAAGCTAGATGCTTAACACTTAATGAGCCCAAAAAGGGACAGTTCAGAGCTACATGCTCAACACTTAATGAGCCCGAAAGGGACAGTTCAGAGCTACATGCTCAACACTTAATGAGTTCGAAAAGGGAATAGTGCATACCTAAAGGGCTCTCCTTTCCCTAAGACGCGTGGGAAGTAGTGCATAACCAAAGGGCTCTCCTACCCCAAAAACGCGATCAACGCTTAATGAGCCCGAAGGGACAGTTCAGAGCTACATGCTCAACGCTTAATGATCCCGAAAAGGGACAGTTCAGAGCTATATGCTCACTGATTAATGAGCCCGAAAGGGATAGTTCAGAGCTATATGCTCAACGTGTAATGTGCCTAAAAAGGGACAGTTCAGAGCTATATGTTCACTGATTAATGTGCCCAGATTGGGACAGTAAAGGCGCTCAGTCACAACACAGAATTTAAAATGGAAATAATGAAAAAAAATGTTATGTATGCATCTGATTGTACTGTGATTTGGAAAAAGGGTTAAATGCTTATATTTCTGTGAAAACTGTCTTGTGAAATTCTGATTTCTGCTATTGTATGAGAATCTGTGAATTGTCTGCGAAATGCATAAATTGAGTTATGCATTGAATTGACTTTTGGATTGGGAAAGAGGCAACATGCCTTGCATCTATGTGATACTGCTTTGTAATCCTTCTGAATATGCTATTATGAAAATTTGTAAATTGCTGTATGATATTCCGAATGTGTTATTGTGATAATCTGTACGCTATCTGCGTAATGCATGAGTTGAGTGAACCATCGATGATGGTTTCTCACTGAGTTCGCAAAACTCACCCAAAATTTGCAACTATTTTTCAGGATTTGAAGAGTACCCCGTTAGACAAACGGGAGTATGCCTACTGCATACGAGTCAGAGATTAAGGTCGGGATCAGTTCACGTCTGCATTAGTGTCATTCCGTCTTGTGTAAATTTGTATTTCTGCAATTTCCGCATAATAGTACTGTTATTTTTGAGGGCCCCCAATTGGTAAATATTGTATCTGTAATGTGATTACTGAAAGTATTCAGGAATAGCATTGGGCCCCATTTGGCTATGGATTTTTATGCATGAATTGATTAAATACTGTTGAATGCCTTTTTAATGACTGAAATTGCGTTGTGATCGAAATTGTTTTAGAATTAAAGAGGGCCCCAATCGTTTATTGAATTCCGCTCATACCTTTGTTTTCAAAATAAAAATGTCATACAGAGTTTTCGGACTGTAATTGAATGCTCTAGCATACCACCCTCGTGAGGCACGGGCTCGGATATCACCCTCGATGTAGAGTTTGGGTCTTGCGGGAGTGGGATGCGACAACATTTGATGTTTGTTAGTAGCTTCTAATAGTCTTGAATCGTTAGGAGCAACATAACTTAGGTTAGATAACCCAAACATGTGAGGTTACTTTCTGTATTGATCTTTTTTTACTTTGTAATGTGACTATCAAATTGAATCTAGAGATTGTATCTTAGGTTATTCGGTGGCTATATTTAATTAATGATTGTATCTTAATTAAACATAACCTAAGGGAAAACCGTGATTAGTAGAGTGTACTATTAGTCTTAAACCAATAGTTTGAAGAGAAGTGTGAAGATATTAGGATGATGAGATATATTTAATGATGTTTAGGTTAAGGTTGATTCTAGAACCGGATCTTACTTATATTTGACATTTTAATCATTTTCGATAATTTGCTATAATTTGATTTCTATAGTTTATTTTACTTTATTTTCTAAATTGCTTAAAACCCAAACGTCCCTTTGTTATATTTTTCTTGCATCAATTAATTTCGTTATGGAAATTAATCGAATATTCCCTTTGGATTCAAATTCTAACTTACCATAACTTCAAATTTTAATGTGCAAAGTTATGTACATTTTACAATGCACTCGACAAGTGCTATTAATAATCTAGTTAATATATTTAAGAAGGCCAAGTATTAATAAACATAAGAAAAAGGTGGTGCAGTCTGGTGTACGGAAAATTGAAATAAATAACATAAAGAATGAGATACATATTCAGGGTTGAATTGAAAATAGATGTGCATTGATACGCGGCATCTTAACACGTAATCTTAGCTCTAAAAGCCAAGTGGCGCCACCCACAGATAAGTTATCCAACAAACATAACCTCCAAAGCTCAACAGAAGCTTAAGGTGTGGGAGAGGTCCGGAGGCGTAGTAGTAGTTAGAGTAGAAGAGAAATGCAAAGCTTAACTCTCTCTGAGAGCGCTTTCAGGGTACATTCCGTACTGTCTCCAACATGTGATAAACCACTACTTAAACCACGCACCCTTTCCCTTCTTTCTTCTTTGTCCAGGAAGCCGACCTTTAAGGTTCCTTTACGCGACCCTCTTTTCATTTTCTCCAGGTTAGTGTTGTTTCTATTCTTACTCTGTTGGTTTCTCTAGTAAGATCATTTTTCTTGTCACGGCCTTCATATCATATGTGGGTAATATTCCATAACAGAACTAAAGGCTGAACTAGTCGGGGGGCTATTTCCTATATATGTTATGAGCGAAATTTGTATGAGATTTCACTTGGCACATCCGATGTTGAGGAGATGTCGATTGCACGGCTTTCAACATGTTCATTTTGTTAGAGGAGGAGGAGGAGGAGGAGGAGGCTTTCTTTTCAACTTTGTACTTACAATGCGGGAATTTTTCTCTTGCAGGCCTTCTAGCCGTTGGTGTGGAAACCCATCAGAAGAGGTATTTGGACGTTCTCTGCCATCAATTGATAAGAATGTTGACAGCCTCCTAGTTTTTCGATATTCATATTCTCCTTTTCGCTACACTATTATCGTCACCTATGCTCCTTTAGAGGACCTGAAAATCGTACTTCACCGTAGTCTCCTCTAGAGTTCATAGATATTGTGTTAGTTTTAAGTGAAATATTAGAAACTGGCGAGTAGTAGTTGATTTAATTGCTTACGGTAAACCATTTGACACAAATAAGCCTCTGTTGAGATTGGATACTGTGGCTACTGTAGGATAATTTATGTGAAAGTGCCACCAGGCATGTACCTGTAGTGGTGTTTATCCTTTGCAAAGTGAAAATTCATTTCGAGACCCCAAATATTGAAAATGGTTGACAATTTTGGATGGAAATATACAACAGGATAAGAGTATTTTTCAGAAACATCAAGTTAACACCACATTGATCATTGGAAGTATGTTCACAGATCCACCATACCTTGAGTTGAGATATGAGTTTATTTTCGGTATAATTTTGCGGTTGTGTGATTTTAACTTGAGACCTCTTCGTTTTTTTTTTTTTTTAACTTGAATCATTTTTGCCGTAAAGCACTTGGCGTCATGTTACTAAAAGGATCGAACCAAAATTTTTATTGGATGAGCCTTAATATATATAATGTCTAACAATGTCATTCATTGACTTATTAGCACCTGAAGGATTGCAAATGATGAACTGTGAGTTTCTTACTGAGCTGAGCTCAAGCTTTAGACAAGCCTCAAATTAGACTCAAGTTCACCAAGTTTGCTTGCAAGAGCAAGAGCTCAGCCCTAGCTTGGCTGAGCTTACTTGTGAATCAACTTGCGTTTGAGTTTGAGCTTAGGCAAGGCCTCATTTTATCAACTTAATGCTTATAATATCTTCTTCGCAAATTGAAATATGCACACCATATTCAATATCCAGAATCAGGAAAGTAGATAACCTGTATTAATAATCTAAATGCAAATCGAATATTAAACTTGAAAGATCACACAAACATAATTCGTGATTTGTTAACTGAACCTTGTTACTAAGATTTTAATGAGTTGGTCATGATCATTAAAGAGTTCAGTATATCTTTGTTCAGGCTCGACTTATGTATTAAACAAGCCTCAAATTTAGGATTGGAAGATTTTATTTATGCATTAAGCCCAGTTTTGAATGAGCTCTTAGTGAACCTATTGGTTCATTTTAACCCTTGTTCCCTTCTTTGGTGATATACGTGTTCTAAACCATGCTGATTTGTCTATAAATATTGCTACTGAAATTATTGAATGTACTTTAATATGGATGTTTTATATATTTCTATGATGCAGGAGCTCGGACAACTTAATAACAAGAACAATGAAGAAAACACAGATTCAATAACCATGATGGATGACATTTTTGTTTCAAATAAATCATCTGAAACGTTATCAACCGAGGATTATAGAATGGTTTCTTGTAGCAAGTCTTATGGTGGTTTACTTAAATTTATGCTGCTTCTTGGGTATTTAGCACTTGAAGGGTCTCAAATGGCAGTTGCTATAACAGACTTTGATGGTAGATCTGGTTCATTTCCTTACTTTGGGGACCTTGGTGATGTTAACACAGGTTTTGCTTCAGTTAGGAAAATCTCCCTGTATCTTTTTATGATTCAAAAACAAGTGTTGCATGTTCTCCTCAAGATTGTAGCAAACATGGAGACTTCAAAATGCACATTCTTATGTGTTTTTCAGTCTATAGTTTTGGTTTTTCTATTTGTTGGCAATTTACCTGATTTAATTCTTCCCAATCATTATTCTCCCTCAAACTCTATCCTGATATTCTGAATACAGGAGTTTTTTTTACCCTTTGGCCCTTCAAACTCTGAACTCTACTTTGTTCTATATCCTGATTTTTTCATAATTTTCTGAATACACAAGTTTTTTCACCTGGTGGTCATTCAAACTCCAAACTCTATTGATGTGAACCTGGATAGCATCCTCATAAATTATCATATATTTGTGGCTTAAAAACTTAATCCAAGTAGACTTTAAGTTTTACCCAAAAAAACTCATAAATAATTGTCAAAAACTCAAATACTCAATAGACTGTATTTCTCCGGCAGGCATTCTTGCTGATATTTTTCTCAGAACTGGGGGACAAGACATTTTTCATTGCGGTAAGACTGAATCGGATGACATTTTGATAACTTGCAACAAAATTTGGATTAAGTTTTTATGGATGCCACCTTTTGCTTAAGATGAGAATATACTTGTTGACATTGGCAATGCATGTTGTGATCCATTGTTTTCACTGGGTTAAAGATGTAGAAGTCCATATTTCGACTACCATCTGTGTTAGAAAATCAGACTATTTGATATTCTAAAAGATTTTATTTATTTGTAAATAGCTTATTAATAGTTAGGACTTTGATTTACTAATTTTGGCAGATTGTAATCTTTCATTAATTTAGGTTGATTATAATTTGCTTAGTCAATGACTAATGTGTAGGAATTAGTTTGTTTATTAAAATAGGATGAATGACTCTGTATATTTTAGTTTATTCTGTATATGGAGAAAGAGAAGAATTTCAGCTTTTGTTCAATCTGAATTATATAATCAAGGTTAAATTCCCTAAAGGTCTAGTCCATAAATTTTTGCAGATTCCTTTCAAAGTGATTGTCATTTACTAGAAATCACAAAGAATAGAAGAAAATATCTCCTTTGCCTAGTTTTGATAGTTTCTTGTCACTTTATATCTGTGTTCTTGGTGAACTCTGATTGACTGTTTTATGTCATCTGTAGGCACTTTTAGCAGCTAGGAATTCTGCTGCAATCGTCTTCATTGGCACTTTTGGTGCACTTGCGTATGTTTTACGTCTCAATCATAGTGATTTGAAGTCCTTTTGTATTTTAAGTCTTTCATAAAAAAATTTCTTGTCGATGTATGGCATTGGGTTTTGTTTAAACTATTGACATTTAGAGTTTAACTACTGCAATTTGCGTGAGAGACTGGGAATAAGCTGTAGATAATGTGGAGCAAAAAAGTTAATTCACTCATTTAACCTACCAATCTGTAATCTAACATAATGGAGCTCTATTCATGAGTCAGTATTGTTTTAGGAAAAGAAATGGTAACATTAGTAAGCATGTGCATGCTATTCTTCTTATTTTCATCTATTTACAATTGCCCCTCCAAAATTTTTTCAGCAAATTCATTGACAGGGGAAGGTGAAGATGTTTCTGTCAATTGAATCAATTTGGGAAAAGATTTAAAATTAACATGTCAATTCCATTGATTCTTACTGGTTCTCCAACGGCATTGCAGGGCAATGACTTTGATATCAGTTGTTCTTGGAAGAACTTTTCACTATGTTGATGCAATACTTCCTTTCAGGTTTGTGTTTTTGGAAACATTTATATCAATCTCTGACTATATCACCCTATATCTGAGAAACATTTAAATGAAGAAGACATCTTGTCAGTTGAATATAGCTTGCATACTTGCCCTGTAAGGAATTAGATTTGTTCACTCTGTTTGACTTGTTTGGTTTCGGAATCTGAAAATGTACAACAAATTATATGATTATGCTTTCTGTAGTTTTGTCTTGAGCAGATTTGGTTTGGAATGTCCATCAATTGTCCTCTGCAACTGCTTTTTGAAGTGGGTTGTTGGTCTGAGTAAGTCTGCTGATATGCAGGTTTGGTGGGACTGATTTGCCGGTCGATGATATTGCTGCAGCATGCCTTTTGGTAATCATTCTTCCATTCATATCAGAAAGAGTAGGGCACAAGATCACACATTTTGTATTATGTATAGGATGACATAAATCTATGAATCTCAGTGCTTGTTTCAGAATTAATTTCTGGAAATTCCAGATTTACTTTGGAGTTTCTACATTGATTGATGCTACCTCAAATGATGGTCTAAAAGCTGAAGATGAGCAAAAGGAGGTAATATAAATACATGAGCTACTCAAAATTTAACTGCCAAGGAAAATTAACCATCTTTTTGGTTGTTATTTATCCTGTTTAAGCATTCCATGAACACATAATGTGGTTTCCATTTTGATGTAAGAATTGGTGATCTGTAATTTAGCATATTGCTTGAATTAGGCAGAGCTTGCAGTCTCAGGGCTCAAAGGAAATGGTGCTGGTATTCTGGCTGTTGCCAGCACCATTGTGAGCACTTTTGCCTTGGTTTTTGTTGCTGAATGGGGAGATAAATCATTTTTCTCAACAATAGGTGAGTCAAGTTTCCCACTGTAAATGAAATTATTCTCTTTTCTTTTACATTCCAACCATAAACTTGATCATGCCTGAACATGGTTCAGTCAGTCAGACAATTGAAATGTGGTTTGTTTTTTAAGCATTTATTTGTTGATACTGCATCTCAGTTTTGTGTTTATTTCCTATTTCCTAATGGTAATTTGTCCTATCACGCAGCACTTGCTGCAGCATCGTCGCCTTTGGGTGTCATTGCTGGATCACTGGCCGGCCATGGAGTCGCAACTTTGGTAATTGCTTACCTAAAGGGAGATTTTTATCAAGCTTTAGCATAAGTAGGAAATTTTAAATGCTGAGATTGGTGATAATTCTATCCAATGGAACTTAATTTTGAGGTAGTGGAGTAGCATAACTGAGAAGTCTTCTGTTAATTAGTGAAAGTATTTGAGATAAGTTGTTACAATTGAAATGGCAAATTCTGCATCCACTACTCTTAGGATGCAGCAAAAAAAAGTCTGCATCCACCTGGACATTTTTATGGGCCTTGTTGATTTATTTTATTTTATCATGTTTGCAGATTGCTGTTCTTGGAGGTTCTTTACTAGGCACGTTCTTGTCAGAAAAGGTAGATCATAACTTTTTGCCTTCACATACGATAAAAAGCATTATTCATCTGAACAACCTTTTTCCCCATATTCGTTCATTCCAGGTTGGGTAAACTTCCATTTTCTCCCTTGAGCAAAACATATTAGTAGTCAGGGATTAGAGAACAGGCTCTAAATAATGGCAATCAGACACGTGCTTTTAAGTCATTCCATGGCCGCCCAGAATTATAATCTGCCTTTCTGTATAGAATGAAAACCATGATAGATTCTTTCTGAATGGTTGAATTAGGCATCTAAGCCTTCTGCCATTCAAATTCTGATTTGTTTGGTCAAGAAACGCAAAAATCAGCAGCATCTAGGTAATAGTGCCTTAAGAAAAAGGTCCTTTGCTTGGACCAGTGTGATATTATAGTTGGAATATCAAAGTTGTAGGCCTATGAGACTAAGTTATTCTACGATTCTGGAATGCAATTTGGGAACTAAACTCTCCTGTCTTGTTCTTGGACAGGCCATCGCGTATATTGGAGGCATCCTTTTTCTGGTCTTTGCTGCTGTAACGTTGACTGAGATTGTGAGTTGAGAAGTTTGTAAATCTTTTTCCAGAACTCTTCAGAGGACATTTGCTTCCATCTGCTTCATGTAACTAGGAACATTTACATTTCATTCTTTAGTATTCGATATGCAAAATCTCTGGTTGGATGGTGACTACAAACTGCCTACGGTCGCATCTCATCGTCTATGTCTACTGATGTTTTGCACACACAAACCAAAATCCTGAGCTAAAACAAGAGCGGACAGGTTGATGAGCTATTGAATTCTAATGTTGCTCGTCACCTGGTAAAAGAAGTCGAAGCAAAGGAAAAGTAAAATTAACGTTTAAGTTGACCAACATTAGGGGGGAAAGCAAATATTTTCTGGTTCTATTTTATTTTAATTTTTCTATACTTCTTACTCAAAATATCATCTAAATTTCATATCACGCAAACAATATCAAATTATGAAGCTTTACTATATCTAAAAATAAATTCAAATTATCATAAATTTTTAATAAAAATTATAGTCCATTTTAATCTTTATCACCATTAAATATGAACTTTGTTAAAAGAAAACGTATATGTTAATTTAAATTGATTATATATTGAAATAAATAAGGCAACAAGTATGAGTTTTTCTTTTGATTATGTGTATAAAATTTCAATTGTTATCTTGATAATAACTTATTTAGAATGTTATCATATTTAAAACCTTTTTTACTTTATTTCTTAATATTTAAAAATCATTACATTTTGATAATTAATTATTAATTTAACGAAGATACCTAACATTTAATTATCATATAATATTTCTCACATAAGACATAGAATAACACCATATTCAATCCAATTATGCATAATAACTTTTTCTAAAAGATGAATGAAATTATATTAAACTAGCAAAAGTTACCATACACCATTACAATGAGTCATATTATCCAACAACAAAATTGCATAAGGAACATTTACAAAAAAATACCTAGTTCGGATAAGATTATAGCAACCAATTCCTTCTCATCACTTGACTAATTGAGCTTTGTTTGTAATTGGTAATGACAACTGCTCAACTCCAATTCATAATCTGTTCTACTAGCTTATGTGTACCTTGTTTAACTTCTTTATATATTCTCCTATTCGTTTCCCTCCATATGGAATAAATGACTCTAGTAAAGGCTATCTTGATGATCAAACTGTCTACTTTGCCCTACATAGTACATCTTATAATCATAGCCAATGTTTCCCTCCACTCAAATGTGTAGTTAGTTATTTGTAACATAACCTGAATTATCCTCCAAATGACTTTGGTGTAGCTGCATTCAAAATATAAATGATTTATGCTCTCATTGATGTGCGTACACATGACACATATTGGATCATATATCTCATACCATGTATCCTTGATTCTGATCATATTCTTAATCACTAGCCAAGTGATCCAAAACATTTCAAACCAAGGCACAACTTCAAGTTGTTCACAAATATATGATGACTAGATTTGTTATTAAACATACCCTTGGATATACATTCCATATGATGTTATCCTTCTTTAGCACTTCAAGGATGTTTGGAAAATAATTTGCAAACAAGGAAAAACATATGAAGTTTCCAACTCAATCTCCATTTAGGATTAATGATGACACTCTAGCAGTAATAGGAATTCTGCGTCTGAGTGGAGCAAGTTTGACACTATGGCTGAGTGGACTGAAGTTGGTCTTGTTATCGAACCAGGACCATATATCCTCTCCATTTCCAAGTTGATGCTTGATATGAGGATAAATCATATCTCTCAGACCAAGCATATGGTTGAATATCCAGGAATGATCTTTAGAATTATCTATCTGCCAAAAGCTCTTATCTTTCAGATAATATTCATTCACCCATTTGATCCACAGTGCTTTACTATATGTGAATAGTCTCCAGATCCTCTTATAAAGTAAAACTTTATGCATTTGGGTGATTGAGATGATCCCCAAACCTTATTGCCTCTTCGGTAACGTGATGTCATACCATTTCACTTGGCTTGCTTACAGTTATCTGTTTTTCCTAACCATAAGAAGGCTTTCAATACTCGCAATTTCCTTGATGACTCTCTTCAGCAAAACCATATGAGCAAAATAATGAAGTTGCATATTACTCAATACTTACTTGGTGAGAGTCACTCTAGTTGCAATGGACAAAAACTTATATTGCCAGACGTTAACTCATTCTTTAAGCTTCTCAATCAACAGAATGAAATCAGAAAACTTAGGCTTATTGGTATTGACAGGAGCTCCCAAATATTTCAATGGAAGAGAGTATAATGAAAGCCCAACCATGCTACTGATCTGGTCTTGGTTGCTGACATCCAATGATAGATATAATCCACTTTTTTTCATATTGATCTTAAGTCTAAACCAATCCGTGAAAACTTGCAACATGTTCATCAACATTTGGAGTGAATGCTCATCTGCTCTCCCAAAAAGGATTAAACCATCTTCATAAATTAAACGGAAGAGTTTAAGAGATCTACATTTGTGATGATACTAAAATCTGCTATTGCATTCAACAAGTCTGGTGTTAGCCCCAAAAAAATTTTTTTAAGATTAAGCATGATTAGATTAAATTGATTAAGTTAGATTAGCATTAATTAAGGAGTCATTAATTAACTT
>JANITW010000236.1:50832431-50845426 GCA_027564335.1 Erythroxylum williamsii | reverse complement strand
CACAACACCGTAATAAAATGGGAAGTGTCACATGTGCATTGCATATACATATGATTGAACATGGACTGAGTGAAAGGTGAAACGCCTTACAATTATAAAATGATAAATCATGTGTTATTTCGGACCTTAATTCTATGCAATATTCTGTGAATTGTTTGTATATGCATGATTTGAGTGAACCATCGATGATGGTTTCTCACTGAGTTCGCAAACTCACCCAAAATTGCAATTATTTTTCAGGATTTGAAGAGTACCCCGTTAGACAAATGGGAGTATGATTACTGCAAGCAAGTCAGAGTTTGAAGTCGGGATCAGTTCACGTCTGCATTTATATCATTCTGTTATTGTGTAAATTTGTATTTCTGCAATTTCCGCAGAATAGTGCTTTTTAATTCAGTGGGCCCCAAATTGGTTAATGTTGTATTTGTAATGTGATTACCGAAAGCATTCAGAAATGACATTAGACCCAATTTGGTTATGGACTCTTATGTATGAATTGGTTTCGTACTGTTGGGTGTCTTTTAAGATTGAAATGGTGTTATGATTGAAAAAGGTTTTCGTATTTTAAGAGGGTCCAAATCGTTTACTGATTTCCCTGCACGCGATTGTTTTCAAAAATAAAAATGTCTTGCTGAGTTTTTGAACTGTTTTGACTGCTCTAGCATACCACCCTCGTGAGGTACGGGTTCGGATATCACCCTCGATGTCTAGTTTGGGTCTTGCGGGAGTGGGATGTTACATGATATTTTGAACAAATTGGTGTCATATTAAGAGCAAAACACTATCTCTCCCATATGAGACATTGTTTTGTTTAATGATTGAGGATTAATTTATTAAACTTCTTTGGTGAATGTGGCCTTTTTATTAGCTAGAGAGGAAGAGTCATGGATAACCAATTCTGTCTTTAAAAGAACACATATATATGCTTCATCTTAAATTATTAAGATGTGGATCTATGTCAATCAATCAATATTTAAATAACTCAAAATTAATGGATGAGATGACAGACATTGTGTGGTAAATTACCTGAAATTCAAGATTTTTTTAATTAATTTCAAATGAATGACTAGGGTGATGCCAGACATGTGATAAATTAATAGCATTTGTTTAGCATTCTATTAACTCAATTTGGCCAATGATAGCATGATATGTAAATAAAAAATAGTGACAAAAATATCTCTTCTAAGAAATACAGACCCTCAAATCTAGCAGTTGATAGTTGGTGGTTTGTAGTCAAAGGAAAGGCCTAACAACATATTAGCATATATGACGATATAGATGAAAAAAGGTTATACACTGGTTGATAGTTAGCGGTTTGTGGTCAAAGGAAAGGCCCAACAACATATTAGCATATAGCGCGATATAGGTGAAAAAAAGGTTATACATCAATTGATAGTTGGCGGTCTGTAGTCAAAGGAAAAGCCCAATAACATATTAGCATATAGCATGATATAGGTGAAAAAAAGGTTATAAATACCAGTTGATAGTTGGCAGTTTATAGTCAAAGGAAAGGCCCAACAACATATTTGCATATAGCACGATATAAGTGAAAGCTCCTTTTTCCCATGATATCATTTTGGCTTTCATTCATCTTTTTCTTATGCTTATAAATCAGTGATATTATAAATCAAGAAATAAAGGTTTATGTACGTGGCTAGAGATTGCTCAAAAACCAAATCTTATACGGATACCAAAAACAAAACAAACCCACTCGTACAGACTTGATGTAATCTAAACTGAGTACAAGCACAATAGTGTATTACACAAGAATTAACACTAGACAAGACCAAATACAATATTGCTTGGTATTGTCGTCCCTCCAGTTGGGAAGACAGACTTACCCACTCTTATCATTATGGCCACTGCCCTCTTGTATCATTTCATCATTTGAGATACTGATATGGCTTGCTTGAATCAGTCCTTCACTAAAGCCAGCTTTTCCTTAAAGAGTATAGTACATTTGCATAATGTAGAATGCACAACCTATTAGTCCGAGACTTGCAACCAATCTGTCTCTACTCCAATCTTAGTAGCGTTGAAGCTTTTGAAAAACCTTCCCAGAACCATCAACGTTACTCACACACCCACACATCCAAAATAGAACCCAACATTTTTTAATGATAGGGTTCAACATTGTTGGCAAAGAGGGACCAGACTCCTCTTTACCTCAAATTCCTTAACTTGAAACTAGCATGAAAACATAATATTAGCCAAAAAGAACACAAAATTGCACAATTACCTTCTCTCAGTGTTTACGTAGAGTTGTTCCATAACTTGGAAGACTACTCTAGTGATAATTCTCCCTACTTCCATGCTTGTGTCTCTGAGGTTCTGAGGTTTCTTTCGAATCATAAGTTATACACAATAACAGATAGTAGGACGATAAAGATGTTATGATCAAAATTTCTAAAGTTTTGCAGCTGATTGGACCAATTTAGAATGGATTGGAGGCTTAATAAATTTGGAATGTATATCTCAAAGTGATTGAGACATTGTAATCACACTGATTTTGAAAATGGAGATTCAAAAAATAGGTGGTTGATAGACTTATTATCCAAGGAACATAGAGAGCAGTTATTAGGAACATAAGAATAAAATAGCTTATCCCTTGTTTGTAGCTTATTAAGAAAAGCTAACCACAAGATGAAAGAGTGCCTTGGGTTTGTATCTTTATGCCACACTAGTTTATGCCAAGACGTGCTCGAAATAGGAGGTCTCATAAATTTGTAAGCTAAGGCATTTGTGTATGCTTTTGAATGGCTAATAATCCATTCCAATCTATTAGAATGGGAACAATCGGGTAAGTACGTTAGCGGTTCTAGCATACGAATGATCTCATTTGTGGCATCTTGCCAACACCATCCATTATTTTTGATAACATTAGATACTTTTGCATTCATCGGGGGGTCTAAACCATTAATCACTCTAAGAGTTGAGAGATCCTTTAGGATACCTCTAGGTCCTACCATAAGAGAGTAGAATTCCAATTTCCTATCCTAAATCTAAATTGGTTCCTAATGAGATCTCTAACAGGTAGTATCTTTCTCTAACTCTAAGAACTATTATTAGTTGGTAGAGCACTCTGGAAATTTTTCCTTCTAAGGATAATGGTATGTACCCACTTAACCCATAAAGCCTCCCTATCATTAAAAAGAACCTAAATTCTTTTTTCCTAACAAGACATTATTCTTGGTAGACAAATGTTTAATCCTTAGACCACCCTCTTTTTTAAGTCTACAAAGATCATTTCATTTAACTTTTTCATTAGCTTTGGACTCGACATTCCCAGACCATAAAAATTTCCTAAGCTTAGACTCCATTTTTTTTAATAATGGAGGAGGGAAGTATGAATTGACTAGACCAAAAGACCTGAAAAGTAGAGAGGACTAAGATAACCAACTAAAGTCTATTCATATAGGATAAAGATTTATGGGTCCATTTTTTAATCCTGGCATCAATTTTTCCAACAGTGGAATGCAATTTCTTCATATGTTTTATTTGTATATATCAATAAATAAATAAGTAAATAATATATCACAATTTTTTTTGGCTTATATTTTCTCTTATTTCTTCCAATATTTTATGTTGTAAACGCAAGGATTTTGAGATTCTTGATTTCTCATATTAACGCTTGATGTTTTCATTACTGCAAACATATCATTCCTTTAATAGTAATTAAATTCCTGCTAAAACTTTATATCTTTGAATTTTTAAATTTTAATCTTATTTGTTTCATTCTCCGAACTCTAACTCCATATATTTTTATTCTCTCAAAGAAATTAAAAAAGTAAAAGATACACATAAAACTAAGTAAAACAAAATTGACTAATTTGTTTTGAAGATTTAAATTGCAAAAGGAAGTTATAGATTTATTTGAGGATAATGTTGATTTTAGAAAAAATTAGTATGATATAATACAAAATATTAAACAAAAATTTAAAATATAGAAATCAAGTATTGGCACCCACAAATAAAATAGAGAGTACTCAAACTAACACATTTAACCAATTTCAATTCAAGACATTGCAAAAAAAGAAAAAATTTAAATAGCCACAAAATTTGATGGCCTTTAATTATAAAATAGGAAATGACTAAAATGTTAAAATTTTTGTTAAAATCTATGCTCAATTTGATTGATTAGTGACGAAGGGATTATCCGTTAAAATGATCTCATATCATGCTTAAACAGTTTGTACCAAGGTTTTAAAAATCGGACCAGACTATCCGATCTGACCGAATAAAGTTTGAACTGATTAGTGATTCGGTTCGGTTTTATCTAATAACTTTTATGTATAAAAACCGGTCGATTTAAACTTTTTTCGGTTGGACCGGATAGTCCGATCCGATTTTAAAACCTTGAACTTAAAGGTGGTCCTGCCTTTGTGCTTTTCTATTTTCATTGTTAAGCTCTCCTGGTTTAGAGTTTAGACCACTAGGAGGCAAAATCAACCTCACTTGTCTTAATTATCAAATGTAATTTAAGCTCACTATTTTTTAATTCCTATTTTTCATTTAAATTAAAATAATATGTTTACTAATATAATTGTGTAATATTATTTTTATATGTGTACATATATTCATATTTTGTTTATAGTACTTCATTGTCAATTATTTTAAAAATTTATATTAAATTAGCAAGCATAATGTTTGTAAACCAAAAATTTATTTTAATTTTTTTACATTTTATAAATTTTATGTTAAATAATTAAAATTTTTAGAGAAAGTTAAAATTGTTTAATATAATTATGTTTAAAATAATTTTATATATTGTGAATATAAATTATTTTGATTATAAATCTTCGTTTATATCAAATATTAAGTAAATTAATTATTTACATATTCATATCTAGATATTTAAAGCCTAAGAACTATCATTTTTTCACTTATTTAAAACATCAAGCTTAATAAGTTATAACTATCTTATTTCAAATATTGTATTTAAAATTTATATAAACAAATACATATATGTTGAATATTGTTTATATAAAATAAAGAAGTTGAAATGAATTATGATTAATACGCAACGAGCTCGGTCTATCGTATTTTTATTCACTTTTAACTTTGAAAACTTGTTTCTCAAAAACATATTATGTAGCCCAACATATATCTCTTCTAGATAAAACTGTTATCAACAATTCACTTTGAGAAATTCAAAACATTTTAGTTGTGCATAAATTTTGACTCTTAAAATAAATAGAAATATTTGATGTTTTCAAAAAAAATTTGGAATTGCCTTTTTCCCACTCATGTATTCATATTGTCCAAGTTGGGTTCTAAAGAGGAGTATTTGTCACAACGAATAAATTAAGAATATATACTGATAGTCAGTTCATATATTATTTTAATCATATTTAAATTAAAATTATATTGTATTACAAGTTTACAATTGAGAATAATTTCATGTATTACTAATTTTTAATTTATTTTAATACAGTAGAAGAAGTTGATGCAAATATTTTGGATGAAAGCGTGATTTACGAATCTTTAAATAGTGTTGGAAAATTTGAAGCTTTTGATGATGATGAGACATAACCTCCTTCAAAAATACAATTTTAATTATTATTATTATTATAATATTTATATTAAACTCATATTTTTTATTATTAATTCATTATATAACAATAGACATTGTATTATTATTAATTTAGAATGCAACTTTTCGAGTAGCCAGATGCTTCAAGAGGCGGCAGTAGCAATTGATACTGACATTATACCATAGAAATCAAATTTTAAATACTTCGAATTCATCATTCAGATAGATTGTAGTATTGATAACGATATAGTACATTGTATTAGATTTGAGTGGGTCAAATGGCGGAGTGCATCGGTTGTTTTTATGTGATAAAAATGTCTCTTTAAAACTCAAAGGGAAATTCTATAGAATGGTGATTCGGCCAACCATGTTATATGGTACAGAATGTTAGCCTATTAAATGTAGACATACGCGATAGTTGTTGGTAGCAGAAATACGTATGCTTAGGTAGATGTCTGATGTTACCAAAAAAGATAGGATACGACATAGGGTAATTAGAGACAGGCTACAGGTGGCTAGTATTGCTGACAAGTTGAGAGAGAAAAGACTTTGGTAGTTTGGGCATGTGAGCAGGATGTTTTATGATGCTCCGGTCTGATGCTATGAGAAAATAAACCTTAGTGGCTACAAGAGAAGAAAAGGGAGGCTTTACAAGAACTGGAAAGAGGTGATCAAGAAAGATATGTCATAATTGTCCCTCACTAAGGCAGTGGCTAAAATTAAGAAAGTATGACGTGATAGGATAAGGGTAAATGACACACCTTAGAACCCTCGAGCCTCATCTTTACCGCATAGGAAGTCCAACTCAATTTCCTTTAAGCATTTGTAGGGTTTTTTTTTTCAGGTGTTGGGGGAAAGATTCCAGCGATGGACGTATAAAACTGTAAGATTGTTGTATTCTTAGGGCCACTCAGTAAAAAATTATAGCGCAACTAACAACAAAAAAAGTCGTAATTATTATCCTGTTACATCTGTATGTGAGTCTACCAGAAATAGTCTTTTTACTATGTAGGGGATGATGATATAATAATAGACATTATTGTATTTTTATTTCAATAAAATATTTTATTTTTATTTATTCTTTTAAGTTTTATTTCTTATTTATTATATACCAATTTTATAGCAGTTTATTACTGATTAAACCTCTAAATTTTAAAATTTTTTTGAATCGATTTGATATCCGGTCTAATTTTTAAAACATTAGTTTGTAAGTGTATTAGAATCTCTTTTGGTTTATCACGACAAACAAACACTTTGAATGTGCCCACTTCTCCGTACCTAAACTCTGGGAGGCTTTTGGGGGTCTCCTTGTCCTTTAAAATATCATGATCTGTTAGCATATTTATAATTTATCTTTTCATTTATTATATTTTCAATTGTGATAATTTAAAATTTTCTTATTCATTTAGACTTTAATTAATCGAAATATATTATCTTTTATTTTTTAGATACAAATATATATTTAATTAGGATATTCTTATTCTGTACTAATTAGAGATAAAGATAAAGTTGGTGCTACTTAACTTTCCGTAAGTCAATATCATTAATGGCTTAAAATGAGAGAGCACAAAAGAAAAAAGAAAAGCGAAATCAATCTCATTCCACGTCCCGCTTCCAAATCAAGACAAAATGAATAAATGCAGTGGAGCACGTGCACTCTACATCCTCTGTCTTTCTCCTCGCTTCCTTCTCAGCCTCCGGCGACCAAAACCCTAAAAGTTTCTACCATTAGGACTTCCTCTTACTAGTTTCAAATCTAATTTCAAGGTACTCTCCTTCCATAATATGATTTTCCAATTCAAATCTTGAAGCTCTATTCTTTTTCCCCCCCTCAAATTATCATGCCCTGTTCGGTAGCGTCAAGGCTCATGGTAATTGAAAAATGATTATGGAACCTTTTAATTTTGTTTCGCGAGCTTGCGTGGTCCTAAAAATTGTTGAATTATATACTTCCACTACAATTGAGCTAAATAAAGGTTGTTTTTTTCCCCTGTATGTAGCTAAGCTACAAAATTCATATTGTTGAGAATTATTACTAGTTCATGAATCACAACTCCAAGTAAAGGGAATTGCGTTTTGTTCACTATGAGTAATCTCTTATGTTTTTCTGCCAGTTTGGTTTGTGGTTCTTTCATTGTAGTCAACTTCTTTTGATGTATTTGTTCTTGGGATTTTTAAGCGCTTTTAAGAATCTTCTACGTGGTTATCTGGAGGAACAATACGTTTTTTTCTTGCTTTTCCCATTCTTCTCTTGCAATGTCAGCACTTTACTTTTGTGTGTGCGAGGCCTTTCTATAGTTTAACGGCTTGAGTTTCTTTAGTTAGTTCTTTTTTGTATTTTTCTTTAATTTCCTTTTATGGTGGCTTTATGCCGTGCAATTCTTCCCTTAGTTGTGTATTTTTTACGTTCCATTTAATTTCTGTTTGTCTGGAGAAAGCACGAATGTCATTTTTTGTTCGAAATGGTTTTACCTATAAAAATCAGCAACTTATTGGCGCTGGAAATACAAAGTCTTCATGTACTTGGTGAATATGCGTTTTGATCTTATGTAATTGCAAGCAACTTAACTTTGAGATAAAGTATAGTTTGATACACACAATTAGTTTGCAAACAATAACCTATAATTTGAGCCAGCAGTAATAGGTTGTGTGTCGAAATTACTAAATTCAGCAGGAATTACTAGGACAAGATTCCATTAGCAGTTTATGGCATGCAAGTTCCATCTTATGTTCAGCATTTTAATACTCAAATCATACCGTTGTTTCCGACTTGAACAATCATGGATCTCAGTTATTGTTGTGAAGCTGTGGCTTCATTCCTTGTTATTGTGTCTAATCAAAATGTGGGTAAATAGAATTCCTCCTTTTTCTTGTCCATTTGTTATTTTGTTAGTATTGCTTCAGAACAAAATGTGTGCAAGAGCCCTTTTCAATCATTCAAGTACTTATCTTTCATGTTTCTGCATTGGATTTCTTGTACTAGGTGTGTTGCATTTGTAATTTTCAATCTGGTTTCTATTTATGACATCAACATCCTGAGTCCTGCCATGTGTTATCTGCTGAATGCTATTGTTTGTTTAACATCCTGATTTGGGTTTTATGCAGCCAGTTCATGCTAGGCTACGAGCTATTTTGCTAAATTCATAGTTGTGTTCAAATACTATGTGATTTCCTATCAATTTTCCTGCTTTTAGGAGTGGATTGCTATCTGTCAAAATGTAGAAAAGAAGTATCTGGTAATGAGAGGAGGAAGAATATTTTTATTTGTTAGACAACAATTTGGGTTGTTTATATTACATGATCTATCTTCAGTTTGAACTGCGTGTGAATGAAGTGTAAATTGGGCTTTTAGGATCTATAGATTCTTTATAAGGAGATACAAGGACTCTGTGTTTCCTTGCGATTTTCCTTCTTCTTGAGTGACTATATGTGGTTAGAATTCATTTATTATTATTTTTGTATCTTGTCCTTATCTCGAGTTCTCTTTGTACAAACAGGATGATTGGATGCCATGATCTTGTTATTAAGGAAACTACTCTGCAGGCAGTCCTCATCTGCTGCAACTAATCAGTTATATCTTGTGCTAAATTACTTCAAAGAGTATGGATCGTCATGACATCTCTGGATTTGTCAGTGGGGGGTGGAATGTGCTCATTTAGAGACATCTAACTCTTGTTTAATAGCTAATTTTATTGTGAGAATATGCCTCTAGTTTGTAGCTAACTTCTTGACCCCAGGAGGCAGGTGTATTGTTCATTGGGATTAATATTGATTGGGAGATCAATTGGCATTAGTTTTTCCTTGATGGCGAACAGGTTCCAGAACTTGGGTTTTGCTGCTAATAATTCTTCAAATGCATTAAAGATTTTAGGTAGTTCAATCCAAGATGGAGAAGCCAGGGTTGAATATGGTGCGGACACAATTTTATGCCTTAATTCCCCAGGTTATTCAATTCCTTGCATGTCTCTCTCAAAGGGAGTTAAACGGAAATACAATTTGATCGATGTATCCAGAGGTCAGTACATGGGCTCTTCTTTGTTGCTTGGGCTAGGCCACAGATCCAGTTCATCAAACAACAAAGGTGGTTCAGCAACTGATTTTACTATGATATCTTCACCTAAAGAAACTGATAAGGAGTCTTCTATGGATCTTGAATTGGACTTTGCCCTTCATCTTGGCAATGAGAAGATACCCAGCCCAAAGAAATTTGTGGCTTCAGATCTTAAAGAATCGGAACTGCAACCCAAGGTTGATCTGGAGTTAAGTCTTTCCACTGGGACCTCTGAATCTGATGTCACCAATCTCCCTCCAAGCTGCAGTTCGCTTGGATTTGGGATTGAGATACCGCAGCCCATTGGTGGACTTTCAAATGTGGATCAAGGATCAATATCAGATCATCAAAAACCAGAAAATGCATTGCTCCCGTTTCAGGATTCACACTCTAAAGGGGCTAGTTCTTTCTTTAATCAAATTCCAAGATCCTTTGATACTATTGCAATTGTCTCAGAACCTTCTTCAAGTGTAATAACACCAAGAAGTTCAGTCACCAGTACTTCCAGGTTAACACAGCAGCAACGCCCTCACCAAAGGGGATCTAGTTTCAAAACATGCCAAATTGAGGGGTGTGGAAAAGGTGCCAGAGGTGCTTCTGGTCGTTGTATTTCCCATGGTGGTGGTAGGAGGTGTCAGAAACCAGGTTGCCATAAAGGAGCAGAAGGCCGAACTGTATACTGTAAGACCCATGGGGGTGGCCGGCGGTGTGAATTCCTTGGTTGCACAAAAAGTGCAGAAGGTCGAACAGATTTTTGTATTGCTCATGGTGGTGGTCGGAGATGCAGCCATGAGGGTTGCACTCGAGCTGCCCGAGGGAAATCAGGATTGTGTATCCGCCATGGTGGTGGCAAGAGATGTCAGAAAGAAAATTGCACAAAGAGTGCCGAAGGCCTCTCTGGTCTATGCATATCACATGGAGGTGGTCGCCGATGCCAAGCCCCTGGGTGCACTAAAGGGGCTCAAGGGAGCACGATGTTCTGCAAAGCACACGGTGGTGGAAAACGCTGCACAGCACCAGGGTGTACTAAAGGTGCAGAAGGGAGCACACCCTTCTGTAAGGGCCATGGAGGAGGAAAAAGATGTGCCTTCCAGGGTGGAGTCTGTACAAAGAGTGTGCATGGAGGGACAAACTTCTGTGTTGCACATGGGGGTGGTAAGAGATGTGCGGTGGCTGGATGTACAAAGAGTGCAAGAGGACGGACAGATTTTTGTGTTCGTCATGGTGGTGGAAAGAGGTGCAAATTCAAAGGTTGTGATAAAAGTGCCCAAGGCAGCACAGATTTCTGTAAGGCACATGGTGGGGGTAAGAGATGCTCCTGGGGTCTCCCTGGGTCAGAATATGGTCTTCAATCTTCTGGTCCTTGTAATTCATTTGTGAGGGGTAAGATAGGTCTCTGTGCATTTCACAATGGTCTGGTGCTCGATAATAGGGTTCATGGTGGCATTACTTTGGCACCAATGGTTGAGGATCCGAAAATAAGCCAGACTGAGAAAGTGAAAGAAGTGGCTACAGAGGACATCAATGATGATATTGTGAACAAGGACACAAATTTGGGAGCTTCAGAAGTGGGAAATATTTCTGGTTTGAAACATCTTGGGATTGCAAATGACTATATCTCTGTTGTGGAAGCAGCCATGTCATCAATGTCAGCTTTTGTACCAGAAGGTAGAGTGCATGGTGGCAGCTTGATGACAATGCTGGCATGTGGTTCTGGTGTTAACTCGACCAGCAAGTACACAGCAACCAACAAATCATTTACTTAACCTAGACTGTTGCTGTTTAGAACTTCGTTGCTCATTTATTGTGTATATTGCAAGCGGTTTTAAGCGCTTCAACACCCCTCTGAGAATTTGGGGGGAATTGGATCAGTTTTCTAGTGTTTTCCCCTGTATATAGCCATAGATGTCTGATGGGTTTGTGTCTGTACTGGTTGACGCCTGTAAAGTGAGTCAGTTGTCAAACATTCTGGAAATAGTAAATCCTTTATCTGTGGTAGAGTTTACCTAAGTAGCGATCTCAAATTCCGAGTGGTTATAAGCTGCAGTCCTCATGTTTAGACTAGCTATGTCTAAATGGCCTGTTTCGTAAGCGTCTTTGTTATGTCTAGTGAAAATAAAGTGGAGAGTTACCTGTAGGTTTTACAATTGAATACTTGATCACGGTTTAGGAGGACTTGAAATTAGAATCTCTTTCATGTTTTCGTTAAAGGAGTTCTTCAGAAACATAAATAAAACCCCGCTTTCTAGAAGAACGTATCCACTCAACCTTACCTCTGAGTCGTAGGAGCCTACATGGTTGAGCTCAGTCGCAGATTGAACACAGGATGATCCCAACACGTTAATTCCTGGAACTTAGTATCGAGTAATATATTCTGCATCAAAGCCTAATAACTGTCTTTCTTCTCGTCTTCGTGCGAAACATTTTCTATAATTGGCCTCCTGTAATGTGTGCCCTTTTCTTATTAAGCTGGTATTGGTTACATATCAAAATCGCATACGTACACATGCATGGCTCCTCTAAACACCCCCGTACATGAATTAGTCTATGTTGGAAAGCTCATCAACTGTTTCAGCCAAGTGATCAAGCCTAGCAACAACTCAATTAGCAGTGAGGTGAACGTGGTAAGTGAACATTAGCCCTAGTCTATGCCAGATGAGGATTGAGAATTGGAACATTCGCAACTTTAAGACTGTATTAGGCAATGGGTAGAGGACCGTTTTTAATCGTAGTACAGGTGAGACACAAACTAGAACTTCGTGAAATAAGCTCGAGATACTTTATGCTTTGAAGACATGAAATAACAAGTTGTAACTTAATTGAAATACATGAGCAGTAAGATTGTCAATTTAAACTTCTGAACAAAAATATTTAAAATCTTACCAATGGAAGAACAATAAGAATAATTGAAGGTAGTATTATAAATATCGATACGTATCAACCAATACTGGCTGTTACGTATCGTATCGGACCAAAATTGATACAAAATAAAGGGTGGGTCATATCAGGTTTAAATATCGGTCGGTACAGTCTGTTTCGGATGATACCGGCTGATATTCAAAATACCGGTCAAATATCGATCGATATCTGAAATTTTAAAAAAGGAGATGTTTTTGCAAAATTTTCAAACCTTTTTAAAATTCCCCTCCCTTCCTCTTATCTCTCTTTCCTCCCCTTTTTTTCAAATTTTTTTAATTAGTTATTATATTTATTTCAACTTTATAATTATTGTGATTTTTAATTTTTGTTTTTAAAATAATAATAAATTTATTATTATTAATAATAATTATAAATTAAATAAAACTTAAAAATAAATTATTTTATTTAAATATTTTACATAATATTTATTAATAAAATATTAATAAAAATATTTTATTTTAAAAATAAATAATTTAAAAATTATTATTTATT
>JANITW010000236.1:50808457-50824207 GCA_027564335.1 Erythroxylum williamsii | reverse complement strand
AATGTTTTAAATTTAATTATATTTATTAATAATTATTAAATTAAAATTGTGATTATTATTTATTATTATGATTTTTGGAGACATGATTAAAAACATATAGTACAACTGTATAATATGACAATGGACTATTTTGTAATTTTTAAAAAATTTAGAAACTATTTCATAAATTTAAAAATTACCTGAAACGGTACTCGATATTAACCTGTACTAGTACAATACCATACCAAAACTCAATCTGGTGCTAAATCCGGTACGATATTCATAACATTGGTTGAAAAGGAGGTAGGATTTTATAAAAGAATTGTCGTAGAGTTGAGAGAAAAGGAAGAGATAAATTGGCTAGTATATTTTTTAGATTAAATTCATGAGAAGAGTAATCTAAATACCAAGGGGTGCTGAGATTTAGAATCTAAGTAAAGTGCTACTACTTTCCCTAGATTGGAAAAATTTTTACTTTCTTAACTATTCAAAAAAATGAATCAAACATGATAATATAAATTTTAGGAAAAATATTACTTTCCCAAGCAAGAATCCTTGTCAACTAAACAAGGCCTTAGTATGCAGTAATGACTATCGAATATGTTAAAAATGGTATTTTTTGAATGATGAAGATCTCAGAGCTCATCTTCATCCTTATTAAGTCAAATTTTATGGTTATTGAAGAAGGGAGAGAAGTAAATTTAAAAGTTAGATAGGTAAAGAGAAAGCATAAGCAAATTAAGGTCCACATATAAGAATTTTATTGGTGATCACATTCTAAAGTAATATTAAAAAAGTATTGTTTCAAGTTGAAAAAGAAGATGAGATAAGAAAAGAATGACGATGACAATGAGAACCATGTTGCTACTACTGTTGATGATAATCTTTTTATTACTTATGATAGAAATGTCATTAATTTAGTATCTCATTAGACTAGCTAGGTTGTAAACATTGGTGCTTCCTATCATATCATGCTAAGGAAGGAGTTCTTTACTTTTATGCTCTTAGTGATTCTGGAGTATTGAAGATGAGCAATGATGATAAGATTAAGGTGATTGACCTAGGAACAATTTTATTTGGGACTAATAACAGGTCAAATTTATTCTTTAAATATACAAGTATACACCCAACATTTACTTAAATTTGATTATTATAGGAAAGCTTGATGATGACTGTTAAAAAAAATTTATAGTTCTTTTACACTAATATTTATAGTTCTTTTAAGGTGAGATCACATAGTAATGCACTTTATTTTTTCACCTTTATAGAGGATCACTTTAAGAAACTTTGGTTTTATGCTTTCAATACCAAAGTTAGTGTTGTTAATATATTCAAAGAATTTCAAGAAATTGAAATTCATTGACAATGATAATGATGGTGAACAATGTGGACTTTTCAATAACTATTATAAAGAGTATGACATTATACATCATAAAATAGCTACCAAGACTCCCAAGTTGAATAGTTTGGTAGAGAGGGTGAACAAAATTTTAATGGAGAGATATAGATGCAAAAGAAAAATTGCCAAATTCATTTTAAGCAGAAGCACTTTTGCCTAGTTTCTAAGTTATATCAATTTATCTCATATTGTTGCTTTAGATGGTGAATCACTTAATAAATTTTGTTTGTAAAGGATGTTCCCATAGTCATTTAAGAGTTTTAGATATAAGAAATTTTTAATTTAAACACTTTATTCCAATTCTTAAAGACGAGGGCTAAAGTTGAATTAAAGATCAAGTAGGGTATTTTATTAGTTATGGTTAAGATAAATTTGATTATCAGTTGTATGATTTTGGTAGAGAAGAAACCTTTTTGAAATAAATTACATGTTATTAATATGGGCTAATTTCTACTTTACAAATCTCAAATGTAAGTACATCTAGCAAATGATATTATAGTGTTAGTGAATATTGAGTGTCAATCCTACAAAGATTATAAGTACTAGTAATAACCTCTTTTTTGTTGTCTAACTAACAAAGTAAGATGATAGTTTAATTAAAACTAAACTTAACTAAAGTTCAACACAATATTCAATAAGAAAATAGATGAAACTAAGATTAATCAATGTCAAATAACTAGTACCTAAGTGATGAATCATCCTAAGATTTCTTAAATATTAACCCTTTATAGTGCAATTCAATTATTGATAATTGAACCATAAAAGTCCTATTTCATGTTAATATTTTTCTCGAGACTATTAAAGAGCAAATGTATGATCAATTAGCACATATCAATAATGTTATTCCCTTATGAAATACACTATTATCCATTCCACACGCTTTTGGGATCAATTGGCTATATATTGCTGCCTTCAAATCTTCCTAATAGCTGTGAGAGTGATGGGCAAACCGACCACAAACAAATGAAAGCCTAGAAATAATGGCAGTCTGCAGTTTTCTTTTTTCAGTGTCGCTTATACCATACCTATTGGGATGGAGCACCATCTTTCTATTAGCTGTTTCAGTTTTCACACGAATAAGATTTAATAAAATATAGTAAGAATTAATTAACTGAAATATAATATCTTATTGCGACGCTATCTCCTCAAATTGGCTTTGAACAATTGTCGTTGCTTTTGGTACCTGGTATTATAAACATAGCTCTTATGCAGAACACACTCATCGTTATAACTTAAGATCATTTATATAAAATGGACTCATAAATGAAAAAAAAAAAGAAATTATATTAATGGAGTAAGAGTTTCAATAAACTGATACAGGAACGTAGCATATCAAATCAACTGCTGACAAGTAATTCCCCCCTTAAAATATCGAATTCCTAGTAGCTGCCTCTATCCTTCTCCTAACCAAGAGGAAGCCTCCCCTGACCTCTCAGCTACCAAACCCTCGTTATTTCATACGTTAGGGTTTTCCCTTCTCTCCATCCATTTTATGTGATGCTTATAATTAGCGTTTGTAATTGTTCCTAAATGTTGAGCTCTTGTCGCTCTCACTCTGTATCCCAACACCCAATTCTTGTCCCTTCCTTATCCACATTTAGGGTTTTTAACCGACCGGCGAGTTGGAGTCCATTTCTTGCTACACGAAACGGTCGGACCTTCGACTCCAATCTCAAGTTACCCAAATATGTAAGTATGTGCAAAGTTTTTAGTTTTTAGATTTTCTAATTTACCGATTTATGAACTGCCTTTTTAATACCTTAATTCAAAAACTGAAGTATTGGATTAGAGTAAGGGATCGTTTGGTTGCTGGGAAACTGACGTAGAAATTGAGACCTGATTGGCTTATTTTAGCAACTGAAATAGTTGGAAGCTTTTAGAATTCTGTGCTGAAAAAGATTTTGTCCTGTTTTGAAGTTTGTTTTTTTACTTTCTCTGATACCAGATAAATAGGCTTCTGATTATAATGTTCCGTAACTTTTTTAATGCACGTGTTGTGTGTGATTTGTTCTGTAGAAATGGAAAGTTTCATGTTTTAGACAAGAGGACTTCTCGCCAGTAACATCAAAGCCTGAGAGCGTTGAACATCTTTTACCGGAGGAATCATCAAAGCCTGAAGTTGATAATTCAGCCTATACTAAAAGAGATTGGAAATCAATCCTTCAAGAGGTATTTTCCTCTTTGTTCTGATCTTTTAGTGGAGCTGTTCTTACTTTGTTAGAAGAGGACCGCTTGTTATAGTGATCTGAATGTTTTGCAGTCTTTTTTGAAGTTTCTTAGGTGTAAAAGAACTGAACTTTGAGCTGTTGATCAAGTGAAAGGTTGTAAGTTTTTGGTTTTGTTGTAGATTGTGTGATTGGTATGACTGAATGAGGAAGGAGGGTGGTTTAGTAATGTCATTTGAGGATGACGTCACCAAAAATTGCCCTTAAGTTTATGCGGAGCTGTTGTGCTTGTCTAGCCTGAGATATTTTACTCTGCCTAGTTGACTCTGTTAAGAAAGATCAGTCAAGAGGCATCAGAGGTGGTCTTTGGCATGATCACTCTAATGCATAGTTTGTATCAAAGCTTTTATGAAAAATTGAGAGTAATAACTAGACATGTCAAGTAAGGAGCTTGAGTTCAACCTACACTTTAGCTTGATGCACTCTTTTTATAGTGCTTCAAAGGAGATACTTGCTCTTTCTGGTTTGGAAGTTAGTAATGATGAAGACATTTTGAATCATTGTGGTGTGATGTGATAATGGCCTAGACAGAATGTTGACACTTGTGGTTTTTGACAGACTTGTTTTCCCAATATATGTGCATATTTTCTTTTGACCCTTAGTTTGACCTATGAGGTCATGTTTTGATTTCAAGATTGCATATATTAGAGTAGTGAAGTTCTACAACTAGGACACTCACACTACGCTTGTGATGTTCAAAGAATGACCACACAGTTGGGCCCACACGATTTGAGCTTTATGGACTTGTTATGTGCATGTATCAAGGGGTTATCTGAAATGTTTTGTCCTCCCTTCTAATGTTGTTGGCTCTGTGATTCTTCTGGTTAATGCCTTGTCAAGCCCTTAAAATGAAGTTGTTGTGAACTGAGCAAAGTTCTATAGTTGATCGATTTCGTAATTGGTTAAAGCTTCCCATAAGCTTTAACTTAACTTCAATATATTGCGTACTTTTTTTATGTTGCTTGCGCCTATTTTTAATGTATTTTATTTGTGCCACTATGTTAAACCTCCAATCAAATATGTTTATAGGAGAACAAAAAGAATATCTCCAAGATAATAGAGGCTCGATCAAAATGATTAATTGAGCCTGGACTGATTTCGACAATTATTTATATTTTGTTTTGTTGTTCTTTTGTGTGTGTTAAGTGTAATATGTTGTTAGTTTATATAAAACTAACATGGCAAGGTTGTTATAACAAATAGTACATAATATATACAAACACTAAGGTGATGGTGCAAGATGATGAAAATTTTGGCGGAATTTCCGTATTTAGGTGGTTGTGGGAGAGAGTTAGCCCCTCAAATGCTATCAGTGTTATTGTAATCTGCATTTTATTTTGTTAACAATATCATTCACCATCTTCGGTATTACGATATTCGTCGAGTTTTATATCAAATTTGGTATCAGAGCATTGATCTTGCAATAGGTAATGCCCTAAACCAAAATGGAAGCTAGACTACAGCAAGTAGAGAATGAGTTAAAGCAACTACCTTCATTGAAAAAGGATGTTGCAGATCTAGCTAGTACCATAGCCTCCTTGGCTCAAAGAATGCAAGAGACCTTTCTCATATTCATGAATAACCAATTCTTGGGGACCAACTACCAAGTTGAATCCAATTATGCCATTTTTGGAGCAATTCCATCATCGAACTCAGACATCAAACCTCTAGCTGGAGAAAAAGTCAATGAGAGAGACAAACATGCCCATATAGAGAGCCCAAATGCAAGAATTTTTGAAGTTTCCAAGCATAGTTGAGGTTTTAAGAAAGAGAAACCATTATCCTCTTGGTAGGAGTTAAAAACCCAAATGCTTAATCGATTTGCTAGGATGCAAGAAGGGACATTGCTTCATCAATTTGTCGTCATTTGGCAAGTGGGAACAGTAGCTGAATATTGAGCTCTTAGCTGCTTTAGTGGGGAAGATGGAGACTTTGATAGTTGTCTTTGTTAATGGGTTGACTGAAAAAAAAAAATCAAAGTTGAACTCCATCGGGCTTGAAGGACACAATAGAGGTAGTGGATCGAATAGAGAAGAAGAACCAGATAGTCAATGACAATCAAACCATGCTATGGACTCCACCAAAAACCTTCAATCCGCCTATACACAATATCGCATTTCAATCTTAAAAGTTTCCCAAATCCAACCAACACACTCAAAACACAATACCCATACACAAATTGACTTACAAACGTGGGACCTAACAAAACCCAATCCTGACGTTGCTGGTTCTACACGATTCAAACGTCTTTCAACTATAGAAGCTCAATCTGGGCGAGAGAAAGCTTGTGCTATAGATGCGACGAGAAATGACATGCGAGCCATCATTGTAAAACGAAGAGCTCCATTTGTTGTTGGTGAGTGAATGAGTTGAACATGAGAGTGTCGAAATTTTTGAGGGGGTAATAAAGGATGAGGGGGATTTGAGGGAGTGAAGTTATCACTTAATTTGGTGGTAGACTTATTGGAACCCCAAACCATGAAGCTTCATGGCACAATAGAAAACACCAAAGTGGTGGTATTAATTGATTGTTGAGCCACCCACAACTTTATCTCATTGGATTTGATCAAGAAGTTACAGGTTCCAGTATTTAAGGCATTGAACTATGGTGTTTGTTGGCCCAGGAAATGCCTGAAAAGGATGAGCTTTTGTAAAGGAGTGGTATTAAAAGTGTAGACACTTACCGTTATTGAAGAGTTCCTTTGCAATTGAATGGTTCTTATTTAATTCTCAAACCTAAGTGGTTGTTCACTTTGGAAGTCATGCAAGATGACTGAAAAAATTAATTATGACAATTCATGTGGAGGGGAACTGGTGATATTGCAATGGCACTCGAGTTTGAGCAAGGTTTGAAACCATAGTAAAAACCATCCAACAAGAGGGGATTTTGGTGGACTATGACCCGTGGAGGGAAAAGCAATGATAGTGTTGGTCGTGATCCTAACAGATAGGAAGGTGTGCTAGTTGATATCATAATTTGAAGATGTGTTCAAGAGCTCTACTGATTTGCCACAGTCAAAGCTATGATCATGCGGTAGTTCTAAAAAAGGGGACGTGACTAGTCAACATGATGCCTTATAGATACCCTCACAATAAAAAAAGTGAGATTGAAAAGACGGTAGGTAAGATGCTATCAGTTGGGATCATTAGTCCAAGTAGTAGTCCCTTCTCTAGTCCAATGTTGCTTGTAAGGAAAAAAGATAGAATTTGGTGGTTGCGTGGAAGTGTTGGATCGATTCCCCATTCCAAATATTGATGAACTTTTCGATGAGCTACAGGGAGCTAGCATTTTCACCAAGCTCAGTCTCAAATTGGGTTAACATCAAACAAAGATTCAGTGACAAGATATGTATAAGATAACGTTTAGAACTCATAAGGGCCACTATGAGTTCCTTGGCATAATGTTTGGGCTCATAAATGCCCCCAACCTACTTATGAGTTTTGTTTTCTAGGGCTTGATGAAGAGGTAAGTGTTGATATTTCTTGATGATATTCTTAGTTATAGAACCTCTCTCAAGAACACTTATTGCAGCTTTGTGAGGTACTAATAATTCTTTGCGACCATAAGTTGTTGTGAATATTAAGAAGTGCTGCTTGTGTCAGATTGAGTTGGAGTATATGTGGCACATCATATTTGAGTAGTAGTAGTAACTAATCTTGATAAAGTAAAGGCAATGGATGAGTGGCCAACACCACAAGATCAGAAAGAGTTACATGGATTCTTGGGGACTATCATCAATTTTTTTGTGACTATGGGAAACTAGTTGCTCCATTGACACAACTGTTAAAAAAGGAGGGATTTGTTTGGAGTGAAGAAGCTAGCAAGGTAGTCCTACAAAAAAGAATCCAAGAAAGTTGTTCCATTTTAGCTTTACCAAATTTGAGAAAATTTTTTGGTGGAAATAGATGCTTAGGGTGTAGCATTGGGGTTGTGTTGCCTCAAAAAGGGTGACCAATCGTGTTTTTTAGTCAAGTTCTTAATGGGAGAGCAAGATTCAAATCAGTCTATGAGAGGGAATTTGTGGCTATTGTATTGGCTATCCAAAATTGGAGACATTATTTGCTGGGAAGACACTTGGTGTTGAAGACAGATCAAAGGAGCTTACAATTATATGCTGTAACAATGAATGATCACACTGGAATATCAGAGATGGCTAACCAAACTGATAGTTTGATTTCGAAATATAGTATAGACTGGGTACCGGGCTGTAGATGCCCTTTCTAGGGTGCAAACTTGGGCATAATTTCATGCTATCTTGATCCGTTTTATTATTTATTAGGAACAATCGAGGAAGAGATGAGTCATCAGCTTCAATTGAAGCAAATCATGCAAACATTGAAGGAAAATGTCATAGCCAAACCTGCTTGGTCTTTTGACCATGGGCATATATGTTATAAAGGATCTTTCTTTCGAAGACCTCTCCCTTGGTTGACAAATTGTTGGAAGAATTTCATTATAGTCTAGTGGAGGCCATGATGACTTTCTTAAGACCTACAAAAGGGTTCTTGTGATAATTGTCTGGGGGAATGATGAAGAATGTCAAGCGGTTTGTTGGGGAATGCCATGTATGCCAACAAAATAAGTGAAATACACTGACTCCAATATGATTGTTACAACCAATTGTAGTTCCAAGAGCAATTTGGGAGGACCTTGCTACGGATTTTGTGGAAGGGTTGCCCATGACCCACAGGGACAACTCCATTATTGTGGCGCTGGATAGGCTAAGCAAAGTATTGTTTTTTATTCTACTCAGGCATCCCTATGCCATTAAGAAAGTGGCTGAGGAATTTTTGTTTCATGTTGTGAAGCTTCATGGGTTTCTTCGTTCAATCATCTTAGGTTGAGACAAGGTATTTGTGAGTAATTTTTGGTTTGAACTGTTTATGTTACAGCAGAAGGCCTTATGGACAAGTATTGCCTCTCACCATTAAGCCGATGGGTAAAGTGAGATTGTTAAATGGCGCTGGGAATCATACCTACGGTGCTTTGCAAGTAAAAAACCAAGGGATTGGTATGTTTGGCTTTGGCACAGTGACAACTAATTTCCCATTGAAGGAGATGATTCACAAAAGGGATTACTTTCTTGTTGAACTTAAAGTGCAGCTCACATTAGTTCACGATAGTATGAGAGGCCGGTTGACCAACACAGGAGGTTGATTTCAAAATGGTGGAGTAGGTCTATCTTAAACTTCGACCATATTGGCAAAAGACAAATTGTCTCCGAGATACTTTGATCCATATGTGGTTGTTCAGGAAATTGAAAAGGTGGCCTATAAACGATAACTTTTAGAGGACCTTACTATGGATTTTGTGGGAGTGTTGCCCAAATCTTGTGAGTATGACTCCATTATTGTGGTGTTGGATAGGCTAAGCAAGTACTGTCATTTTATTCTAGTAGCATCCCTATGCCGCTGAGGAAGTGGCTGAGGGGTTTCTGTTTCCTGTTGTGAAGCTCCATGGGTTTAGTCGTTCCATCATCTTAGATTGAGACGAGGTATTTGTGAGTAATTTTTGGTCTGAACTCTTTATATTACAGTAGAAGGCCTTAAGGAGAAGTATTGCTTATCACCCGCGAACCACTGGGTAAATTGAATTTGTTAAACGATGCTTGGAATCATACCTGCAGTGCTTTGCAAATAACAAACCAAGTGATTTGTATGTTTGGCTTCAGCATAGTGACAATTAACTTCACATTGGAGGAGATGGTTCATAAAAGGGATGGCGTTCTTGTTGAACTTAAAGTGCAGCTAATATTAGTCCATAATAGTATGAAGAGGCCGGCTGACCAACACAGTAGAGAGGTTGGTGGAGTAGGTCCATCTTAAACTTTGACCATAATGGCAGAAGCCTTTGCCATAATGGTGAATGAGAAATTGACTCTGAGATACTTTGATCGCTACCTGGTTGTTCAGAAAAATGAAAAGGTATCTATAAACCAAAAATTTCAGATTCTGCCTCTATTTATCCAATTTTCATATGTCACAACTTAAAAGGGCCATTGGGATTCAATTCCTATTCAGCCTCTACCATCAGTTTTGAATGCATACATGAAGATTGAAGCAGAATTGGAATCAGTACTTGAAAACCGAAACATCAATGAGGGAATTGTGTTGCTCATTAAATGGAAAAATCTGCTGGACTTTGAAGCTACCTGGTAATCGATGGAATTAGTTGAAGAGCAATTTCCAGGTTTCCACCTTCAGGACAAGGTGAAACTTAAAGGGAGTGGTAATGTTAAGCCTCCAATTAAATATGTTTACAGCAGGAGGAAGAAAAAGGGCTTCAAGATAACAGAGGCTTGATCAGAATGATGAATTGAGCCTGGACTGATTTCAGTAATTATTTGCATTATGTTGTGGTGTTGTTTTGTGTGCTCGAAAAGGGGAATATGCGGTCAGTTTCTCGAAAGCTGACATGGCAAGGTTTTTGCAATGTGTAGTACAGAATATATACATAGAGAGAGAGAGGGGGATGGTGTGAGGTGATGAAGTATCACACTATTGTTTGTCATTACATTAATAAAGTAGAGAAAACTGATCTCTTATTGATTTCATTAATTCTTAGTGACTTTTTTCTTGTCTTAGGTCAATTGATCTACAATGATTTCATTTTCGTTTTCATCCTGAAAATCAAAGCATGGTAGTACTGATATTGAGACATTTACATGTGCTTGCTTGAAATATCGTTGTTGTACTCTCTGTCTTAAATTTCAGGCTGCAGATGTGGTAATTAGGGCAATTGGAAGCAGGTGGACTGTACCATGGACAGCGGAGACCATAGTGCAGGTAATGCTTTTATTCGCTTATTGAATGGAGATAAACAAAAAATTAATAACTACTGGATAAAAAGTGTTGTTAAATGATACTCTACAACAATAATTTCTGACAAGCATTAGGACTGCTTATTGGGTTGGTTGCTTCTTTTATTCCTATGAGCTGTTGAACGGTTAATATTTGGCAGATTGCTTCCTTGAAGCCTTTTGAAGTTCTTTAGTGCCCTGAATGTTAGCATCTAATAATATTTCATAATGTAATCCTGTATTCTGCTATTTCTTTGAATAAATCAAAGTGGTATGAACCATAACCGTCATCTGTTATAGACCTAAATTGTCATATTTGAGATTTGATAACAATGGGCACCATCAAAGTTTCATTGTCATTGCAGGTGATGCTTCTCTGGGTTGTTTCATTCTGGTTTATAGGATCCTGGGTTATTCCTTTTACAGCCCACATTGCAGGCTTCAACAAAGAATCTCTAACATTTAGAGGGCAAGCCTTATTCAGCCTTGTAACTGATGTAACTGAAGGTCTAGCTGGAGTTGCCATCCTTCACCGTTGCCTGTCCCGATTCTGTCCTCTTCCATCTGATTGGTTTAGGTTTAGCCTGAGAGGGAGTTGGCTGTTAGATGTTACTCTTGGATGCCTGATGTTTCCCCTGGTGAATCGGCTGTCACAGTTCAATCTTAGCCTATTGCCCATCCTGCCATCCACACCAGTTAGTCTCTCAAGCGTTGAGCAATCAATTGCAGCTCGAGATCCGGTAGCGATGTCACTGTATGCAATAGTGGTGTCAGTGTGTGCTCCCATATGGGAGGAGATAGTCTTTCGGGGCTTCCTTCTGCCCTCATTAACCAGGTACATGCCTGTATGGTGTGCAATACTCGTGAGTTCAGTCGCCTTTGCATTAGCACATTTCAATGTACAAAGACTGCTGCCACTTATCTTTCTCGGGGTAGTGATGGGTGTTATTTTTGCACGATCTAGGAGCTTAATTCCACCTATGCTCTTGCATAGTCTCTGGAATGGTTTTGTCTTCTTGGATCTAATGAAATAATTCCCTAGTTGTGCACTTAACTTGTTGAGAATCAATCTGTTTATCGTATGTGAGTTGCTCCCCTTGCAAAACATCGATGTCACGGAGTAGAGCGCTCTTACCTGCTTTGGAGATGTATCTCGAACAATGTTTGGGGATTACCCCATAGGGACGCAAATAGAACTCCAAGTAGAACAACTGACAGATGATAGGCATCTATTACTAGTTAAATGTAACGTTGATCAGCCCATTTGTAATTATAGTAGGCACAATAAAGCAAGAAGATGCCTTTTTTATTAGCATTGTAAAATATTCTTTGTTCGTGAAGGACAATTTCATTTTTCAATGTATTTCAATGCCCAGCCACATATTTGGGTTAATTACCGTCCATCGAGGAGAGAAGAAGCGCTTGCTTTGCTTAAAACTTTATGTTCATTAAAGCTTGCTTGAACTAAAGCCTGGTTTTACTATCTATATAAAGGTTCGTTAGAAAGAACGAGTGCGGGTTTTCATTGTGGACTTCTGTTTCTGAAACTTCGGCAAAGATTCATTGACTGTGATAGAAAGTTACTGCAAATGTCACACGTGGTGTCAACTATACCAAAGCTCTTTCTTTTATTTTGAAGGACATGATGTAACGGATTAGAGGGGAGTGTTTTAATGGAGGCACTGGTTCAGAGTTGAGTGCTCTAACTTGGCAATCGAATAAGATCAAAACTATAGGCTTTCCTAAGCTACTGTCAATGAGTAAGAGTTGCTCCTTGGGATACTGTAATTCCTCTGCATATAGGCCAGCGTGGGCTCTCATGATTTTGAAGTTCTCAAACGAAAATATATGCCTTGGATACTTATACTTACATGAAAGGAGACCTCTCCAGAACAATATGGCTTAGGAAAGGATCATTGGACTAGCAGCAGTACATAGATCTGACAATACAAAATATTTTTGTCAGAAGTGGGATTTGAACCCACGCCCTCATCAGAGGACCAGAACTTGAGTCTGGCGCCTTAGACCACTCGGCCATCCTGACCTCTTATTAAATTGCGATGAAAGTTATTTTTTTAACACATTTTTTATTGAAGCGGGAATGCCGATTGTACAGGTATCACATTTTGACTTTTACACCATCAATTTGTGGACGATGCTCCATTTCATCAATTGCTTACACGAAAGCTACGGAAACAATTTTGAAAATTTTTGTTATAAACTCTCCTCTTTTGATTTTTAAGGGGAAAAGTTTAATGTCATCTTAGATACTTCATAACAAATCAAACACATTCATCATGATTAAGTAAAAGTCACCCTTTTTATACTAAAACTTATCTTATTTCAATGCCAGCTTCTTGTCGTTTACACTTAAAAAAAAACAATTTATTTGTAAATATTTATGTGATAGATTTGTATTTGAAAATGACAAATAATGTGATTGTAAGAGAAAGCAATATTAAAAATATGAAGAAGTGAATAAAAAATACATCTTGTTCTTTGTCAACATCTTCTCAAAAAATTTTCACCATTATCTGTACAAAATACTTCAATTTATATTTCAAATACTCACCGTTGTAATTAGTTCTTACCTTTTCTTAATCTTATTTAACTAAAAAGAGACGCGGTCTAATTAATTATAACTATCAGACAACCTAAGTCAAGTGCATGAATATTTAATTTAATGATAGTTTTAAGAATTAAAAAATAAATGAAATATAACAATATAAGTTATGCATTTGAATTTTATTCAATCAAAATTTCTTCTTAGAACTTAAGAATCCTAAGACCAACAATCTACCCTGGTTCCTTCCTACATTACAGGGATTAAATAATTTTAGATTTTGAATAAAATAAAAAAACTAATTAACCTTCCTAACAATTAATCAATATAATCATGAAAGATGAATGCTTAAAAATAATTGATATTCAAGATATAAATCGAACAATAAAAACAAATTAAATATGATAGTTCAATATACCCCAAGGTTTAGTTCCTTCAACCAAGTTTAGAAGATTAGTGATTGAATTTATTTGTAAGTGTACATAATCAATTGGAACAAGTTATTAAAATTGGAGTACTCTAGAGTATCAATCTCATAAGTACTATACTACTATATCTATTAATCCTGTCCTAACAATAAAACTAATCAATATAAGAATCTACGAAAGACAATTAAATTGCTAAACTAAAGAAAACAAGACAATTGAACTAGTGAAAAAACAAACAATAAGAAAAATACTAAGACTTTGGGGTTCACTTAAATAAAATTCTAATTGTTGTGCAAGATTGATTATCATGGTTAAAATAACAATTAACCAAAGGTATATCTGTTCCCTCTTAAGACACACATGTATGTTTAATTATGTAATTACCATCTCTAGATGCACAATTCAACCTACCCAAATCATTAAGCATAGTTAACCTATTTAATTATCACCTTAGTTTAAGAAATGTCTTTCCACAAACCTAGAATATTAATGTATAGATCATACTTCTCCTTTTATTCCTTCATACAATCCCTAAGATAGAATGTACAATAATAAAGCATAAATCCAACAAGTAAAAAAAAATACATTTATTTGAATAATATTCTATCACACATTAATAATTAAAGAATCCATCACAAGTTGCATACCTATTGAACATATTGACAAAAAAACTGAAAAATAGAGTTAAAGCAATGGAATGATATATATGGGGAAGGGGGATTTAGGAAAAAGGACCAACTTTCTTACTTCTTATAAGACTCTGGGCAAAACTCTGATTGTAGTCGAAGATCCCTACAATTGCTAATGGTTTAGGATATGTCCTTTTCTATATGGAAGTGGAATGTAGAGGACCTTAGTTGTTATGTAATAGGCTTCAAATGTGGAAATAGTTGGCACTTACTTCTTGCTTAAATCTTAGTTGTAGGAACAACCTAAGAAGAACCAAACTATCCTGTTATTTGTGGTCTTTAGTTTTCTCGACTGAGCTTCTATTGTTTATCGTTTCTTTGTCTAGGAATATGCAAAAGATATGGGCACAAACAGTTTTAATTTGGTATAAGTCATATCTACTAAGATCATTGGATGAACATTTACTAACTTCTACTACACAGAGAGAAAAGGCAAATATCATTTTATTATGCATATAGATAGATGTACTAGAAGTGGAGATTGGCTGATGGCTCCCAAACCAGATAGTCAGTCAAGTTGTTAAGCAATAGTAAGATGAATTATGATTTCCTTAGAACTGAAGATCAGATCACTCGTGTATGCAAATTATATATAGCAAGTGCCCTGAACCCAGACATTTGGAATCTTGGATGGGGACCTTGAACTTGAAGCTAAGATAATGGCACGCGGGAAAAAAGAACACAGCATAAAAGAAGAATAGGAAACGGTGTCTAAGGGACACATCCCTCCCCTCACCCAATTCACAAATGCTACCAAAGAAAACACTGAATGAAAATTCTTGAAGATAAATATATAAGAACATCACTCTGTCAAGACTCCAACTGAGACCAATTGATAACAATATGAAAATCTTAAGAGAGTAACATCATTACCAATAAGGGAGAGGAATATCAATAATAGGTAGCCTTTCCTTTATATTTTTAGGAAGAGATTATTTTCGTGATTCAAACGTGTGATTTTCTTGTCACAAAGGAGTAACCTTATCAATTGATCCAAGACTTGTCTCGTTATTAATATAAAACGAAGGACGAAAAGTTACACCAGCTTTTCATAATAAGGAAGATCCACAGGCTAACAATAACCTAATTAAACAAATACTAATTAATGATTAAAATAATAACATGCCTTGTAACATCCCATTACTAGTGTGAAGGGCAAAATAGTAATTTGGAGGGGTTAATGAGTGCTTAGAATCGCCTTTACATGTTCATACATAATATAACATACACATACACGTGAATAGTAAATTTTGCATATGAAAATGACTGTACATGCATTCATGATATTTTCTGGTATAATTGTTAATAAATGTGATTGTTATTGAAAAATGTGATTTGTGTGCTTGAAAATTGAGTTGGAGAGGGTCATTGAGGTTTTAGAATTGTTAGTGAATTTTAGAAAAAAAAATTCTGAAATTTTGGGATATTTTTCGGACTAGGAAAAATGCCAAGAAGCAGAATGATTGTTTACCAGTAGCAGAAATTACTGTCCAATGGCACTGGAAATTTCGATAAATGAGTTTAGGATTTATTAATTTGAGCCATTAGAAATTTGGGGAGAAATTGGAGTAGAAATGAGAATTTAATTGAAAAGAAACTAAGTGAGGGCTTAAGAGTGTGACATGTGGCAAGTGACACTTGTCACTTGCCTAATATGCCAACATGCC
>JANITW010000236.1:50777240-50805795 GCA_027564335.1 Erythroxylum williamsii | reverse complement strand
ATGATAACTATGAATAATTTAATTAACATTATATATCTAGTTACTTAGAATTATATATAATTTAATTTAATTTTTAAAATAATTTTAATTCAAAATTAATAATAAATATAATTTAAAATTTAAAAATATATCAAAAATATATAATTTAATTTACTAACTAAAACTAAATTCTTCTTTCAGGTTCTGCCACCAGGATAAGTGCAATCACTGTAACCTGTAAGAGACGGAACAAGACAAGCAAATGAATTGAATTACATCAGACAGATCAATCTCCTATTCAGTGACAGCAAAAATAGAACATAGGGAGAAGAACTTATTGGGGCTTTTTGATGAAAGAGTTGCTGTCTGTGAGAAATCATAATTCCAGGGATTTTTACCAGAGGATTGATACAAGAGATTCATGGTATAAGAAGCATAAGAAGCTACGGTGTTCGGCTCAGAGCAAGTCCTAGCAGGTTGAATTGGACTATAATCTATCCCCTATTGCCCACAAACGTAATCAAGATTCGCCTGCAACTGAACGTCTGATACACCAGACTTCGGCACAAGCCAAGCTCCTTTCTTCAGACTTGGAAATGTAGTCAAAGAAGGTTCCGGTGAAGGAGCAGTCAGAATAGTCTTAATTAAAGTTGAAAAAAAAGACACAATCATGTTACGAAACAGAGCATCTAGAACTGAATCCTGCAATAAACAAAGTTCTGTTATGTTATAGCCTCTATGGTATATGCTCTTGGAGAACCCAACATCGTAAGTCAATGAGAGCTCAGACTTGAAAAGACCAAACGATCGCTCAGACATAGGTCCAGGTTTCAAATTTTCATCATACAATGCGAAGAGATGTGTCCACCGATTTACCAGGCCTCAATGGTGTGCCAACCATTAAAAGAAGGTGTGCGATCAGATTACCATTATAAGCTTTGGCATTCTCTCGGCCCTACTTCGTCACCGTCTCCCTTGTAAGGCCACCCAGTTTCAGCAACCACAATTTCAACATTCTTATTTTGGTTTATGCCCTATAACCAATCGATTTGATTATAGTTTAGTGACAAATTACGTAAAAGCATTCTTTATCTTGCACATATTTAGATGTATATGATAAAGTTCATAGGATAATTATACATTGAAAATGAAATTATAATGAAATTATAATTATGAGATTCATATTGCATTTATGTATTATTTATAAATATTCCTAGTAATTGTTCTATTAAGATTGTACATTAATAGAATGGAGAAAGACTAGCACACATTTTGTTTTTTCTTACGAAGGAAGTAGTCGATCTCATAGGCTAAAGTATAGAGATACTTAAACAAACGGTGGGTGCTTGCTAGAGAACAAGTTCACTTGACAGACCCGATATGAGAAATCCATTTGAAACATTACTTGTATGTCTATGGAATTCTCATTGTGATGATTGTATAAGTGATCCTTTGACTCAAGGTCATCAAAGTTATCTTGTATGAGGATTGTTATGTTTTGATACTATTCGTGATCTATTATATCAAAGGTCGTTTAAATGGTAGTCATTGGATATAACATGAACTATATGGAGATAGTTGAACGATCAAGATACGATTCATCGCCCTAAAGTAATTAGGAAAAATGTTCCATTGTTCTCGATTAATATTGATTAAGGAAATCCTTGGCCAAGGTGGAATGATATTTTGTAAACAGTTTACAAATATCATTAATTGAATCAATAGTTAATAGCGGAGAATTAATATAATTGGACTTAAAATAGAGTAGACATTAATTCCATACTCTATGTCTAATTAGAACATTAGTTGATGAAAGGATTGGATTATATGAAAAAATCATGCACCGAAAGGTTAGCCAAAACCACTTTGACATTTCTAAATATTTGGGTGGTTATGATGCGTTGCCTGACGTCAATCTTGATCTATGATTATGAATTGTTTAATTAGAAAATTCAAGATAAATTAAAAGGAGTTTTAATTTATATAATTCTAATTATGAATTAGAATTAGAATTTATAATCATTGCCAACATATTTTAGAACCTAATGGGTCTCGCGTATAGAATAGGTTGGAGAGAGCAAAGTTGATTTAATTAGGTTGGACTTGATTATAAAGTTTGAGAAACTTTATGATTAAATATGAGATATTTATTAAATAAGAATAAATATAAGATATTGAATCTTATTTGGGCATAATTGGTATTTAATTAGAATTATTTATAATTCTAATTAAAGTTTAATTGAAATTAGTATTTAATTTTAATTAAATTATTAAAATGTCCAAAGCTTATTATAAATAGGCTTAAGCTCTATGTAGCTAGTACTTCAAGCTTAACCCTCTCTGTAAAAGTTACAGAGTTCGCTCAATTCATTCTGTGGATATCGTTAGAGGCCGGACATTTGTGCAGCTACGGTGGTTGAGACGAATCGGTTTCAGAAACAGTTCGAGGGATGTATCAAGATAAAGATCAAGCTTCGGAATAAGGTACGAACTAAATTCTACTTTATTATGATTCGTGTTAATCATTTTATAGAATTAAATAGATCTTAGTTTTCGAGAAATCAAAAGTCACAAAAAAAGTTTCGTGATTATTCCGCTGCGGTCGGATCAGATCCGGACCCGATTTTTCAACAATTTTATTAGAATTATCTTTAATTATGTAACTTGATTTTCAATTTAATTCCGTAACCAAGGGTCTACGTTTGTGATGGCCAACGACATGGTGCTGCATTCTCTTCTTTTGGTAATGCGTGATTAACACCATAGATTAGGAGAAGCAAGGTGATTATACAAAAGAGGTGTGGTGGGCGTTGACAATGCTGCTCCTGAACGTATGCTACTCACTGGTCTCCTCGTCTGCAATGTGCAGTGCCTAATAGCAACAACAACAACAATTAGTAGGGCTGCAATGGTGGCTAGGGTTTAGAAAGAGAAGAAGACACCTTGCTTAGCCATAAAGTTAAAAGTAATCTAAGGATGGAATGACGACTGTTTGGATTTTGGGTTAATGTATTACAAAGTCAGAAGAAAGGTACATTTTTCCTTGTTTATACTATTTTAGAATTAGAATAAAGGGTGTTTACCTCTTGGAATAATGTATTCCGAAGCAAGATTTGAGCTTTGCTGGTTAATAGATTAGGAGTAATCAAATTTGAAAAAAATAATATTTAAAATAAATTTAAAATATTTTTAAATACTAAATCAATTATACATTTAAATGCAATTTGATTAAGAATAATACTTAGATTGACTCCCAATTTAAATCTTATAAAATTATTTTTATAATTTATTTTATTTTAATTAGATTAAAACTAATAATTAATTGAGCTCTTTTAAAAATAAGAAATTATTTTCTTAGTTTAATTAGAAAATGTGTTTCTTAGTTAAAGTTATTTATTTTAATTTGATTAAAATTAATTAATTTATTATTGTATTTAGAGAGTTATTATTATATGCTATTTAGAAATTGTTTCTATATTAATTATATTAATTAGAATAATATGTTAAGTTAGTTATTTTGGATCCTGATGCTTTAGGAAGCCATTCTGCCTTATTCATCACACTCTTAGAGAGTATCAGTTGACGTTTCCCACAATTCACCTTTAGCGGCAGTAACTTCTTGAAAGTTCTTAGGGTCCTCGCAAGTATGTAGACTGATTGTTCATTAACCTTACGAAAGATCAATAGATCATCTACAAAAGACATGTCTACCAATCCAACTATACTACACTTGCTATGGTATCTGAAATTAAGGTTAGAAATATTTTCTTTTTTATAAGTTAAATAAATTCATTTCCAAAATATATTTGGCTTAAAAGCCTTACAAGCAAGGCTTTGGAGGGGTTAAAAAGTAGCTATAGCTCTAGGAAACTAGCTGGTATGGAAATCGGATAATACATTGAAGTTTATCATTACTTGTCTAAAGGAATTATCAAATCTTCCTTATGTGATTTGTTACCAAGCTTCACCCACACTAAATTTCTTATATCTTACTTGCTTTCTCTTCTTTTGTTCACCAAAAACAAACCTAAGCCTTTCACCTTTAAGATGATGATGACCGTGTATTGTGGAGGGAATTAGAGAGTTGTGATAATTTTGAAGTTTGGAAGTTTTGGAAGCTTTATTAGGTAAGAAATATATTTTATATCATGGGTTTTTAGTTAAATAAAGCATTTGTGATGTTATTTGAACTTAATTTCATGGAATTGTGTTTAGGGTGTATGGGTATGAATTCTTGTTTGATTGATGATAAATGATGTAGAATGTGGTGTAGGTAATTTAGTGTTAGTTTGGATAGAATTTAATGATGTTAGATGAATGTATGAAAAGGAAGATGATTGAGTGCATATTGCTGCCATGTTGTGGGTAGATGTTCAAGTGGAGGTCTTGCCTTGGTTGTAGTTAATATATTGAGTGAATTGAGTAGTGTTTGGTGTAGAAATGGTATGTAAGATATAGAAGAAGAGTTAGGTGAAAAATCTGAAAATTTGATTTGTGTATGTTTCAATGATTAGGCCATAACTTATTTTATGATTATGCAATTGATATGATTTTTGGCTTAAATTAAACTAGAGGTGCTTGGCTATATTTCTTGTGAAGGAAATGATGTTCAATTTTAGCTTGAAGAGTTTCAAATTTTAACTTAAATATGGCAATGTGTGTAGGGATGAATAGTGCAACTTTAGTGACACTAAAGTTGAATTTGTGATCTGAAACTTTGTGAAGTTTTCTAGATTAATTTAGGCATATTTTGCTCAATTAGTCTTCATGAAAGTTGTAGCTTTTCTTGATAGCTTTCTATCGCCATAAAATGTGCCATTTTTCGACATTGGAGTTGATAGTTATGAGTGATTGAAATTCGGATGTGGTTTAGGGTGCAATTATGTGGGAAGTAACTTTGATTGAGATTTTGACTCCTTTAGAGATTGAATTGGTTTTTGATCCTTCATGGACATTGTAGAGCTTTCTTTGATCTTTCCATTGATACCTAATTTGTCAAATTTGGACTATTGAGTGAAAAGTTATGCATTTTAAAAATTCAGATGAAGAAGAGAGGAAAGCAAAAACGAAAAAAATTTTAAAAAAAGAATATAGAAAATCGCAACCTCGCGATCACGAGCCGAAGCTTTTAGGCGAGCTGGCTCACTAGCCGGCCAGCGAGCTGTGGCTCGCAAGCCGGTCAGCGAGCTGTCACACATGCGGCGAGACTCGTCAGCTCACCTGCCCTTCCTCCACTTTTTTGCTTATAACTTGTCCATCCGACCTCCGATTGACCTGATTTTCAAAGCATTAGATTCATAAGACACTCCTCTACCTCTCTATAAGAATTTATGGATTTTGAGATTAAATTGAAAAGGATAGATTGAATCAAAGTAAGAGGCCCGATTTATAAGAGTATGAGGTAATTATTTTCTGAACATACTTCAATGTTTTAGCAATACCTTGACCTATAGAAATACAAATTGAGTAATTTTGGTGTCGATGGATTTCTGAAACATAGGAGAACATTTCTAGTAAAGAGAGATTGCCTAGATTACCTTATATTGGCTGTCTCATTGATCGGGAGCAGTAGACCCGAAAGTACGTGTTTTAGAAAAATTGAAATAATTTTATAAGCAATAAATTGCGAGTTTAATGGTTTTAGTGTAGCTTAAACCTAGGAATAAATGAGTTTTGATACGGGAATGGTTTTGTGATGCAATTTATGGAATGATACCGGGAATGTCACGAACATGCATTGTACACATTTCAAATTCCTGCATGTGCATTATTATAAATTTCTGATTGCACATTTTGTGATATATGTGTATTTTATTTGTTATAGAGGTGCATTTGGAACGTCAACCCATAGACATTGTCGAGACTTCCAAGCACTAGCTTCAAAAGTAGTTGGTGAATAACCTAGACGGTTTCTCTCAATTATTGCTTGCTCATGATTCTGTGGTGGATAATGGTGGTTTATGATTTGATTGTAGATTCCGGACAGAAGGTCCGATGACTGTGTACTGGGGAGTTGTGATATTGAAGTGCTACTTGTATGTGAATGTGAGACCTATGTGCTTATGATGTGATTGATTGTGACATGTGCATACGTGCATAATAATGTGATTGATTGTGACATATGCATTTCATTCATGAATGCATATTCAGATAATGATAGTTGTGACCGAAGCAGCCACCGATTAGAGCTTAAAGCTCAATGAGTGTATTTGAGCTTCAAGCTCAACAGTGATTTAGAGCCTTAGGCTCAATGTTTAATGTGCCCTATATGGAACAGTTCAGGTGCTCGGTCGCAACACCGTAATAACTAAAAAAGTGACACATGAACATTTCATATGCATTTTGTTAAATATGCTTGATTGAGTGAAAGGCCAAAAATTTCTTATGCTTATGTGACCATGTGGTACTTCTGATCGATGTGATGTTATGAAATAATTGTGATCTATTTTGATTGTTGCATGAATTGAGTGAAACATCGATGATGGTTACCTCACTGAGTTCGCAAAACTCACCAAAATTGCAACGTTATCTTTTCAGGACCGAAAGTAGGCTCGTAGCTTCAGAGGGACTTTTCCAGCTGTGTAGATTGTTTTGGCAAGAGAAGTCATGACTCACAGGTTGGTCAGCTGGGACTTTTGGATGGCCTAGATAGATCTGATGTTCCTCCTCTTTCATGTAGTATTTTTGTACTAGGTTTTGATTGATGTATAGACAGTAAAGGAGGATAGACGTGTAAACATTTTGATTTTGATGAAATGAAACGAGGAAAAAGTTGGTTTAAAAAAGATTGTGATTTTTATATTGATGTTTTATTATGATGCCATGTGAAATGAATGTAGTGATCGTTTGTAGCTCACCCTCATCGTAGGATATGTACCGGAATGACCTGCGGGCGTCCCAGTGCGTACCCTGCGGTACAGGGGCACTACATGCGTATATCTGTACAATATCATTAAAGAAACTATACTTGAACTCACAATAGGATTTTTTTAGATCCCTTCCTAATGCAATATCACGGAGAATAGCAAAAGCATGGTTAATCTCAATCCTTATTGCAACAACAAATTATAGAATAAGCTCTCGAGAGATGTAACCACAAGAAAGTGAAGTGGAGTTATATATATATATATACACAATATCATTAGAAAAAATATACTTGAACGCACAAGAGGAATTTCTTTAGATCCCTTCCTAATGCAATATCACGGAGAACAACAAAAGCATGGTTAGTCTCAATCCTTATTGCAACTATAAATTATATAACAAGCTCTCGAGGGATGTAACCATAAGAAAGTGAGGTGGAGTTCTAAATAAAATATATATTTATATGATTCAAGGTACGAAATCAACCATCTGTGATCATCTATGATCACTCGCTTGTCACGTAACTAAATTTAATAAAATTATATTAATAAGGATAAACAAGTAATTTATTCTTTGTATGGATAAAATTGTAATATTATAATGTTGAATTATTCATTTTACTTTATGTTTTCCTAGATTTGCAAAAGAAAATTAAGGAAGTATTTGTATGCCTTTTACTTTTTTGTTTAATTTTTTGTTATGATTTTAAAAAAGAAAAAATTATAAATTTTTTTGTTTTACATCCTTACTATTTCATCACAGATTGAAAGAAACAAATGGTAGGTATTAATATGTCATAGGGGAAATGAGTTTACAAAGTTATGTAGGACTCAATATAACAATTTTTGATCACTAAATATTGTTGCTAATATTCATTCATGACAATTTATATTTATCGCGAAATTGTTGCAAAATCCCTTAGCAAAAAACTATACGCGATGTTTTGCATAGATTTGTGATGTTCTTTGAATTTTGTGATGAACATTACTACTTCATACGTCTCATCCAAAGTTTTATATCCTCTAAATCATCTCAATCTATATTCTCTTTATTTTAGACACAGATAAAGGTGGATAAAATCTTTGAGACTAACTCCTTATAGAAAAGTTAAACTATTTCAATGGTCTAATTTACTTTGTCTTCAATCCTCCTCCAAACCTATAATCTCTAGGACATGCAAATTCTTATTCCTATTTGGCTTAAAGGGTCTAGTTTTAAAAGTGGCATACCTTGGCATACTGGGTTAGTGAAGACTAACATTACATGCTCACTTCGAGAGGGAACTTTTGGTAATTAGAGGCAAAAAAATCCCCTTTTTTTTTTCCCTCTCCTTGTCTTTGCTTGTGGAAGGCTTTTTACTCATCATCTTCTTAAATTCTCCCTTAACTCAAGAATATATAGTTTAATTTCACCCGATTTGCCAAATACCCCAATTTTGAACAAATTCTTCTATAGTTTTGAAAGATCAAAAAATTAAGCTAGAAATATATGACAAGATAAGTTTAGAATGATTGGGTATGTTGGAGATTGATTATAAGTTGTTTTAGAGTATGTTTCACATAAGGGAGAATGAAAAGATAGAGAGAAAACATCAGTTCATAAATGACATGTCCTAAGTTTGGCATGCTTAGAAACCCTTTCACTAAATAATGGTTTAGTTAGGGCATTCGCCAATGGAACCCCTATTTTATATAATATTAGATATAAATAATTCTTAAAATTAAGATATAATATAAATTATTTAAATAAATATATTTATAATATCAAAGTCATATATCTTTTCACTATTCCAATTAAATACATTTAAAATATAAAAATATATATCTTATTCATTCTTCAGGTGTATATTATGTAAAAGTTTTATGGTAATATGATTTTAATTATTTTAAATAAGGATATATTTATTAAATTAAGGCACAATATAAGTTCATATATTGAAGCTAAGTGGCAAATCTTATTGGACTTAGATAATTTAAGCTCCAATAATCCCATAATTAATTTAATCTCATTATAATTAATTATAGCTTATTAACTAAATATCATTCCACTAAAGGCAATTAGTTGAACTCTTGAACTATTAAATATTATCAGAACATATATTTTAAATAATATGTCCAATTGCAAATTCTATTATAAACCTTATTATAGTCATTCGTATAACAAAGGATAAAATTATCGGTTTTCCCTTATGTTAGTTTTTCTTTCTAGATCTCCTATTTTATTCTATATGGTGATTAACACATATGATCTTATCTTAGTGCTAAGACTTGATGGGTAGCTAGTCCATCAAACTCCTGGCGCCAGCTTAATTACCAATCTCCATAAAATATTTGGAAGTAATGACCTCACTATAAACTCTTTATTTGAGTGAATGTTCCCTAATATATGTTTCAATTAATAATTCCAATATGCAGACACCAGATTAATACTTTGTAAAAATCTATTCTGATCATATCAAGAATTATAATATCATATCAAGAATTATAATGCAACACATATGAGTTCACCACTCATCAAAATTGTGATCCACAATAAACAAATGTTAAAATGTATGTTTTAAGACTAAAGTAATAGCTTACTTTATTCTTAACAGCATACTTGATTCCAGATTCATTTAATATTGCCATTATCGATAGTCGACTATTATCATGATATGAAACTCATCATTCGCTTGAAGTAAAATCATTCCCTTGAAGTAAACTTATTTATTTACATGCAGTCTAAACTATAATCAAGCAATAAATTGATTATTTAACTATGAATCCATTATTTTAGATTCTTAGAATATACATGTTTCCTATACATCTCTATATATATGTATATTATTTACAAAAGAATCTCGGTACCTTATGATTAGATATATAATGCTTATAAAAATCAAACTCTTTTGTTTTATTAATAATAAATATTTTCATTACAAAATTATAATTGAAGAAGATTAAGTTACATGTAAATATACTTGCTTTCTAGGGCACTATATTTACATAACTCCAACAAGTAGTTGGAGGGCTAGGGATACAATTACTAAGAATTAAAAAAATAAATGCTTCTAACCAAGAGAATTTCGAGGATCCTGTCCAACACTGAAGCCTTATGGGATAAAGTGGATTCACTCTTATTTTTTAAAAGGTAAAAGCTTCTGGGAGGCTAAGAGCACTTGCAACAATTATTGGTTTATGAACTGACTATTGAAGTTAAGAGGAATCATTCGCTCTAGTATAATTTGCGAGTGGGGTGTTAAGTTGTCATTTTGTGCTTATGCTATACATAAATCTCTTTAATATGTTGAAATTTTATTTAAATTTGATGAATTTGTTTCTTAATTGTTTTCGGATAATTTTCAACACTTAAGAAGGATAATTCGAAATTCCAGAATGACAAGAAATTCAGTGACTAAGTGTGGGTACGTGTAATGATGGAGATTTGTAACTTGAATACATGGGAGGTGTGATCTGTAGAAGATAATGGAAAAATGAAGAAATCGAAGGAGATAAAGAGAAAGGGGAGTTACTATTCACGCAAAGCACTTTAGGGATAGTTTTACATTCTTCTGCAGAATTTTTCTGAACTTTTTCTTCTTGTTTTTGGTCAGCCATAGTTAGGTCTTTCAATTTCTGTAGTATCTCTTTAGAAATTTTCGGATTTTCTAAGAAAGATTAGGGATGAAGACTTTGCAATTGACTATTTCTTTGTTGATTTTCACTTTTGTTATGAGTAGCTAAATCATTTTTCTTGGTTGAAAGAAACCGTGTTATCATATATTATGTGCGAGATGTTCCAATAAAGTTTATTTTGTTGATGAATATTAAGTGCCTTTCGAATTGCTTTTAAGATTGAATTGATTGATTTCTAGGATGCGCAACTAGGAGTTGATTCGTTTAATAGCCAGATTAGTAAAATATGATTTTTAGTTTTGCTAATCACAAATGACGATTAGGATTACCATCTTTACATTAGAGTTAAAAATTCTATAAAAAAAAACTCATCTTGATTAAATGCATATCGTATATGTGTCGTCTTGTTCATTGATTTTTTAGTTCTTAAAGCTATTATTGAATTGAATTTTTGATCGTATCTAAGTTGTTGATTAATAACATGCTTAGAATACATATTTTTATTAATTTAAACTTAAGAGAAAACATCACCCAATGAATATTTGTTGATAAACTGAATTTTATATCAACGATCCATATTAGTGTGATAAGGTTTGTGGCCCGAATCAAGGTCTGTTTACTGAATTTTCAAATTTGAATATTTTCGTTTAATTTCAGTTTTTTATTTCTAATTTCTTAAATTACGTGAATAACACCTCCTCCCCATTTGTTTTAGTTTTAAAATCGTTAACTTTTACTGTTAAAAAATTCTCGTGGGAGCGATCCTTACTTTCTACTACTACATTAATTTGTATTATAAGAGTTGGTTTCTTTTTAAATTTGAATGCAGAAGACACTAGTATCAAATTTTAGTGCTGTTGCCAGGAAATTTCTTAACGGTTATTTTAGTGATATTTTTGTTTTTGATTTCATTGTTCTTGATTACTTTGTCTTCTGTTTGTTTCAGTTTCACAACTTTTTCTGATTTTTCAATCTTTTAGCGACATGACTCACTATCAGTATGCTTTTAATTATGAATTTTCATATTATCCTTATTATGATGACAAGTTTCCATCTGTTGCTACTTCCGGGTTTGAGTATCAAGTGATAGATTTCACATCCATAGCTGCACAAGTACCATGGAGAATGGCAATTTTGCTTTTTTATGGTTTGATAACTTGAGCCCCCTAGATTGCTTATTAAAATGTCAGTAGATGAATTGAGTCATATAGCTCTATTCTACCTCTACCAAGTTTAACTTTATAATTCTGAATGGAAAGTGACAAACTAATCAAGTAAGGGACTTTGGAGACTTGAGTTCACTGGCCCCTCCTAATTTAGGTAAAGAGGATAAATATGTTTAAAGCATAAATAGTTTAGGGATTTTCACACTTCAATCTTGTAAAGAGATACTAACCCCTAAGTCCATTAAATATATTTGGTCTGATATAAATATGGAATATATAAGAAACTACCTCTAAAGGTTTCCTCTTTCGTTTGACTTTTACTTAAATAAAGGCTATTAATTATGGATAGGTTGTACTTTCTTCAGATTCTCATAAGGTGCATTCTTTGCAAACAAGTTGTTAAAACTTGAGTCACCTATTTTTCTTCTGTCATTACTCTTTTGATATACTTAAGGCCATCCAAAGGGACATGTATGAAGCGAGTGTTAACCCTGATTTAAGGACATTTTTCAAAAAACTGAGTTCCTTGGCCTGTTCAAAATCCAAAACATGTCTTATCAGTACTATAGGATGTTCTATGTATGTCATCTGGAAAGTGATCAATTTGTAGCAAAATCGAGAACTTGGATTAGACTGATCAGCTAAGATTTCAAGCCAACTTAAGGAAACAAACTGTTGTTTTTGATGTTGATATGAAGAGCAAGTTATAGGAAACCCAATAACTTGTCCTTTGTAATACGTAGATTGTCAAACTCATATTTACTTAGTTATCGTGATCTCCACAGCGGTGTATCGTTGGAAAATTTTTAGAGTAATTTTTCAATATAATGTATTTATTTATTTTAAAAAACTTTATTCATCATTATGATAAATCTTCTCGCAGCATTTTATCAACATAAAATTTTGTTTTGTTTATCATAATATATTTCTCAACTTCTAAGTTTAAGAATAATGGTGAGAGAATAATAAGCTTTAGATAGACAATAATAATTTAAAATTTTAAGCGACGCTATGATCTATATTATTGTCAACTTAGGCTTTATTTCATTTAATTTAAACATGTTTAAATATTGAATTCGATTACCAAAATTTTGTACTTTTTTTGAATGACTAAATGATAATCCATTCCAATTTGACATAACTTATTCATATATAATTGAATGTTGCGGCAGAGATAAAGAGGAAATAAATATATTTACACATTGAATAAGAAATTATAGTAGTAGTGGTCGTAACACATTGAATAAGACCTTACAGGAGAGAAAAAGTAAGAGCGTTTCTAGGCCCTTCAAAATGTCATATTGCAATGATATGGGGAGGGATAAATCATAAATGTCCACAAATATAATATATTGTCTAATTTTATTTGAGTATATGTGATCCTGAATAATCTTCCAAAGAAAAATTATATTGAATTGTCCAATTAAAAGATAATGTTAGAAGAGATAAAATTGATAAGTCTCGATATATTTGTTATTCAAAGATAGGGCCAACTAAAAATTAGATAATGCGGAGGGATATTCTCAGATCGGTTGTTTTGATTTTCATCTATTCAATTGCTATATAAGTAATTGGTTGTCTCTTGGCAGCGGCAGCATAACTCTGTAAGGTATGTATGATTAACAATATTCATGCTCATTAGAAATTGTAGCTCAGTATATCAACATTCTTTTTTTCTTGTGTTATGAACAGGGAATTCCAAAGTCAAAATGAAAAGAAAAGGAAGTCTAGCAATTTTCTTGCTGTCGCTGTTTTTGTACGTAGTTGCTTGTGGTTGTTTCCCTCTTGAAACAAAGAATAGATGGATCTTGGATAAGAAATCAGGACAGAGAGTGAAGCTACACTGCGCGAATTGGCCCTCTCACATGGAAACCATGTTGGCCGAGGGCCTCCACAAGCAACCCTTGGAATATATCGTCACTCAGCTGGTCGCTAAACAGCAGTTTAATTGCGTTCGTTTCACATTCTCCACCTACATGTGGACTAAAGCCAACTACAGAAAACGTACAGTTGCTGAATCATTCGATTTGCTGAACCTGACGGAAGCGAAAGCAGGAATTGCTAAAAACAATCCTCAGTTTTTGAACATGACTTCTGTCCAAGCCTATGAAGCTGTGGTCGATGAGTTGGGGAGGCATGATCTAATGGTGGTGATTGATAACCATGTTAGTAAGCCAGAGTGGTGTTGTAGTGAAAACGACGGGAATGGCTTCCCTGGTGATAAATATGTTCATCGTCAGGAGTGGCTTCGAGGTCTATTAATGGCTGCTTCCCACTTCAGGGGCAAACATCAGGTACAGTTGCAATTTTGTTGTTGTTGATGTTTTTTCTTACCTCTCTTATTTGCTATACATTGATGTTCATTCCAGTTCGGCTCCTTAACGGTAAAATACACCACCATGGTTATTAGAGATCCAGTACTCAAGCATCTTATTTTCTAGCCAACTATGCCATTTCTCTAGAACTTGCATCCACAAATTTCAAAACTCACCTGTAGGTTGCCTGTCTATTTTATTAGAGGATCTTTCGGGGGTATCATTTTTCCGATTAGTTACTTCCCGTTAATGTACTTTCCTTTCGGATCAAAAAAAAAAAAAACTTCAAACTGGAAAATATATGTTTTTTGTTAAATAGATTGTTCCAAGTCACTTGATAATAATAACTCACTTGAAATTATCTTTTTATATATGTTCACTAAAATTTCATTATACTTGCCCCCTAAGTTAACGGTGAAGTTTTTAACTATTCTTGGTTTGAATTGAATTGAAATTACAGGTGGTAGGAATAGGCATGCGAAATGAACCACGTGGTCCGTTCTCAAATCCGGACGACTGGCTTAGATACTTCACTGAAGGTGCGAAACAGGTTCACCGGGCAAACCCTGACATACTAGTGATTATCGCAGGATTGTCGTATGCACAAGACTTCACTTTCTTGAAGAAAAAGCCCCTGAAACTTGATATAGATAACAAGTTAGTGTTGGAGTCACATTGGTATCCATGGAGTTGGGGACACAATAAGTATTGGAGGCAACAAGACATGAATAAGATTTGCCCCCAGTTAACCCAATTCTACATTGATCAATGTGCTTTTGTGAATACTGGAGACAACGCGGTTCCTCTATTTTTAGGTGAATTTGGTCTTAAACAAAGTGAAGAAGTTCCCTCGGACCATGATCATTGGTTTAGCTGCATCTTGGCCTTTGCTGCTGACATAGACGTCGACTGGGGCTTCTGGGCTTTGCAAGGAGGATACTATTTCAGGCAAGGCAAAGTAGACATGGACGAGACGTTCGGGGTCGCGGACCATGAGTGGCGGTCTTTGAGAAATCCTAAGGTAGAGAAGAGGTTACAACTCGTGAAGAGAAAGAACATAGGTATGTAATGTAATACACATTTAGATTAGAATTCAACTCGTCAACCTGACATTACTATTTATGAATGTCGCAGACCCAGCCTCAACCAATCCCATGTCCTATATAATGTTCCACCCACAAAGTGGCAGCTGTGTCCAACACCGCAACGATAGCACAGTTTACGCAGACAACTGCCACACCTTCTCTCGCTGGAATTACGACGCCGAAAGCGGCCAGATCAAGTTGGACTCGACAGATTTATGCCTCAACGTCGTTGGAGATGGATTGCCACCAGTCCTTTCACACTGCACATGCGAGCATAGCCGATGGAAACCACTTTCAGACTCTAAGCTTATGTTAGGTTCCAAAGACAAGAATGGAGATTATTTGTGCTTGCATATGGACGATCGTGACTGCCCCACGATTTTAACTAGGAAGTGTATCGGCATTGATCATTGCTCAGGAAGTCGGGAGGATGAAAACAAAGACCCAACAGCTCAATGGTTCAAACTGGTTAAGACCAACACTTGAGTAATGTGTTCTCACAATTTCCAGGCTAGAGTTATCATTGTACTTAACCGGACTGTCTAGAGATTTGATTGTCGTGAATTATCTTTCACTTTAGAATAACAGTAGTTTATCTTCACTAGACTTCAATTTACTGTCTCTTTTCTTTTTCCACTTCAATTTAATTAAACTTAATATATATTATTTAATTATTTAATAATAATTTATTTTAATATAATGTTTATAATTAATTTTAATTTAATGAATACTTAATAAATTTAATTTAAATTGGAAACATATACTTAATTAATATATTTTAAATTGGAAATATCTTTAAAATATATACATTTCAAATAAAATTTATTTTATCAATTAAAATATATTAGTTTATAAAGAAAATTTAATTTCTAAAGTGATTTATTTAACAAAATATTATAATATAAGAGATTAAAATAAATAAATAAATTTAATTAATGATAAAAATTAATTTGTCTTTAAGTTTTATCTAACATGTAATTATCATTAGTAACAAAAAACAACCTAAATTTGTAATAAGGGTCTTTTATAACTACTTTAACAACCAATAGTTGTAACAAGTGTGAATTGAGTGTTTATAAAATTTTAACTAAAAGATACTAATTTAATATGATAATGATCATCATTTTATAAAGGATGAAAGTATAAAGTAAAATAATAAAATTTACCAATATTCTTAAGTAATAAAATAAAAGAGTAAGGGAAGAAAAGTACAAAGTGATTTATAGTGGTTCGACAAATAATCCTTGCTCATATCTATTCCTAAAACTCTTCTTGGATTTCCATTATAATTTTTCTTTCAAAGTGAAAAGTAACCTTTATATAATCTTTAATTCAATGTTTTAACAACCAGATCGAACATCGAATCAATCAAAGGAAAAGTTTAAAGTTTAAAAGTTCAACCAATATTAAACCGCTATAAAATTGGTATATAATAAATAAAAAGAAAAAAATTATAACAATAAGTAAAAATAAAATATTTTATTGAGATAAAAAGTACACCAATATCTATATAATTTGAAATCTTAAAAATGGATTTGAATTAAAAAACTTTAATTTAATTTTAAATATAATTTAATATATTAATATAATTAATTTAGTCCAATTTTGTGATTAATCAAGATTTTAAAAAATTAAGTTGGAACCAACAAACTGACTTAATATGTTGACTTTATTTCTTTAATTTCAACCTCCAAAACAAAACCCTCAAACCAACCATTTCAACACTACCATACAAAAAAATCCCAAAAAGGGGGCAACATAGAAAAGAAAGAGTCTCATTTTCAAGAACTCAATCAAAATGGTATAGAGCTCATACATCCATATCTTCATGGGCAAAAGCAAATTTGTCCTAACTTGCATTTTCATTCATGTGGGGAACCACCTCTAATTTTTTTTTGTTGCACCCTGTTTTCGAAGCCCAATAATTCGGAGTCATACAAAGCCCGTCGTCCCATAATGATGGCGTGCTCACAATAGTTGAATATCAAACAATTAAAAATTTAGAGAATCACAAGCCGAATCCAATCATATTTCATATTGAATTCAAAACGAGTTTATACAAGTTCATTTCAAAATACAAAATACAAAAATACGAAATACACACAATACAATTTGAATACTTATGCTTAAAATGATTCTAAATTACAAAATTTCCTGAACTAACTTCATTACAAAAGTCTCTAACTATCTTGAAGTTCCAATGCCTTGCAAGTATAGTTAATCTTCTCTTTCTGCACCTGAGGAGGAAAGCGTGAGGTGAGTTACATAGCTCAGTGGCTAATATATTTATAACCATTGACAATTGACCAAAGTCAATCATATGTATATATATATATATATATATATACACATACTTAACAATTCTAGCATTTATACTTTATTCAATCAATTTAAATATTCATCAAATTTAGCTCAAATCACATAACCGCTCATAACACATAACACTCAATATGCTTCATATTTGACAATTTAAAGATGTAAATGCACAATAAACGGCTCGAGGGTTCCATGAAACAGAATAAGAAAACTGAAGTTTATCTCATGAACAGAATGAGTCCATTTTTTGGAGCTTGTATACCACAAGCGGGTAGCCGGGAGAAGGCTCTTGTCAACGTACACGTGATGAAGAGAATGGTTCTACTCTCGCCCAAGCAGAAGCACATAATCATGCTCATAATCATTTTACCAAAATGCTTTTATACTTTCAAACCTTTCTTTCATCTTTCATGTTCTTTCCTTTCTTTATATATAAAATGTCACAACATATTTCAAGGCATAACATTAATCAAAATCATAATTTAATTACATCAAGATATCATGCTTCTTTGACGGTATAACATAATCAAAATCATCATGTATTTTTAACAAGTCAATTTCAAACAATCTAACACATATTCACACATAGGCAAGAATTTGCCCAATCACACAATAACTGTAAATATATTACCCACCTAATTTGTTTGCAAAATGCAAGTCAAGGTTGTCTTTCTCCTTGCTCTTGGGTAGGATTCTCTTGGTTTCCTAAAACAAACCAAGTCTTATTCAATAGGAATCCAATTGAAAATCCCACAATGTAAAATTCACTAAAATTGATTCTAAAATGCTTAAACCCAAGCATTTTTTAGACTCCATGAACTAAAATCTTTCCAAAAATCTAAAAGATTTAAAATGATATTACCTTCATTCTCCACTAAATGAAGGGATCTTTAGCTCAAAGGGAAGCTCTTCCCTTCTTCTTCATTTTTCCTTTTCTTGAACAACTCTAAAATCTCTTTTGAAGACTAGGAAAAGTTAAACCCTAGCTTATTTTTTCTTCTTTCTCTCCTTCTCTTCCTCTCTTTATACTTCTTTCTCTTCTTCATGACACACTCTCTTTTTCTGTTCAATTTTCATTCTTCTCTCTTCTCAAATGCAAAAAAACACTTCTTCTTCCAATTATACCCTTAATGAATGAGAAATGTCTCATTTTCTCTTCCATTTATGCCTTAAGTCTTTTTATACTTAAGTATCTTGCCAACAATATCCTTGAACATTTTGACATAACTTTTTCTTCTAGAAAAATGTTCTCCCTTGTCTTAAGTTTTTAATGACATCAAAATCAATCCATTTGGTTCAAAAATTTGAAAGTTAGGACTAAAACATTTCAGACTATTGTTAGACTGAAACAATACACTATACCTAACTTCCATCCAGAATTTGAAAGTCTTAAAGACTGAATTAAATTTTGATTTCTTCACACCATTTGTATCTCCATGTCTCTAGTCTATTTTGAAATAAGAACCATCTCATTTGGAATCCTATAGATCCAGATATATTCTAAATACTGAAGTATGTCCAGTAAACATCCAATTCATACTCTTTCAACCGATACCCTTACCTTTATTCAATCCATCTTTTTCAAATCAATACCAAATGCTATCAAATTCTATGGAGGGACATAAAAATGTGTTAAAAATTATTGGTTCAAGAATCACTTCATTTAGAGGTCGGATAACAAAATTGTGGCCAAAAGAACCAAATAAGATTTGGTCCTCAATCATATGGAATCTGTCCAGGGATGAATGGAATAAATCTCTCTACAGATGTCAGATTCAAATCATCTTATAATGGTTTCAAAGAGGACTTTGAGATATACAACTTTCAAGAACACCTTGAGGTCAGACTTTATTATTTGAAGGGTCAAAAATGGAGCAAACGATAAGTACAACCTAAATCAAATGAAAAAACAGATGAATTGGAAAAAGCAGATGAATCGGAAAAACTTTTATAACTTTCCTTATAGATATCAGATTAGGGTGTTCTTTGAATTAATTGAAAGAAGATTTGTAGTCAATTTATTTTGTGATAAATGCAATTATGAATTGTTATTTTGTTAAAAAATGAAATATCACTAACTTACTCCCAAAATATTGGGTAATTTTGCTAACCTAACACATCAAATATCAAAATCTTACTGTGTAGAAAATTAAAACTTTGCCCATGAATATTGAAACTTGAGATCTATGTAACTTAACAGAACATTAACATATATTGAATTGTGGAACTATAGCAGACATTGATGTTTACGTTTAGGAAGGTTCCTTTCTTGAAGTAGGACATTCTAACTAAGCAGGCAGCTTCCCACATTTTTCGTTTTATGGAGCTACATTCTAACTTTTATATCTTCAAGCTTTCCCATTAATATTATTCTTTTCAACAAAAAATGTTATTAAGATCTTTATCAAAAAAAAAAAAAAAAACTCAAATGAGTTTCACAATGTTAACCTATGCAAAGGAAACATCTTACTTTTCTCTCTAGTTGCATAGTTTTGTTGGATGAGATCAAAGATAAAATTAATTAATTGAAAAGTAACATTTTAGAAAGATAACATATCAAGAATTTTGAAATAAGCAAGACCTACATCATGCTGAACTGCATATAATACACTTGAGTGGGAATGAACCTAATTGATCAGATGAGAAAAGAGCAATCGCGTTGCCCGGATTATGCCTTAGACGGAAGAAAGAAAATGAGAGGTCCAAAGGGAATTAAAGGAAGTGCCATTATTGTCTCATGGGCATCAAAGGTGAAAAAGAAGGGAGCATGGCAAATGAAAGAAAGGCAGAGGGTGCGTGGGGACCTGAATAATTTCATGGAAGGGGAACACAGTTGCTGGTCTTTGGGGTCTTCCTCAAAAGATGTTAAATATCATCATCAAAGTAAACTGGATGGGAAAGGGACACATCAATGTTTCCTATCCTAACATAACCTTTTCTCCTAGCTATGGTTGTGTTGGTACCATTGCTGTCTTAATTTCACCTTGCGGACATTTTGGATTATCACTTCCACTTCCACTTCCACTGTTCTCTCCCTACTATACTCCCCTTCCTCCTAGTCAGTTAGTTTAATCACTCCTACGGTCCTTTTGTTTTTCCTTTTCCTTTTCATGATTACAAGTTCAAAGTCTCCTTACTGATGAGGTTAAGATGGCGTTAGAAAAGAGAAATAAAAGTTGGGGATATATTGGCAAATACTTGTTTTCCTTTTCCAACGGCTACCATTACTGTATTTGTTGTGATTCACAATATTCTGACATTCTTTGCTGATTTCCATTGCTATAGTTTTCTAAAACTGTCATCTCTTAACTTGAATTTTAGATGATAAGACAAGAGGGTGAAAAGGTGACAACAAAAGGTACATTCATTTACATAAACATAATTTCTAGTGCCTTATGAGGAATTATCAAATTAAAAGATCTATTCCCATATATTTAACACTCCAACGGCCTTTTATGTAAAGTGCATGACTTCAGAGGTAACTCACTCCAATACTTTGGTTACTTTTTGTCTTGGGATGCCACAGAAAGAATCAATTGTTGCTCTATGCTTTTCTTTCCCTCTTCTTTCAATTTTACGTTCTGTGAGGCTTGGCATATTAATTCTCAGTCTTCTTCTTTATTTGAACGAGAAGTGATTGTCCATTTATACTTTAAAGGAACGTGAGGCCAGGCAATAGCTCTTCGTAGGGACATACTAATTATGCACATCGTCCCGGCATTCCATTAAATCAGCCACAAATGTTGCCAGTAACTTTACATACCATTAACCAGTTAGCTGCTATTATGAGGACTGTCCAAGAGTAATTAACCACTTTTGACATCACCAATTCATGTGTGGGGAGTTCTAGAAAAGTGTCATATGAAACAATGAACTTCATACATAGGCATGGGCCCATGGATGGCATGATGCAGTACTGCGATCACTTGCAATTTGCTGTCGATTTTTTGTTATGATTCTTGGAACCCGCGTAAAGAAAATTCTCTTGCGTGTGAATTTAACTAATAACAGAGTTCATGTAACTTGAGAAATCCTTTTTTTTTATAAAATGATATGCATCCAATTCATCTCACAACACACAAGGTTCTGTGTAAAGCACTACTAGAGTGAAGACAATAAGCCAAAAGTTGTGTGAAATGAGGACAAGAAACTTGACTTTAAATGGCCTGCAATGTCTTATTTGTAGTAGCAATCCCGCTAAGGCAAATTTCAGAATATGGGTCTCTTAAGTCATTAATTGACATAGTGGAAGAAATGCTTTTTTCCCTCGATTCAACCCTCAACAAGTACTAGTTGAAGCATCATAATTGCCTACTCATTGGTTCTCTCCCTCTGTGGACATGTTGACTAAGGTCGTGGTCCACATCCCTTATTTCACTCTCCAATCTACCTAACAACATTCTTGCATTTGATGCAATCTCTGTGTACCTTCCTCAACTGAAACCAGATACCACGACCTTCTCATGAACTCTTGTAAAACCACCGCCAGGTTATTAATTAACTCTTCTATCCACTAAGAAGCCTGGAGCGTTCCTCTTTCCCAATGCCTGTATTACCACAATCCGACTCCAACGTCAAGAACACCACCCACACATAACTCCTACTTAAGGAGAAGTCTCCCTTTATCAGAACATGCATGTTTGGTGCGCAGTCCAATCATATATATAGATACCCTATGCCTTGAATAAGTATGAATACGTGATGCTCCAAGGGTATATTTTCTGCCCCGACTTGTCAGTGAACTCCTGCAATTATCAATTCAATCAAGTTGATTCAATCATAGTCGCCCACACCCAAATGTAATATCAGCATTCTAATCAACTGAGCAAGCCACCTGTCGAGTTTTTGACTAGGCTGTGCAATGTCCATGTCAGAACAGCACTGTTACCTATCAATGTCAGTTTGGCAGGACAAGCAAATATAGGAAAAGACATGGAAAGTTAATATCTTTGGATAAATTGGGAGCAGAATCTAAAGTTTTTATGGCCCTAAGAAGCGAGCCTTTTAAAATTATGCCATGCCCCTTTTTGGTTGAGGTGATGTGGAGAAAGGGACAATTAGCAATAGCTGTTATCTGGCTTTGGTCCTTAATCTGTGGACATCTTTGTCATTTTCCTATATTAAAGTGCTTTGTTCTTTTCTTGTGTCTGGTCTATTTCTCTCTCTTTTCTAGATCTATATGAATGTGGTTTTACTAGTCCTTATCCAATGGCCTAGATGCTGCCGGTGTGCAAAGTTCATTTCTCTGCCCAAATGAACTCAGCTTGTTCACAATTGTTAAGCTATTAATTTGGCAATGCTTAAGCTTCAATCCTGTTGAAGAATTACAAATTATATAATTTGTTTATCCATTGATTAAATAAAAAGAAAACAAGCTTAGTTTTACCGGTCAAAGTTTGTTTGTTGAAAACAAGAAATTATGGTCTTCGTTACTATCTACCAGCAGACAAGGATTTGGTAAGTGCTCACTATTTTGGCACGGGGCAGGTACAATAGATTGCAGGAGGCAAAAAAAATCATATACTTGTAAAATTGATGAAGTTCAACTTACCAGCTGGGAGTATTAGATTACAATCTGGAGACAATCAAGCTAATGTCAAGGTTCGTCTAGCATTGACAATTTCCATAATAATGTCACAATCAAGACGATATTAGACATTTTTGTCAAAATGGAGCACCAAATCTAATAAATTAGCCTTCAAGTTGAACTCAAAATCAGCTTGTTTGTCCTTCTTGATCTATAATCATGCTAAGTTAATGTAACATGACAAGTAAACACGCATAATATCAGGATTCCATACGACATAACCACATCCCAAGTGGTCCTACAAGCTCATCCAGCCACAACTTTTCCAGCATATACTCGATGAAAAATGTTTTCCTGGCATGCTTGAGTTCAACCTAATGATACCTCATCGTCCAAAGTGCCGTTATTGATTTTGTTCAGGTCTAGCTGTAGCGCCATTGATTCGATCTACTGGGAAACATTGAGTTAGAGTTGGTTCTTAAGTCACTATAATTATCCCTTTTATATCGGACAAGTAGTAATTATTATTTTTTGTGTACATTAAATAAGTAAATAAACTAATGAATTAGCACTGAAAAAAACAAATAATAAGTCTGAGATAGCTAATTGATAATAAATTCTAATGACAAATACATCATATTAGTGTCAATTGCTAATTCAAAATTTATAAATGAACCCTTACAGAATTCCTCCTGAAGGGCAAGTGAGTGTTCTTGATACCTTAGTGTTTTATTGGAAAGAGATGGGAGATGGCAGCTTTTGCTCTCAAAAGTTTCACTCTTTCCCCCTTTTACTTTTTGCGTTTGAATAGATATTGGGTGTGGAATGAGTCTCTGCTGTTGGAGAGGGGGAAAAAAAAAAGAAGAGCAGCATGTGTGCGCTTGTTAGCTGAAAGTGGCTGCCCATTCGGAATCTGCAAAAAGCAAGAGTCCCCTGCATTTACAGCACAAAAGTGACTACTACTTAATACCCGTTAAAAACTAAAGTATGTATATGCTTATAATCACATCAATATAAAATGATAGTGCCAACAAAGATACTCGGCCACGGTGGGTGACCAAATCCACCATCATCAATCTCGAGCCAGCCCCCATTTGACGCCTCGAGATTCTCACATTCCTCACAAAATAGAAAAGTTAAAAATGAAGAAAACACTGGTTTTGGGGGCATTTACTTTACTGTATGGCCAAACTAAGAGAATGTTGAATTCCTCAGTACAACAAGCAATGCAATTTCATCTCATTACATGCACATGCACTCTTTTCTCCGTATACACCCAGTTTCTGAGTTAACTATGCACAACCCACCAATCAAGGACAAGTAGACACGACAAATATTCCTCAATTTTTAATGTTGTCTTGGTACAAAGTGCAAAACTCATGTCTAGGCAATAAGATGACTAATGACCCATAAGCCCAGATAGAATTTTGATCTCATGCCTGGTGGCCTTTAGACAAAAGAAACATGCGTGATAGGGAGAGAGAATTATAAACTGATGGATGATTAAACCTACAAATGAGAAATTCCTGTTCTCTCCTTGCCTCAAAGAATATTGCCCCTATGGTGTAATTGGTGTAGTTTGATTCTTTTAAGATTATGATAGACTTTGTACATAATCATTTCTTTAACCTACTGACTCAGTGACAGGCATGCTGGTTTCCTTTATACAACCAAAACGCTTATGCTTTTCTTGGGTCTGACACAAAGATTTTGATGAATGGGTTTATGGCGTGAAAAGGAGGAGGTGGCCTCCGAGGGAGAGATCAACTTGAAGAAAAGTATTCCATTTGAATTCTGCTAAGCGCTAGAAGATCAAAAGGATATATCTTTTGAGTTAAAAGCATTAGTTTCTCCGGTTCGCGGACATCACCGTTCAATGGCAATGAGAAGGCGAGAAGTTTTTATCTTTTTCGGGACTTTCTTCTGGTTTTGGGCTACTGCAAGTGGATTGTTATCTCCAAAAGGAGTCAACTTTGAAGGTAACTGAAAATTTTCTTTTCCTGTGGCAAAATCTTCCCAGAAGATGAGTTCTTTCACTTGGATTAGGAAATGTTTTAACATTTTTGTATACAGTGCAAGCTTTAATGGGCATAAAAGAATCCCTGCATGATCCTCACGGTGTTCTTGATAACTGGGATCGAAATGCTGTTGATCCTTGTAGCTGGACTATGGTCACTTGTTCTTCTGAGAGCCTCGTCATTGGCCTGTGAGTGTCGAAACTTTTCCTTTACTAAGCTAATCAAAAACAGCAATACTGAACGAATTTCGAAAGAGAGCAACGAAAAAGTTAGTTTTGAAACTGATGAATTGGTATTCCTGCAGAGGAACTCCTAGCCAGGATTTATCTGGTACTCTGTCTCCGAGCATTGGTAACTTGACAAATCTTCAAATTGTGTGAGTGCTCCTAAACAAACTTGCAGTTCTTCTTTCCCAACTCGTAATGAATTTATTTGTTATTTCTTAACTTTTATGGTGGTCTATGTATTTGCAGCCTCTTACAGAACAATAACATTACAGGATCAATTCCCGCAGAAATTGGCAGGCTCTCCAAGCTCCATACACTTGATCTTTCTAACAACATGTTTACTGGGGAGATCCCTTCCTCTATAGGCGAACTGAGGGATCTTCAGTACTTGTAAGCTTGGAAAGAAGCTCGAACTCTTGTGCTTGTTGTATGATCCTTTGATTATAAATTTGACCAGGAGTTGTTTCAATTTTATTCAGGCGGTTAAATAATAACAGTCTCTCTGGATCGTTGCCAATGCTTAACATGAGCCAACTTATCTTTCTGTTAGTCTCTCGATCCTATCAAGGTGTTTCCTTAATTTATCAATAAGCAGATTGAAGTGCGTTTTTGAAATCTATGTTTTATGTCAATTACAGTGATCTGTCATACAACAATTTGAGTGGCCCTGTACCCAGATTTCAAGCTAAAACATTCAAGTAAATCACTCTCCCTCTTCCCCTTTCTCTAATTCTGCTCAAGGTGCATTGGGAGATTTACTTTGAGCCAACTATTCCATATTTTCATCATCGCAGCATTGTTGGGAATCCTTTAATCTGCCCGACAGGCTCTGAACCGGGGTGCTTTGGGTCAACACTAATGCCAATGTCCATGAATCTGAATAGCACAAAAAGTAAGGAAGATTAGTTGCTTGTCCGATTTTTGCAGTGTAAATGGTTTTATCTGTTTTTCTGTTAATTCTTATCTCAAAGTCTTTCCATCTTAAGCTTCTGCGCATTCCAATAAGCCAAAGAGTCAGAAGCTAGCCCTTGCCTTCGGCTCGAGTGTTGGTTCTGTCTCCCTTATTATTCTTGTATTTGGATTGTTTCTATGGTGGAGGCAAAGGCACTACGAACCAACATCTTTTGAAATTAAAGGTAACATCTGGCAAACAATTGAATTAATTATCTTTCAACTCACCTTTAGTGGTCAAACAATTTAACACTGCTGGATGTCTTTGAATAACCAGATCAGCATCATGAGGAAGTTTTGCTTGGAAATTTAAGAAGGTTTCAATTTAGAGAGCTTCAGAATGCCACGAACAACTTCAGCAATAAGAACATACTTGGCAAAGGAGGATATGGCAATGTGTATAAAGGGATTCTCCCAGATGGAACTGTTGTAGCTGTCAAGAGACTTAAAGATGGGAATGCTATTGGAGGAGATATTCAATTCCAAACAGAGGTTGAGATTATCAGCCTTGCTGTGCACCGTAACCTCCTTAGACTATATGGTTTTTGCATCACACCAACAGAAAGGCTTCTAGTTTACCCTTACATGTCCAATGGCAGTGTTGCCTCCCGTCTCAAAGTCAAAGGTAACTAACATATGCGCTTTAACTGAAATATGTTTGCTAATAGGCTAAAGCTGAGTTTTGTGACAAATGAAATGATAGGGAAACCGGTCTTGGATTGGGAGACAAGGAAGAGAATTGCCTTGGGAGCTGCAAGGGGGCTACTATATCTTCATGAACAGTGTGATCCAAAGATAATTCATAGGGATGTTAAGGCAGCAAATATATTGCTTGACGACTACTGTGAGGCAGTGGTTGGGGATTTTGGGTTGGCGAAGCTTTTGGATCACCAAGATTCTCATGTAACTACTGCTGTGAGAGGCACAGTGGGGCATATAGCACCTGAGTATCTTTCCACCGGTCAGTCCTCTGAAAAAACAGATGTTTTCGGGTTTGGCATCCTGCTTCTTGAATTAATCACGGGCCAAAGAGCACTTGAATTTGGCAAGGCTGCCAACCAGAAAGGAGCCATGCTAGACTGGGTGAGTAGCGCCAAATATTCCAATTTCTTGTTTGTTTGAGGCCATCTCTTTTTGACATGGGTTATGGTTTCAGGTAAAGAAAATTCATCAGGAGAAGAAGCTTGAGATGCTTGTGGACAAAGATCTAAAAGGCAACTATGATAGGATTGAGCTTGAGGAAATGGTGAAAGTAGCTCTATTGAGTACCCAATGCCTTCCAAGCCATAGACCCAAAATGTCTGAAGTAGTTCGAATGCTTGAGGGTGATGGGCTAGCAGAAAGGTGGGAAGCTTCTCAAAGAGTAGAAGCAACCAAGTCCAAACCCAACGACTTCTCCTCGTCAGATCGATATTCTGATCTCACTGATGACTCTTCTTTACTAGTCCAAGCAATGGAGCTTTCTGGGCCAAGGTGAATTCTTTCCATGATGAAACACTTTTCCTTTCTTCGGTTTTTGTGGTTTAGAACATTAGCAGACGAGATTATAGGTGCAAGATGTTTGGTGATGGTAAGACGTTTTGGTTGTATAATAGTAGAGCATATCAAGAGTAGGAAAAGTTTGATGTTTCCTTGAAATTGTACAGTCTTTTTCAAGAATCTGACATTCTTTGGAATGAAATGTACTCCTATGGACTGAACATTCTATTAAAAAAAGATGTAGTGTGATGCATTAACTTGCGAGTACCAAAGTCTTACAGTTATTGACTTGTTTCATTCATGGGATATTGACACAATGTCTGTGATAGAGCCTCCATAATTAACACATTAGATAGTTGATATCAGCTACAGTATTATTTTTTCAATCGCAAGAAAATAAGAAAGTTTAGTCCCCAATCCCGCGGTGCACTACTTGATGGGAAGTCTTTGGACTCATTTAGGCCACGAAACTCCTTGCTCTAAAAGGTTAATCTCCAACTCCAAGGGCACGGTTTAATCTTGGTCAACCCTCCTAATAGAGCGGTCCACTGTCTTCCGTTGTTGCCAGGAATCGAACATAAGACCTTGCTCTAATTGACCCTGTTAGTTTGCCAACCAAGCTACCCGTGCGGTCACGAAACTCCTAAGTTCACTAAAGGTCATCTATGGAGTATGTCCAGTAACCAGTCAGTAGATTTTCAATCTTCTTCAATCAAGCCCATCTGTGTACTGAAACTGGACTGAAAGGATAATGAACTGAGAAGCATGGGTTAAAAATGACACATTGTGGAAGAATATTTTCCTCAACTATGATTTTGAATTTAGTTCCAAAATTGGCCGATTGATAGACAAAATATGTTAGGTATAAATATCGGTGGGTAATAGTCACTATTTATAAAATCAGTTATATATCAATCAGTACTAAAAATTTTGAAAAATATAAAGATTAAGTTACAAAATTTTTTAAAATTTAACTACCGCCTCTCTCCTCCTTTTTTTCAAGTTTTTCAATTT
>JANITW010000236.1:50674289-50687997 GCA_027564335.1 Erythroxylum williamsii | reverse complement strand
AAATTTCAGCATCCATATTCAATCAATTTCTTTTAAGTACTAATCTTCTAACCTTACTAAAATCACTTCAAAACCACATTTTATACACTAATCATCTTAACCTTGGTAAGTTTTATACAAACATACCCAACAATTTAACCCATATGTTTCATGACCTTTATGCATCCACAATCATATATAAAGCACAATATGTCACAATTCTACATGTAACAAACATAGAATAAAATCTTACCTAATTAAGCTTTTAACCCTTCAATTCTCCTTCACTTCTTCTAACTACCTCACCAACCCTCCACTTCACTTTAGCCATACGATCACCATCATGCCAAAAGAGAAAGGAGTGTATGCTTGGCCTTTTTTTAGAAAGAACAAAGTGGAAGGGAGAGCTAAACACTAGGAAAATTAAAGAACATCAAATGGAGAAGAAGGAAGAGTAAGTTTCGGATGATGAGGAGCCTTAAGCAACAAACTCATCCTTTTCACTCTTTTAACAATGAAGTTGCCGACTTATTAGCTAGGAACAAGACAAATGCCATAAATTCGTGGGACACATGGCATTTTTCTTAAAAAAACAATAAAATAAGGAAGAGATAAAATATGCAATAGGATTTCCTTAATTTGACCCATTCAATTCTAATGGCCCTAATTACAATCCCAAAATAATGTATACAATATTATAGTGCCATTGGATAAAAATTTTCGATACCGAAAATCAACCGGTTCGCCACTTGACAATTTATCCGGGCCGGGAATTTTCTCCAGAAAATTCCAGAAAAATTTCTAAAAATCCCTTAAAATATAAAACACACTCTGGATCAGTCAAAATAATTTTTCAAACCCAATAACCACATTAATCACAATAAAATTGCCTTAGGCACAAAAACCGGGAATGTCATGTATGCATGTACAATTATTTCATATGCACCATTTCATTGTTTGACCAATACCAGTATGCCCTAATCACTCTCGACCTTTACCAAATGACTATTTTACCCTCCTGTCGAGGGTGGGATGTTACATCAACACTCGTCTTGTTTTGCACCTGAGAAGTGAAAATAATAGGATGAGATACAAAGCTCAATGGCTAATATATTTATAGCCATTGGTAATTAGTCACAAATTCAGGCATATGTACGTATATATATATCCAACAATTCAAGCATTCTTAATCTATTTTAGCAATTCAAGCATTAATCAATTTTTAGATTAAAACTCATAACACATAACACTCAAATGCATCATACTGGACAATTCAAAGATGAAATGCAGAACAAATGGCTCGAGAGTTCCGTGGAACAAAACGGAGAAACTGAAGTTTACATCATGAACAAAACGAGTCTGATTTTTCAGGATCTCGTGGCCTCAAGCGGACAGTCGAGAGAAGGTTATAGGTCAATGTGCACATAACTAGAAAAACATTCCTCTCTTGCCCAAACATAATCAAATTTCAATGCTTAACTCATTTCACACACATTCATACTTTTCATGCTCATCATGCTTTCATAACTCTTATGCTTTTTCCCCTTTCCATTTAACTTAAAATGTTATAACCTCTTTCAAGGTATAACATAATCACAAAGCAACATGCATTTCCAATCAAGTCACAACAATTCAATTTCAAGCAACTCCACATATACAAACATAGGTAAGAATTTGTCCAATCACATAACAATTATAAATAGATTGCCCACCTAATTTTGCTGAAAAAACAAGATTAAGATTGCCTTTGCTCTTGCTCTTGAGTAAGGTTTTCTTGGTTCCCTTCAAATAAACCAATTTTTATTTAATCCATATTCAAATGAAAATTCATAAAACTTCAAGAATCAAAGAAATGCTAAAATCGAATTTAAACCTAACCTACTTATAGTCCATCTAGGCTAGAAAACCAAAACCCTAGCTTAGAAATCCAAAATCAAATTAGTTTCATCTTCTTTCAACACAACCCATCCTCTACTTCTTTCTCTACCTAATCAAGAAAGAAAGATAAACTTACCTTAAACAAGCTTGATTCTTTCTCTTTCCATGTTTTCTTCTTCTTCCCTAGCTTCTCTCACGACTCTCTTCTCTTCTTTCTTTCTTCCCTACGTTTTTCTCCTCTCTTCTTTTCTTCTCACAATTTCTTCTTTTCTTCTTTCTTATTCTTCTAATTCCAGCCCCTTTTGTTTTGTCTTTCTCCCCATTTTTCCCCTCATTAAACTAGGCTTTCCATATTTACCCATCCTTTCTTTTAACATAAGTCTAATAACTACTTAGCCTATTATACACCATATTAATTCTACCTAAATTCTAACACTTCATTTTAATTTTTAATTTCTAATTTCTAATTTCTATTCATACTTGCTAACTTAATGACTCAACTCTAAAAATAATAAAACAATTAAATCAAGAATAAATAATAAAAAAGATTTAGGATCCAACACTCTTCATCTCATTGCTAGCATTTTATCTTATTCAAGATATTTGAAGAGTCTAAGAGGTGTTGATTTTAGATTTGACATTCTAAAATATTTAACCTTTAAGAAACTAAATGTGGATCCATTAAATCTAAAGATATTCTTTGATTTAAAATAACTTTTAAATCCTCTTAGATAGTAACATTTAATTTATTATCTTAGCTGACTTGATTCATATTCCTTTTTTATCTTTAGGATTGCATACTTTTTAATGTTTGACTTTGGATCCTATTGGAACACTCTCCTTACGTATTTAAAGAAAGTTCTTCATTTTTTTAATTGCTTTTGCAAAGTTTATAGGAAGTGATAGGTAAGAGAATCAACACACTCATAAGTTGTTCAATAAAAATATAAACATATTATTTCAATAAAAAAAATATAAACAGGTTATTCTATCTCCTTATTCTTTTATACATTATGTCAAATAATGACTAATAATATTTGAATGAGATTCTAGTATAAATATAAGGATCCTAAGATATTTTATAGGGGTTGTTAGGGTTTGAATCATGATAAATTAGATAATTCTTCTAAAATTTTTAGAATGCCATTTTAATCAAAGAAGTTTCTTTTATTGTTATTAATGGAGAAACTTAAATGTCTTTTAAATTTCTATGGATACTTTACTACAACCTTAATAGATCCTGATTTAGTCGTATGTAATAAAAATAATTCATCTTAAAAGAAATATTGAACTTTTTGAACTTTTGCATTTGTAGTAATAATGGAATTTTTTTCTACTCTATATTCTTAGCAGCTAGTCTTATGAGAACTTGAATAAGGAGAAAGGGGATCTCCTTTTTCTTATTCCTTTGACACAATTGAAGATGTGAATGGACTCCCTATTGATCAATACACAAAATGAGGTTAAAGTGATACATTATTTCAACCATTTAATGAATTAGATAGGAAAGCCAAAGCCTAATAAATTATTAAACAAAAAGTTCCAATTGACTTAATCAAAAGCTTTACAAAAATCTATTTTTAGGGAACAACCTTTAAGTTTTTGCGCCAATAAGGTATAATCACCTATCCTCCCCATATGAAAGTTCTTTGGCTAAGATTTATTATGGATTTTAGAATTTCTTTAAGTCTTAAAACAAGTATCTTTGATATGTTCTAAACCATATTATAATAGGAGTTAGGTGATAGGTATAGATGATATTTTGTTTTGATAGGTGTTTTAGTGTGTTTTTATATGTTTCTTAGATGATTATCATATGTGTAGGTTTAGAATTATGTTATTGCGTGTGTTTATTTATATTATAAGTGTTTGTGTGGTTTAGAGCATGAATTCAATCTTAATTTTTTGTTTCATGAGGTGTTTGATGTGTTTATGAGTATTAGAAATTAGGAAATTGAAGAACAGAGAAGATGGAGGAAGCTAAAAGTAGAACACAATCATGTCACCTTGGAGCACAATCGTACATGGCCGTTATGGGACTACATGGTTTTTGGCATGATTGTCTTCCATGAGGAAAAACATTGGAGTATGATCGTGGCAACGAGTTTCCAAGCATGAATTTTTCATTTATTTTATGGTTCAAGGCTATTTTTGGAACCAAACAAAGGGGTAAAACCTTAGACAGGAACCCAAGACACTAATACACTATATAAGAATGTGAAACACAATAAAAAAATAGTAGCAATCACAATTAAAAATGAACCAAAAGTAGGAGATCAAGAAGAACATCTAAGAATTCCAACTTTCTATATCAAGGCCTTAATAGAGCTTTTCTTCTTTTCCTTTAGTTCTTTCATTATCCTTGATGTGTAATCTGAATTCTTTGATTTTAAAAATGTTTATAAAGTTCTAAATTTTAGATTAGGATTTATTTTGGAATTATTTTGTGACTTTTAATTATTTTTATTTCAATACATATTATATGTTTACGAAAATTGTTCATGTTTAAAATTGACAACAAATCAAAAGAGTGAGTCAAAAGTAATTAATGTAAGATTGCACAAGGAGAGTTGGCAATTTAATAGACCTATAATTATCAAATTAACAATCATTCGAAGAGAGATCCTGTTTGAGAAATTAATTATCCAATAGATAGCTTTATATCTAATTGAATAAGTTAGGGAATGTTTTACAAAATGAGAGATTGGAAGTCTAGAAACTTTGAATTAAATTATGGTTAGTAGATTAGATCTTAAAAGAGAGTAATCAATACCTTAGGAAATCTAAGGTCAAACACATAATTGAATCAACAAGATTAAAGGAAACAAAATAAGGAAAAAAATAAGTCCTAAGTTTTCCATCTTGATCAAAACCCAAAATTTTATTAGTAACTCGTTGTTTATTTTTTTATTTTTTTGTTTTATTATTTTTTAATTTTTATTTAAATTAATTCAAATCAATTTTTGAGTACCTTGGACAAAGTTAGGTTTAATTGTTAACTCTTGAATAATCCTCCTAGAAACAATAACCTCTTATACTATAAGACACAATCCTTATACTTGCGTTGTATTGAGAGTTTTATTATTAGATATAAAAATTGCTCAATAATAGGCTTGAAGTCTTGTAGAATTAAGGGGCTAGGAATCTTTGAAGTAAGGTATATAAAGGTTTCCTTTAATTCTCCAAGGATTTTATCTTTATAAAAGAATTCCATAACGGTTTTAAAGATAGTGTCACTATATACCTTATGATTTCTGAAAGAAATAAGCATTAAATTCATTAGGTTCTATAACTTTATCAGCATAAATTATATAAAACTTTCACAATATCTACTTTCATGAAAGGCTTAATGAGGAAATGAACTTGCTCTTGTAGGATCAAATGAGGGACAAAGGTATGATTATAATTTTTTATACAATCATTTAATTTCTTATCATAGTTAAGGAAGTAAGAAGATTAAGTTAAGATTATTTGTCTTATTGTAACTACATTTACAACTCTAAAAAGTTTTTACAACTTCATGGTGTTAATGATCAACTTTGCATTCTATGCAATCTTTGTTTTGAATTCGTCAGTCATTTGTTTTTCAATGTGTATATTGTAGAGTTATTTGAAACAAGCTGCAACTTATAATAAAGTTGTATTGCCCTTACCAAGAGTGGCAATACTCAGATGGGCTAAGAAAATTCACAGTAAGAAGAGGGGTAAGCACTTAGATATCAGTATTTGTATAAGTTGTTCTATTTACTCCATTTACAGGGAAATAAATGGTAGGTGATTCAAGAACTTGAAAAGGGAAAGTTAATTATGATCTTGCTTACAGGGGTTGTTATTGGATTAGAGAAATACTGCAAGTTTATATCACAGAAAGGATGACTACTTCTTTTAGAAGAAGATGGAGTTTGGGATGAGTTTGTAATTGGTTATTTCTTCTCATGTTATTCTAGGGTAGCATGAGTTTTATAATCCTTTCTTTATAATTACATAATTGTCCTTGTACTTTGATCCTTTGATGCTCATTCTTGAGCTTTGATGAATTTTTTCATTTTTTAAAGAATTTTAAGGCGAAAGTTCCTAAAGAGTGCAAATGGAAAAGAGGTTCATATTATAATTTTAGATAATAACTTTTGGGATGTTTACTTGATTATATGGCTCTACTTATAAAGTTGTTGAGGGTTTCTTATTCAAATAAGAAGATATTTCTAGATTATATATATGATGGTGTACATAGAGTTTTCAAGACAATTACGAATGTTTTTAAAAGAAAGGAAAAATTGCACAAATCTTATGTAGTTTTTCTTGATTGCAATAGAAAAAGCATCTTACTCAAAGGATTCACTTAGTAGCTAACTTTCTCAATTATTACTACTTATACAATAAAGACGCATGTAAAAAATACTAATATAAAGGGTAATCCTTTTATTGTGATTGAATGCAAAGGTATTCTCTCAATCAAAGAGCAATTAAAGTTAACAAATGAAATTAAATTGTATTAAGATTTAGACAATTTTGCTATACTCAAAGAGAGAACTTATCATGAAAATAATATAGCTTGGCAAATTTTCATAGTTTTAGTTTCATTCTTACTTATCAATATTATATTTTTATATTTTTTTTAACCTTTTATTTAAAATACATATTAGTAGTGTAGATTAGTTAATGAAAATGTTCTAACCTTAAGAAAATTTGTTATTATATTACTCAATCAAATTGTTTCATCATCATGTTGTCAACAAAATTAAAGTGTTTTTGAACATATTCGTATGAAAAAACAAAATTATGTAGAACATCAAAATTTCATTGACCTTATTCATATTATTTATAATCTGAGACTGAAAATATGTATTTTATTTATTATATTATATTTTTATTATTTATTCTATCATTTCTTATCATATATTCATAATGATAGTAACCTGACCCAAGGCTGATCAAGTTGACGCTAAAATGACATAATTTTTGTCAAAACTTAACAAAATAACATTGTTTCGATCAAATGGTTCTTAAGTTATTTAGCTAAAATAACATCATTTTAAACAAAATTATACTGTTATATTCTAACTTGTTTTTTCCCAAGTTAAGTTGGACTAGTCTTCTGAAGGTCAAGCCTGACTTAGAACTCAATCAACCCGGATTTGACTTGTTGATTTTAGGTCAGGTCAATTTTAACCAAAATTGTCAACTTTATGTATTCAAAGTGGTTAGTAAAAGAAAAACATTTAATCCATTTAATATTGATTGCATTAACCATATTGATTTTTCAATCTAAGAAGAATCATTGCTTAATCCCGATTATAGTGAGTCCACATAAAATACAATTCAAATGAGTAACAAATTAAAATATATATTAATGGTCAATTAATATCTTATTTTAAATATATTAAAAAATAAAGATATAATATATTACAATAAAAATTTTTAATATATTTATAGTTTATTAAATAAAGTAGAAGAATTTTATGTTGAACCTTTAGATAAAAGTATAACATTTGACTCTTTAAATAGCGCTTAGGAATTTGAAACTTTTGATAATAAAACGATGCAACTTCGTTCAAAAATATAGTTTTAATTGTTATTATCTTTTTCAAATATTATGTTGAATTTGAATTTAATTAAAATTGTTAGACTAATTATTAATTTATTATATAATAATAAACATTTTTATTTCAACAAAATATTTTATTTTAAATTATATTATGATTATCTTTTGAAGTATATTAAAAATTATAGTCTTATATTGGTTAAACTTTTTAATTTAAAATCTTTTCATATATATTTGTTATTCAATATAATATTTAAAATATAGAGAACAAGTAGATAATATTATAAATATTTAGGCCACAAACACATTTTCATCCCTAATGTTTACTAGAATACAATTTAAACTTGTTGTTTTGATGCATTCAAAATGAGCCTCAACACTTACAAAACATCCAATCAGTGTAAATCATTTTATGGATCGACAATTATTTAAGTACCTGTATCCATGAATGTTTTTCAATTGATGTTGATTTGCTTGAATGCGTTTTATTTCCTCTCTTCTTTCGTTAGAGTTTTCCTCAATGGTTCAGAAAACATACCTCTTTTCATAAGTTGCTAAACCTTATATAGCAACACCAACCGACATGTCTTTTGGGTAACTAAAAGCCAAATGACATGGCGTTGGGTAACAGGAAGAGAGAGGAAAACGGTCCGTGACCTACTTGAGACCCAGTCTATAATACCCAATAACTATTATCTTGGGTGCATTAATTGGACTCAAATTTATAAGTGACATGGGACATAAAATAGTCTAACAATCAGACCTTAAGTCAACAGAAACTGTTAAATTCCACGTCATATTTTTTGTCTGCTTATCGTCTATTTTAGATATTTTGTAAATATTAGAATTCAATTTAAACAAAGTGGAATGTTAAAATTCTCTAGTGTAAAATAATTTAAAAGTGGACCTCATATTTTATGTCTACTTATGGTCTATTTTAGATATTTTGTTAATGTTATAATTTAGTTTAAACACGTTGAATTGTTAAAATTCAACTTATACTCTAGTGTAAAAGTTAGAATTAAAAATGCACTTGTGACCTAAATATTTATGATTCATGTCTTGTAAAACATAAACCAAAAATATATTTATATAGACAAAGTATGATGAAGAAAACATTCTTATTGGCGTCTCTATGTCAAACACTTGGACCTCCTATAATTTCTTTAACGGACTTGCTCTTTATTTCCCGTCTCTGATTTTGAGCCACATTTTAATGTTAGATGCTTAATGGGTTTAAATGGGCCAACCCAAGTGTGCAGCCCTTGCCCGGTTCATCATTTGGTGTTTCAAGCTCACAGCCTATTAGGCTCAAGTGCAAGCACAAGGCAACATGCGCATAAGCTTGCTAACCCCTATGTACACGCTACCAAGAGCTACATGTACGCAGTATTGTAGGCAGTAGCTTTACTCTTTCTCAACTCAAGCCGTTTTCATATTTAGCTTTTTGGGAGTACAGACAAACATGTACGCATCAGTAGCATAGATGTAGAGCATCGTGTAACGTGAAGGGCTTTTCGGCGTCTAAGGGTCATTGGATGGTTAAGCTCAAAGGTGCGCTCTTTTTTATGGTAGCCTATAATACTTTTATGGTCTTTGACTTACTTTCCACAAGGTAGGCGTCTTTACGGAGTTCGGAAACAAGACAAGGATACCATCTCACTTTATGTTTTTATGTTTATCATTTAAAACCCTATTTTTCATCTTTTATTTGGACTAATCTTATAAATATTGCAAGCTTTACCTATACTTTTTGTACGAATCGATGCGATAAATGTTTATGAGCTCTTCACGTTCAGTTGATCTTTTAGGTTTTTGTACGACTCGGTTACAAAAATGGTCAAGAATCAGAATTTTGTCAGTTTATATAATACCTTAAAAATTAAGATGAGATAGAAAAATTATAATCATATAGAATAATAATTATTTCTAATATTATATAGAAAAATATGGAAAAACAATTATATGTAAATTCTTACTGTTTATTATTTTATTATATAAAATTTCCAAGCCTTATCTAGTAACAACAAGATTAACATGAAGCCTTAATATTTAATGAAATTTTGCCTAAATTTAGATATGACTTATTAATAAATATTAGCATCCTTTCATGCAATTTTAATTAAGATAAATTTTAAATTATTTAAATGGTCACAACTATTATCTAGGTTAAAAGATTAAATTGGGCCTAATATCTCACTAGAATTTAATTTAAAATTAGACTTTTTAAGATGGCAAAAATTTATAATATTTCATAAACATTCAATTTGAACTCCACCTTACATTTTTTGTAGCCCCTCGTCAAATATGTATCCTACATGAAAAGTGGGATCAAATATAAAATAATAAAATCTCCTCTCTTTTCCTCCCTCTTCCCTCTATCCTCTCACTTTAGACTAGATGAAGATAAACAATTAAACTAAACACTATAACCATCCATTATTGAAGTATATTATATGCCAATTGAAGTTAGAGATGAGGACCGACGTGTTTAGTGGAACAATCATCCGCAATTTCAAGTTTTTAAAGGGTTTTCTTGAGGAAAAGAAAAGAGGAGGGTGGAAAGTTTATAAAGCATTTTTAGGTATTTCCTTAAGATGCAGACAATATATTAAGTGTACCTTATCCCCAAAACTCTAAATATCAAATAAAAGCTTCAAAAACTCCACGAATAAGCTAGTACTCCACTGAGACTTGATCCATTAGGTAAACGAAGTTTAGGGAAAATACAAATTAATTGAAAATCACTCAAAATCGCAGCCCCAAAATAACAAGCTTTGTCTGTAGAAACCACCGAATGGAAATAAGTTTAAAACTTGGAGTCAAACATGTTAACAAATAATAAGATCATAAGATCAGTTATTCCAAAATATCAAAAATGTGAACTCTATGTTGTAAACCAAAGCTAAAATAAGTCATAAAAATGGCCTAGACTAAGAATAAAAAGAAATAAACTTCTACAATTATCTTCACCTTAATTTTTGCCAAAGAGAGAAGAAACGATGACGAGAAAAGTTGAAGAAAAAGAAAGGGAAAGTTAACAACAACTACTACAACAATAACATCCAACAATATTTCCACTAAAATGCGGGATATAAAGAGGTTTAATAGTATGCAACCTTACCCTTACATTATAGAGAGATTGTTTTCAATATACTCACATGTAGTGCAAATTAATAATAATAAAAATATCAACAAATCCGTATAACTAAACATATAAAAACATGTAATAAAGTACCTATAGTATATGGTAAAGATTAACAATACGATATTAGAAAAACATAAGTAAATACGCAAACTAAGATAAAAAGAGAGAAGTACAAGAATAAATCACATCATTCATTACAATAAAATAAATAGACTAAGTAAGAAACTACTTAGGCTAAAAAATTAGGAGAGAAGTATTACTTAATAAAAATATTAAGGTTATTTATAAAACAAATGACTGGAAAGAAAAAGTTTAGAGAACTTAAGAGAATGATAAAGACATCTCTAAATTTGATCCTTTATCTATATCCTAGTATGGTAAAGTTTTCTATTACGAGCTATGTCTTCGACAAGTTCTAACAAAGTTATATCATTCTTAATCACTTCACTTTAGTTCTTCTTAGGCCTTCATTTATTCCTCTTACAATCTCGAAGTACTATTTTCTCTCCTCTTCTCACTGAAGTGTTAGGATGTCTCCTTTTAACATGTCTGAACCACCTAAGTCTCGTCTATGTTAATATATCATTCATATTGGTCACCTTTAATTTGTCTCTTATCAATACATTCTTGACCTTATTTCTTCTAGTAAGGTCACACATCCAATGGAGCATCCTCATCTCTACCACCATTAGTTTACAACTATGCACTTGTTTGATGGGCCAACACTTAATCTCATATAGCATAGTCAGCCAAATTGCTAAACAATATAATTTACCTTTGATCTTAATTGATATCTTCTTATCACACAAAAATCCTGATACAAAATATAATTTACCTTGTAAAGCTACCTATATCCCCTTAATAGATTCAAAATTTGCACTATAAAAGAGTAGGAGGTCATTTGTAAAGGATAGACTAGTGTTATGAATTTTCTCACATCTGTGATGAAACTTGAACTTCGTTTCAAAAATCCTTCTAGCTTTAGTTATCTTATATAAAACTTCTACACACATTTATAATGGATCCCCTTGCTTTATGCCAACTGTTCCTTATGCTGCTTGTCTTGCTCTCTCAACTTAGGTACACTTCCTTTAACAACTAACGCAACGGAAGTTACGTTGCTACCCTTAGAAAGCTAACAACATTTGCTTGGAGCTCTATTCTTTTTTATTATGAACCGAGCCTGGATAAGTTTCCTAAGCTACACGAAACTCATCACTCATCCTTGATTAAAAACTTGACTAGTAGGGACTCAGATTTTTAAATTTTCCTCCCTATTTGGTCTTTATTAGTAAAAGACTGGGATATCATCTTTTATAAGTCGGCCTTCTTTTGTGAAGTCTCATGAGTATGATTTTATCAGGAAGCTCATTTCTTATTAAGATCTCAACACATATTTTTGCGTATCATATCCATTTCAGTGTCTGATACGCTCATTTCTTATCATGTGAAGCATGTGTTTAAAGACTCGTTCAAAAGATGATCTTCTGCTGATTTCATATTTTCTTTCAGTGGAGTTGTTATTCGGTTCCTTATTTTGTGGGGATGATTAGACAAATAAATCATATCCAATTTTCAATCAATGTAATGCTATAAATAGTAGTTGTTATCATTAATAAAGAAAGCAGACAAACATAATCTTCTCTCACAACTTCTAACTCCTCTGTCATTCTCATTCTTGCTTCTACTCTGTTCTCTTCTTGTTCGCAGCTACTTTATCCACAAATTCTCTTATCAGTGTCACAGTTGCCTAATCTATACTAATATATCTTCTAATACAGCTTATAATGTGACCTAGTCCACATATGGGTCAATATTCCAGGGGATTAGATTGATATTCACCAAAATATTATATTTTCTTCCTTGGCGAGATTTTATCCAAGGATTTTCCTCAACTGTGTTTTTATAGAAAAACTTGAAGATGAACATCTCTTCTTTATTGATTAAGAATTGCTTAATTCTTAGTTTTTTCCAACTTGCGACTGTCCATTACTAGACTAAACGGAAAGTCAATCTTTTTTCAGAGAAGAAGCTAATCAAGTAAGAGGATTATCTTTTAGCTCCTTCTTGCAGAAGTTCCACTAAAGGTTTAACTATTTGCAAATCACTTCATAGGGGAATATATATTAGTTTATGTTCAATTTCGGTGTCTCCCACCACTTGTTACGAAGTTCGTCCAAGTTTTGGAGAGGGAGACAAGCTCCGTGGTAGTTGAGAGATTCACTTTTGAGTTAACCAAGTTGGGAAGAAGGACGGGGCTAGGACAAGAAAGAACAACAAAATTTTTAACTTGAAATGTAATGAGGGTAAAAGAGGGAAATCAAGATTAAGGAAATCCATGCTCAAATAAAAAGTAGAATCAGGCAATGACGCTACTGTGTTGGGGGAAAGAGTGGTCGAAGAGGAAAAATCTAGAGCAAAATCGAGAGGGGGGACGAAAAGTGGGTACTAATCATTACAAGGTATGATAAAATAAAAGTTTAGTATTAACGAGGTAACTCCCTTATATAAATTTATGAAAAATTTAAGGATAAATTTATAATTTAACTCAAACTCTTAGGGACAGTTGATTCACACAGGAGAATGGTAATAGAAATAGAAATGGATATAGCGAAGAATGGGATTTGATATTATCATTATAATTATTATGGTTGGTTAAGAGAAATGAATGATTACCATTACTATTGATAATGATTGGTTTGTAAAAAATATTGAGAAATAAAATTTTATTATATTTTTAATTAATTAATTATATTTTAATTATTAATTACAATATATTAATTAATTAAAATATTATAATTAATTGATTATAATATTTTAATTAATGAATGAGTTATATTTTTATTAATTATATTTTAATTAATCATAATGTAATTAATTAATTATATTGTAATTAATTATATCTCAATTGATTAATTAATTAATTACAATATTTTAATTAATTATATCTCAAATAATTAATTAATTAATTACATTGTAATTAATTACAATGTAATTAGTTCATTAATAATGTTATTTTAATTAATTATATTTTAATTAGTTATATTTTAATTAATTAATTGTATTTAATTAATTAATATTAAAAATGTTGGACCAATGGTGGTTGACAAATTAAATCCCTTTATGTTTTGATAATAATAAAATATCTAGAATTAGTTAAG
>JANITW010000236.1:50555955-50575577 GCA_027564335.1 Erythroxylum williamsii | reverse complement strand
CTAGTTTTATCTCTGCATTCATCGATCCCACCTTCACCAGAAAACTTACTTGAGCGTCGGAGGGGCTAATCGGGACATCACCCCCGACAAGCCTTCCTTGTTTTGCAGGCATATTCACGTCGAAGATATTGCAGAAGACAACCAATCACATGGAGCACAACGACAACGTTCCGTTCTGTCAAAATCCGGCAGAACCAAGGAGCATGTAACGTTCTATCTGATTCTTATTTATGAGTTGAAGTTGAAGCGAGAAAGGTGAACCAGGTGAGTAAAGTGGTTGTATTTTTTGCTTTTTTGTTTTGTTTTTAATTTAATACAGAATTGGCAATTTTATTAAAGATGATAATGGATAGGCTTATGACTAACTAGCTCTTTTTTATTTATAAGTTAATTAAAATAAAATTTTATTTTAATTATTTTTTTATATTTTTAAAATTATTGATTTAATTGAAACGAGTTGGCCTTTTCAAACTCAAACTTAAATTTTACTCAAAACTCTATTATCTTGAATTTTAAAAATTAATTTTAAATTAAGCCTAAATCAAAATATCAACCTTAAATATAAAAACAATAACATCTCCATAAAAATCTCTTTCATACGCAAAATTTAAAGATGTCTAGTAATATATAACTTTGTTCCGAATTTCCCACATAAAATAAAATAAAATAATCATAATCATAATCATAAATATAAATGTAAATCAAATAAAATAAATACTTAATAAATAAAATTAAAAAATATGATAAAGATTGACATGATAAAAAATATCAACCTTAAATATATATTAAGTAAATTACTATATATAAGTAATAATATGTTAGCCATCTTGGTTCTGTCGGATTCTGGCGGAACTGAACGTTGCCGTTTGGGTCCATGGAGTCGGCTGCTTGCTGTAGTAACTTCGACGTGAATATCCCTGCAAAACAAAGAAGGCTCGTCGGGGGTTGTGTCCCGATTAGCCCCTCCGACGCTCAAGTTAGTCTTTCCCGGTGAAGGTGAGATCGCCGTATGCAGAGAAGAATAGAATTGTGATTGCATACCTCTGTTATGGCAAAGTTGTACCTTATATACGAAGTAACAACTAGGTTTTAGTTTTTACGTGTTTGCATGAGAGACTTCCTTCTATGGATGGGCTAAGGAGGGCGTGGGCTGGACCTAGGCCTGGCATAACCGTTAGGTATGAGACTGATCTTTGGTGATTGTACCGATCGGCCCATACATCGTTGAGACTGAGTTCTGGCCCAATACAGCCGACCCGACCACATATATTTTTTGAATAAGTCATTTGAATCAACCGCTCTTCGACTTAACTATTATTTATAGAGCCTGTTATATTTTCATTCTCAATCACTCGTCCTTTTTAAGGTTTTAAAGATTATGTAGTTCCTCGCCATGAGTCGACATATACATTATGCATTCATATAATAAATGATTGAGTTATTAAAAGGAATGAGGTCCTCCACTCCAATCTCACACATTTCTTATAACCTTTTTAAGTGTGAGAAATTTTGAATCAAATAAGTGATAATTAGTTAGATTATGTTCAAATTTAATAAATTTAGTTTAAACCTTGATCAATTAGAATTAAAATTTTATTAAATTTGAATCCAATCTAAGGTTTAAATTTTAAAAAAATCTAAATGTAACTCAAAACTTAATTAAATTAAAAATTATCTAGTGATTGAATTGAATTATTATTATTATTTAGTTTTAAATTATTTATTTATTTAATTAATTGTACATTCTACCTCCTAATCTAATAATTTTTTAAAGCATCACCAATATATATATATGGCTCTAACAAGGGGCCATTAAGAAGAGCATTCAAAAGACTAGTAATTGAACTCCTCACTTGCCTCCATGAAAATGAAGCATTAAGCAAAATAACTATAGTTTGATTCTACTACTACATTACTTGTTCTTTACAGAAGCCAAAAGAAAATTGAATCAGAAAATATGGTTAATTACTAAAAAAAAGCTTAAATTTTCGTCAATTTTTAATTATAGCTCAAATTTTAAAAAATAGCAATAAAATGCCTAAATTTTCAATTTTTTCAATTCTAACTCAAAATTTTAAAAGTATCAATAAAATACTCAAACTCTTAAATTTTTTCAATTATAACCCAACATCAGTGTTTCTGTTAAGTTTAAAAATGACTTAAATCAGATTACACAGCCTCGACGACATTATGCTTAGATTTTAGTTTTTTCCTTCATTTTCAGTTTATTGTCTCGTCGCTCTCACCCTTCAACTTTCAAATTATACAGTCCCGATGCTCTCACGCTAAAAACACCTGGAGAACGAATTAAAAATGAAGAGCTTATTGGTGCAATATGTTGTAATGCAAGTGTAGTTTGGGACATCAGAAGAACAAATAGAAAACAAAGAGTTGAGGGCATCGAGAGAACAGCAAATAATGTGACGCTAAAATTTAAAAAAAAAAAATAAAGTTTGAGAACTTTATTACTACTTTATGAAGTTTAGGGCATTAGAAGAACAAACAGAAAATAAAAGGGCTGAGAGCATCGAGAGAACAACATATAACATCGGGCTAGAATTGAAAAAAAATTAAAGTTTGAGAATTTTTTATTACTACATTTTGAAGTTTGGAGTAGATTTAAAAAAATTAAAATTTTGAACATTTTATTGCTACTTTTTAAAGTTCAAATTATAATTGAAAAATTGACAAAAGTTTGGATTTTTGGGTAATTAACTCTAGAAAATATAATGGTAATCAATACTTTGAGAAGGAAAAAAAGAAACGTATTTTGGTCATGTTTAATGTGCTAATATGAACCTAACGACCAACAAAATGATGGTTTATGTCTTATAGCCAATCAGTTGATTATATATAGTTTAGTTACAAAATACTTTAAAGGCATTCTTTACTTGTATATATTTAAATGTCAATGATAAAATTTATGAGATAAATATATATTGCAAATGAAACTATGATTATATTACAATTATGATATTCATTTTGTATTTATATATTATTCCTAAATTGTTTTAAGATTAGAAATTAATAGAATATAAAAAGACTAACACACGTTATGTTTTTTTCTTATGAATGAAGTAGTCGATCACACAGGTTAAAGTATCAAGATACTTAAACAAATGTGTGAGTGCTTTTAAAGAACAAGTTCATTGAACTGATCCCATCCATTTAGAACATTAGTATATCTATGAAAATTCTCATTGTAATGATTATATAAGAGATCCTTTGGCTTAAGATCTCCAAAGTTATCTTATATAGGGATTGTTATGTTTTGATAATATTTATGACATATTCTAGTCATAGGTAGTTCAGTCAACAGCCATTGGATGTATTATAAACCATATGGAGGTAATTAGGTGATCAAGATAGGATTCATCATCCAAAAGTAAATAGGGAAAATGCTCTATTGTTCTAAATTAGTATTGATTTGGGAAATCTTTGGCCAAGGTGGAAAGATGTTTTCTAAAATAATTTACGAATGTCATTAATTGAATTAATAGCTAATGATGGAAAATTAAAATGATTGCACTTAAAATAAAATAGATTTCATGTTCTATTTCTAATCGAAAAAAATTATATAATCAAAGGACTGGATTATACAAAAAATTGTACTTAGAAAGGTTAGTCAAAATTATTTTGACATTCCCTAAATAATTGAGTTTGTCATAATGTGTTGTTAGATGTCAATCTTGATCTATAAATATAAATTGTTTAATTAAAGAGTTAATGAATCTCACATCAAGAACGAATTAAAGAGAACAAAGATAATTTATTCAAGTTAGATTTAATTATAAAGTTTGAGAAGCTTTAGCATTAAATATGAGATATTTAATAAATAAAGCTCAATATGAGATATTAGATCTTATTTAGGCTTAATTGGTATTTAATTATAATTTATTTGTAATTGTAATTAAGGTTTAATTAAAATTAAAATTTAATTTTAATTAAACTACTAAAATGTTCAAATCTTATTATAAATAGGCTTAAGCTCTATGAAATTTTTCGTAGGTAAACTCAAAATTTTTTATTCTGCCAAAAATTTCCTCTATTTTTAGCGACGAAACGTATACCGTCGCTAAATTCCGTCGCTAATTTTGCCGTCACGAATTCCCTCCAAATTTAGCGACGAGTATTAGTACCGTCGCTAAATTACTCAATTTTAGCGACGGAAATATGCTTTCCGTCGCTAATTTTCAACGGTATATTTTCCATGGGTCATAAATTACCGACGATTACATTATTCCGTTACTAATTTTGCCGCGACAAATTTCCTCCAAATTTAGCGACGAATATTAGTATCGTCGCTAAATCACTCAATATTAGCGACGGAAAGCAAATTTTCGTCGCTAATTGCTGACTGAAAATTTTCCGTTGCTAAGTTTCTGTCGCTAATTTACATTTTTCTTGTAGCGGCATGTTTGGAACCAATGTCAATCATTGTAATAACTTTGATAACATTGATTTGGATTGTAAAATATTACAGCAAGGCATGAGCAACAACTACCTCACCTAGAAGTGTGTTAAGTAATTTAAAGAATAACAAATAATTTGTAACCACCCTATGATATCAACTGTCATAAAGTATATGTTGATGTTAGATTTTAACACTAAATTCCACTATGCTTGCAACTTAGTTCACCAACAAAGTTCTCAATATAATTTTGTTTTTTTTCTTTTGTATACAAGGGAAATACAAAAAGTAGCTATCCGATAGCTCGACGATACTGGGTGCCCTGGCTATCCCGAAGGAGGAGCGGCAAAAGAGACACTGGAGGTTCCGGTAGAAAACGTAGCCCTGGGCCAGTACGAAAGGCGAGGGTGGCCAAGTAGTCCGCACATTGGTTCTCTTCCCGCGACATGTGCTAGAGGTGGAGGGCCCAATCACGTTGTAAAAAATCCCAGATACCTGTCAACAAAGAAAAATGGTCAGTAAGATCAGGCCGGGAAGAATAAAGGAGATTGATCACTTCGAGAGAGTCCAGTTCAACAAGGACGCGACGGTACCCCCTAGTTCAAGCCAGAGAGAGACCCGAGTAGAGGCCCCAGAGTTCAGCAATGTGCGGAGATCAATATAATTTTGTTGAACATATTTTCGGTGCTACTTTTCTTAATGTTTTATTGACATAATATAAAAGAGAAAGACATATGTAATAACAACGAGGGCTTTATTAATGCTTAAAAGAGAAAATAATTTGTGGTGAGGGCTTATATGATCTACCATAAGCCCTGCATCATTTGCGTATTTATATGAAATAGAGCAAAAGTCATAAGGTAATTGTACACTAATTGCCTTTAGATATGTCTGCATCCATACAAAAGTGATACAACATTTATGTCTGTCCAAACAATGTAATTGTCTTAGTCCATCATAAAGCTGAGGTCATTTTGGATTGTCCAGAATTATTGTGTTGTCGTGGATAATTTGGCAAGACTAAAAACTTATTGAATATGCTAAATGTTGCATTTATCAAATTACCATTTACCCGATATTAAGATCAGTATTAACATTGGGTTAGACTAGACTCTAGTTTGAACCTACAAATTCATGCTCAAACTCGAGCGAGACCCGAAGTTTGATTGGGCTCGAGGCTCATGGCCTGAGCTTAAGTTCGATTGAGCTTGAATTACCCAAAGTTCAATTAAGCCCGAGTTAAGTTCAATTATTATTATTATTTGATTTAAAAATTTAAAAACCATTTCGTTTTACGTTAAAATTCAGATTTCAAGTCAGACAGCTTGAGGTTCAAGCTTTGTTTGAAGTCCAAAAAAGGAGATCAAAACTGGGTTAAATCAGGCCGAACATATCCACGTTGGGTTGAACTAAGCGATGATGCCAATGTGTCATCCCTCATCAGGACTATTTTTGGGTAAACCACCTTCATACCGAAACCAGATCTTCTGTCTTGTTTTATGGTGTCTTATTGTGTCTAGTGAATTTCAACCATTCATTTATGCGGGCTCCACATTTATTTATGTAGAGTTCACATGAGATCCACATAAATAAATGATTGAGATTTACTGAACACAATAAAATACCATAAAACTTGACAAAAGATCTAAACTCTTTCATACCATAGTTTAAGAATGAATTTTGATGCCAATGTCATCCGGAAACACTAAAAGGGCCCACCATACTCTTCTTATTCGCTCGCCATGTAAGGACTAACAGAAGCAGTTAGATGCGGCAAGAAAGTGAATCCACGTATCCAATGCATTTAACGTAAACAATTTCAGGTTTGTTTGCTAGAAATCCTCCTGATTAATTTCCAAATTCCTACTTGCATCTTTCAGATCGTTTGCGACTTGAAAATCCAAATGATCAGTTATACATCCTGAGAGCAGATTGTCTTCTACAAAGTACACATTACTTGATAGAACGTTCAGACTAAAACCTACTCATTGTCGGCATTCCAAGATTCAGATTCAGATTCAGCCAGCCTAAGGCTTAACCATGTCCTTGCCCAAGAAATGGAAAATGCCTCATGGTGAGATTTGAATTTTGGGTTCAACTGCTGCTGTCATTTCTTTCTATGCATAACGTACATCCATCCACTTTCTGCATTCGAAATTAAATTTAGAGCCATTGTGTTTCTCATGCTGCTGGAAAAGTATTATTTAAGCCTTATGCGAGTGAGGATTTAAAGCTTAATCACAAATTCAAATTCTCGTATACTGCAACTTTTGGAAGCCAATCCTTGAAAATATGATGAGCTTTGTAGCACCCTTTGGGGTCATCTCCTTCGCATGAAGAATAACAAGAGTATTTCATTATCCATTGGTTTGAAAATGAATAGCATCACATAGCAGACAACAAAATTGTTTGGTGCTTTCCTCCATTTTTCATGAATCTGCTAGGGACTTCCACCATTTCCCTCAGAGAATGTGAGAAAGCTAAAACTTCAACTTCTGATTCTTTCAAATAGGAAATGAACCAATAGAGAAATTATGACAAATATTGCATTGTTAAACACCTATTTTTGATGGGAATTCTATAGCTACAATGTGCAGGATATCTGCTCCTATGAGCCTATTTCATACTTTTAAGCAACTCTAGAAACTTGTGTTAAGATTTACAAATCACACAGATTATCAAGGCTTGAAGAGCTCATTTATTTTTTCTTGAAGAGTTACATACTTATTGTCAAGTAACACCTCAGCATAGGAGACCTCTTTCTAGATGTTCAATCTGCAGGCATAACAACTGCTTTGAAGTTAACTTCCTGAGAAATTACTATTCCCAACTTAAGAATTATTGTCCAACATTCTTCAAATGGTTGATTTATGTCGCAGTGATCAGTTCAAGATATTCTTGTCAGAATTCAGATGCATAGATGATATACTTTTGTTTATACTAACTAATCATTGAGATTCACTTAATTATGCTCTTCTATATGCAGATAAGTCATCAAATTCAATCATAAATATTGTTGGCAGCCACATTTGCAAAACGGAAATTTTTAAAAGCATAAGAAAACTAATCTGTCTTCACTTTCAAATTTTCATAGCACTTAGTTAATGTATGTAGAGCATACGACTAAGAGCAGAGTCTGACTCATCCATTTAAACTTTTGGACTAATGTCTTGACAATTATATAAAGATGAAGAAGAGAAATGGAATTTGTGTTGAAATTCTCTACATTTTTACTGGAATTTGACATCAATCTTGTTTGATTCTTTGTTCCTAACTATTGGTTCAATACAAGAGCCTGGATCCAAGTATTAGAATAATACACAAAATGTTTCCTTTTTAGATATATTGTCTGCAACAATGACTCGATATTGTGTATACAATGGATTAGAAACATAAAGAATCCAGCTCATAGTTGACATTTCTTACAGCCTGCAGACCTTGTCAAAAGAGAATTCCCATTTCCTTATTGCATTTGTTATTTTGCCGCTTTGAGAGCAACGACTCTTTACTTATAAACTTCCAATCGCAAGAGTGATATCTTGTAATCTTCACTCTCAAGACTATCTATACCATCAAAAGATAAGATTCTGTTTTTCAAGTCATTTCTATGTGTGCTCCAGAGCAAAGGAAAGAGATGGCTGAACAGAACTATGTGCCTGCAAGCTCTGTTCAATACTGTACTGCCCGGATCATGTCACCAGAAATTGTGGAGTTAGGAGAGGATAGCAAGAGTTTTAATAATAGTAGAGACAGGAGTTTCAATGATGTTTATGTTGCTGTGGGAAAAGATGATTTGGAAGTCTTGAAATGGGCTCTGCATCATGCTGTTACTCCTGGAGCTAGAGTCTTCCTCATTCATGTTTTTCCTCCTCTAACCTCTATTCCAACGCCAGGTAACCAAATGATTTATTCTTCCCTTCACAATTTCGCAGGTTAACAGTCAAGTTGAATTGGATTCGTTAAAATACGGATGTTTAAACATGATATCTATGTTAACTTTTGTAAAAGTATATCAAAGTTGAGGGAGAACAAATATTGCAGAAGTAGACATGATTTCTATGCATCATCCAATGGCCTGAAGCCTGATGAGACGTCCACTAATATTTTGAAAGTTTTGACAATTTGGAAACATAATAAGCGAAGTGATTACGGACCATTTCTATGATTGTCTGAAATCAAAAGATTAAAATAACATATTCATCATCTAATACTCTCTCGATATCATTGATCAATTAGGACTGTTTTGAATATAGTTCTAGGTTGAGATGAGGTCTGGACCCTGGCTAGCTAATACAGTAATTAATTGAGGTTCAATCTCTGCAAAAATTCGTCGTATGGATCTATCCTTTTTGATAATATGAATTTATGTTGTCACTGTTCTTCTGACCTCATAGTCCCTAGCATTGCCTAAAGTCACAAATTATGCAGGCTTTGTGGTATTAAAGTTTCCATTGTTTTACTTAATGTTTGATTAAAGTTGGAAGAATATCGAGTAGTCAACTGAGCAAAGAGCAAATCCGAGGCTACCTAAATGAAGAGAGCAATAAAAGAAGGAGCCTTCTGCAGAAATACATACGTTTATGTAACGATTCCAAGGTCCTGACTCCTGATAATATTGCCAAGTACACACAACACAATATTGGTAAAAGAATGCGACTTAAAATCGCTCACTCGTAATTCATGATCATAGGTGACGGTGGACACGATGCTTATTGAGAGTAAGGACACAGCACAAGCTATCCTAGATCTGATTCCTGTTCTTAACATCACTAGCCTGGTGATGGGAACTAAGCGACCACCTCATGCAAGGTAAACCATGTCTTGTATTGAACAAGAAACATATGACCATGTCCAGTTTAAGATGAGCAAGGGTTCATCTGGTTGTGTCAGGGTTCTGAGAAAAAGAGCCGGAAAGGGAAAATTTGTTGAGAAAAAGGCTCCGGACTACTGTGAAGTTAGTATTGTGCATGATGGGAAAAAGGTTTTGGACGATCCGGTAACAAAGAAATCCCGATGGCAAAGATCAGACTTTATTGGACGCTTCTCGGAACAGAAGATGTTGGCATGTGCATGTTTTCCAGGCAAGTCTGGCTCCTATTTCTTGTCAAACATGTACATACACATACATTCCTTGCATAAAACAAAAGAAAGAAAGCCAACAATAATGCGTTTCTTTCATCTTATCCAGGTTGTGGGACTAAGCCCAGGCAGGAATTCTTAAAAGCGTAGAGAATGGACACAATGGCATACCCAACGCAAGTTAGGACAGTTAAGAGATACAAATAATGTGTTCTACTCTCCTCTGTACTTTGATTTCTTTTTTCTTTTACTTTTAACTAAGCCGTTTGTCTCTCCACATATGTTTGCAAAAGAGTTTCATTGATCGTAGTCATTTATCAACAATTTTTTTAAAAATCTACGAGGTATTTTAGGAGTATCTCTGCTTATGAGAAGATATTTTTAAGTCAATTATTCTAAAACTAATTTTCGTTTGCATCAAGTCAGCCTGTAAGAGGTAAAGTACTGGTCAAATAGATTTTTCTATTTTCAGAACTTGAACTCAAGATCTTTAATTAAAGGATGAGAGTGTTGAATCACTCGCACCGATCTGTCAGCAATTTAACAATGAGAAGTTATTCAAAACTAAATACATTTGGGACTGTTCGCTTTAAAAGAAAACAAATAATAAGTATGTAAAAATTAGAAATTCCAGTTATAATAGAATTAATTGATTATTACTTTTGGATTAATAACAACATTTTACATAACCATATTTCACAAGTCATTTTTGTGTCATTTTGTCCTTTTAAAAAGGATAAAAAGGCGACATAAAGCAGATTTTCCTCTGGCTGGGTAGATAAAAATCTTGGTCTAATTTTGAGGGCAAAAGAAGGTGAAAACCCTAGAAGAAGAACTCCCCTCAAATTCCACGATGAACCCTTACGATAACAGATACTCCGACCCGGACTCTTACCGTCGCCGTCGCAGGTACTCTCCTTCACCTCGATGTATTGTTATAATTCTGTTGGGTTCTTCAATTCCGGTTTCTTGATGATTGTGGTTTTTTGCGACCAGTGATCTAATGGGCCCACCGCCAACGTACGGACGCAACGCTCCCGTTCCTTACGGAGGTCCCCCGCCAACCGCCTTCGCAGGAAAAGGGGGTTCTGCGCCATCAGGCGGTTATCCACCGTTCGAACCGCCTGTTGGCAGGTTTGATATTGGTCGAGGCGGTGGTGGTCGAGGCGGAAGGGGCTTCCCCAGTGGTCGGCATGACGTGGCGCGTGGCGGAGGTGGCAGAGGGCGCGGTGGTGGGCGAGGTTTTGTCGGTGGTCACGTTGGGGGGAGAGGAAATAGGTATAGTGGAGGAGGAAGTTCGAGAGGAGACTTGGATAATATTGCTCTTCCAAGACAAGATTTTGGGAATTTAGTGCCTTTTGAGAAGAATTTCTACGTTGAGAGTCCCTCGGTCCGGTCTATGTCTGAACACGACGTTAAGATGTATAGAGCAAGAAGGGATATCACTGTCGAAGGACATGATGTGCCCAAGCCCATCCGAATGTTTGAGGAGGCCAACTTCCCTGGTAAAACAGAGAAAACTTGATGCTTTTAAGTGTTTTGTTTGTATTCCGAATCTGATTGTTACATGCCTCGTGTTGTAGGTTACTGCTTAGAGGTGATTGCTAACTTGGGATTTGTTGAGCCTACACCAATTCAGGCTCAAGGGTGGCCAATGGCCCTGAAGGGTAGAGATTTAATTGGCATTGCTGAGACTGGTTCTGGAAAGACTTTGGCGTACTTGCTACCTGCTTTGGTACATGTTAGTGCACAGCCTAAATTGGGTCAGTATCTGTTGCTTGTATTTCTCGAGCTGAGGTGTTACTTTAAGTTGCTCGATATTTGAACCAACTCTGAATGCTTTGCTATTTTCCAGTTCAAGGAGAGGGTCCAATTGTGTTAGTATTAGCCCCCACAAGAGAACTGGCTGTTCAAATTCAAGAAGAAGCTCTAAAGTTTGGTTCATTTGCAAACATCAGGAGTACTTGTGTATACGGGGGTGCACCTAAAGGGCCACAAATTCGTGATCTGAAAAGAGGTACTTAATTTATTCAAGTAACTCAATGGGCAGTTTATTGACCTGCAGTGCGGTTAGTTTATTGAGCTAAATATCAAAGTTTTGTCCTTTTCCAGGTGTTGAGGTTGTTATTGCTACTCCTGGTCGATTGATAGATATGTTGGAAGCTCAACACACAAACTTGAGGAGAGTGACCTACCTTGTATTGGACGAGGCTGACCGAATGTTGGACATGGGATTTGAGCCTCAGATTAGAAAAATTGTGTCTCAAGTATTCATCTTTCTAATATTTCCTCTTTTAATTGGTGGCTGTAACTATTTTGAAAATTTCAAATGGAAGATGTGCATTATGACATCCAAATAAAGCCAAAGAAGTGTTTGATTTGTTTGTGTGCTACTTTTTCTTTTTGACCATTATAACTTTTTTGTGGAACTAGTGTTTATCTGAAGATGATACCCCGATGAAACGTATTGCACCTGAATTTAATATATTGAAGAGCTAGGCTTTGATCTAATACCTATATGATACTCTGATGGAACTTATTGCACCTGAATTTAATATATTGAAGAGCTAAGCTTTGATCTAATACCTATTTATTTGTGGCAGATCCGACCAGATAGACAAACATTGTATTGGAGCGCTACGTGGCCAAAAGAGGTGGGAATTTTAGCAAGGCAATTTTTGCGGAATCCGTACAAGGTATAAGATCTGTATGTACTAAAGTATGCCTTTTGATTTCAGTGGATTCAGCATTTCTTGTTGGCATTGTATGATTTTCAGGTAATCATTGGATCACCAGATCTGAAAGCTAACCAATCAATAAACCAAGTTGTCGAGGTTGTCGCAGATGGGGAGAAGTACAACAGGTTTGTGTTGACAGTTTGTAGCTGAGGTAGCAGATCTTGTAGGATGTGGTTGTTGTTTGTCTTGACAACTTGTAGCTGAGACTAGAAAAGATTTTGTAGTATGTGGTTGTTGATGCCTTATATGCTTCTCTATACAGGCTGATTAAACTGCTAAAGGAAGTTATGGATGGAACTCGAATTTTGATATTTGTGGAGACCAAAAAGGGATGTGACCAAGTTACAAGACAATTGAGAATGGATGGATGGCCTGCTCTTTCTATCCATGGCGATAAAAACCAGGCCGAAAGGGACTGGGTACTTGCTGAATTCAAAAGTGGCAGAAGCCCCATAATGATTGCCACTGATGTTGCTGCCAGGGGTCTTGGTAGGATCACCGTGTGTTAGGACTCTTTAAGTTCATTCAGTTAGGTCTTAAAACTTGAAGATAGGAGAGTCCACCGGCTGCTTTGCAGTTCCCTGAGAACATAATTTGTGGTATGGGTGCAATTGGTGGTGTATGCATGTTGAGTTGGCTTGTTCTGTTATTATGCTCTGGTTACAGAGATCTAGAAGTTAGATTGAGAGGCATATTCGTTTCTCATATTGCTTGGAGTATCCCATAAAATATTACTGCTTGGGTGCTACCCTTGTGTTACTCCTCATGTTACATGGACACGGAGCACTGACTTTCAGCACTAATAGGCTGCTTAAGAATCGTTCCATGACTGAATGCTTCTATGGGTCAAAATTGTGATGATTTAATGGTTTAACAATAAGCTGGAATAGATCGATGGAATGGCTTTTACAGAATATGGTATTGCTCCATTTATCAGGTGTCCAAGTAACATGATTGACAGCATTTTTGCCCATCCACAGTTATGGAGCTGAATTTGTTTTGGCAGCCGGATTGAGTCATGAATTGTGTGGAGGTGGTGGTGGTGAAGTTGCACTTTTATCCCTGCAAAGTTAAGGTGGGCACATTTATCTGATGAATGTGTTATCTTAAATTTGATCATACAGATCTTAGGATGCAGGGATAAAAGAGTGCATACATATATGTAAGGCGTAAATTTGCAAGATAATGGTTTTTACTTTTTTTTTTCTGAAATGAATTTTTAAGTTTTACATGATCACTACATGGGGTAAGAGTTTTACGGGCTGTCACATGTCAAGCTTTTGTAGCTTGAATAATTGAGTAGAAAGCTAACTTACGTATAAGCTTCTTTCTCCCTAGTGTATGGATTTGAGGGGAACAAGCCAGTTGTAATTACAGCTGTTGCCTTGTAGCCTGCTTTAGTCAAATACCCGTATGTATCTTGCAAATTAGATCTGATGATAGCTTTTGTTTGTGTTTTTTAATTTTTTTTCCCGGTTGTAGATGTGAAGGACATAAAATGTGTGATCAACTATGATTTTCCTTCTAGCCTTGAGGATTATGTGCACAGAATCGGCAGAACCGGTCGTGCAGGTGCTACAGGAACTGCTTTTACCTATTTTACTAGTGGAAATGCTAAATATGCAAGGGATCTTATAAAAATATTGCAAGAAGCAGGGCAAATAGTGCCTCCAGCACTTTCTGCATTGGCTCGATCAGCTGGGAATTCAGGAGGTAATTACTGGGCTTTCTTTACTGGCTAGTGTGTTAAGAGGGAGATAAATCTTATGCAATTGTTTCAGGTTCTGGAAGCAACTTTCGCTCCAGAGGACGTGGGGGCGGCTTCGGCAATCGGTCTTTGATTTCAGGATCTAATACTGTTCCTATAGGTGGAAGGAGGCCTTGGTGAACAGCCATTGTGTCTTAGTTCTGATTTGAAGCAAAAAAGTATCAACTGTACTAACATGTAACGTTGTCAGGTTTTTACGCCTATTTGGGAAGAGTGACACTGAAATTTTATGCTGCTTCATGTCTTTGTTTAATGTAATACCAATAACATGTTAGTTTCTGTAAATTAGGAACATAAGTCAAACTAAAGAAAATGGCACCTTCGAGTTATACAATTTTAGAACGGTTCCCTCGTATCGCACAAGTCGTCGATGGTAATTAATGTTTAACCAGTGCAGTAAAGTGAATCACGCAGGCGTCGTTTTGGACAAATTAGAATTGAGTCATTTTACGATCTTGTATCTGGCAAGGGCAAAATGGTGCAGAGCGAAAATGACGACAGGGTTGAAGAAGAGAGGTCACGAGCGCTGGCCACGGGCGTATAGGCCAGCACCGTAAGCGTGCGGGAGAGGGCACGGTAATGCTGGAGGAATGCACCACCACCGTATCCTCTTCGACAGGTATCGTCCCGGTTACTTTGACAAAGTTAGTGCGAGATACTTTCACAAGCTTCGCAACAAGTGCTACTGCCCGACCCTCAACGTCAAAAAGCTCTGGTCTATGGTCCCTAGCGAGTTCAAAGACAAGGTCACCAAGGACAATGCGCCTTTGATTGATGTGACGCAGTTCGGCTACTTCAAGCTTCTTGGAAAGGGCGTGTTGCTGCAGAATCAGCCTGTTGTTGTGAAGGCTAAGCTTGTTTCCAAGATTGCTGAGCAGAGGATTAAGGCCAGTGGCAGGGCTGTCATCCTCACCGCGTAACTTTTCTTTTTGATTTGGTAGTCTAATCTAATCTAATCTGCCCTTCCATTTACTTCGACTTCCCTTAGCCCACCATCCATGCCGCCGCTCTCTCCCTTTGGCTGCTACAGTTATTGGCCTGATCAATATGCTTTATTGTTATTTATGAATTATACATTAAGATAGACAATTCGAGTAGAAGGGTGTTAGTGTTTGATCCTGGTAGTGTGTTCAAAAGTTATTGCTGGGTTTTTGCAGGGAACTCCAAGAAAAGATCTCCCAGGAGGAAACGAATTTATGGTTGCTGAGAGCACTTGGCAGATTCTGCTTACAAGGTGGATCCGAAATTCAGGTTAAAAGATCATAAAATAGTGCTTCAAATTAGAATGATATAAAAATTTTTAGAGCCGAACTCGGGCCAACCCGGCCTGCCCCAGTGCTAAGTCAGCGAGGGAGATCCGAGGGAGATGAGAAGACAAGAAGAGAGGCGTTTTGGAGAATACGTGTAGGGCTGGTTTCATTTGGTGGTGTTTCCTCGAATGGAGAATCTAAGTATATAACGATCAAAGTGATGAAATGAGCAAAGGTGGTAGTGGCTCGTGAGTTGGATCGAATTCAAATTTAAGGTTTAAGATAATTAAGATTTAGTTTTCAGATATTGTGGTGTTCGACACATCCAAATGAGAACAAAAATAATTAAACATTTTTTTAATACCACTTTCAAGTTTAATTTTGTTAAATTTTACTTCAGTCTTGTAAAAAAAAGAAAAGAACCTTTTAACAAAAATATATACACAAATAAATATTTTATATTTCAACCTAAGGTAGGAAACACAACTAATAACTTCCTATTTTATCACTTACTAAAACATCATGTACTCTACAAAAGGATTGCCTAACTCAATACTTCCCCTGGGGCTAGAGCATATAAATTATATACACCAAGCTTTTTACACATAAAGTCAATATGATAATCTCAGAGAGATTTGGTCAAGATATCTCCTAGTTGATTGATTGAATTGACATGATTAATAGTGATGCAACCATACTAAATTTTCTCTTGAATAAAGTGATAATTAATTTTATGTATTTGATTTTTTAATGAAACACTGGGTTAAAAGCAACACAAAGAGTAACTTGATTATCATAAAATAACTCCATCTATAATACTTCTGCAAACTTTAACTCTTGAACTGCAACCAAATAAGCTCATAAGTTACTAAAGCCATTACACGATATTCTACTTTTGCGCTCAATCTAGCTACAAAGTCTTGCTTCTTACTTTTCTAAGAGACAAGATTTCCTCCAACAAAAACACAGAAGCCTGAAGTAGAATGCCTATCAGATGGAGAACTTGCCCAATCAGCTTCAGAGTATCCAATAATTTATGAATGACTCTAGTTTTCATATAATAATCCTTTTCCTGGTGCACCTTTAATGTACCTTAAAATTTGAATGATTGCATCCCGATGCTTATCACATGAAGCTTGTAGAAATTGACTAACAATACTAACAAAGAAAGAAATATCATGTCGCGTGATGGTGAGGTAGAAATTGACTAACAATACTAACAAAGAAAGAAATATCATGTCGCATGATGGTGAGATAATTAAGTTTTCCTATTAATCTCCGATATTGTCCAGGATTAGCAAGTGACTCTCCTTAACCATGTAAAAGCCTTGAATTAGAATTTATAGGAGGGTCTATTGGTCTACAATATGATATTCTTGTTTCTTCTAGAATATCCAATGCATATTTTCTCTAAGAGAGTACAATACCATATTTCAATTGAGCAACTTCTATACTAAGGAAGTATCAGCGTAAACCCAAATCTTTTGTTTGAAAATGACAAAACAAATGTTTCTTCAATTGTTCAATCCCACCGTGATCACTTTCAGTAATGACAATATTGTCCACACCGCAATCAGATATATACATTGTTCTGATGATGTATATTTATAGAAGATAGAGTGATCAAACTCACATCGAATCATACCAAAATCTTAAACAACATTACTAAACCGTCCAAACTAGGCATAAGGAGATTGTTTCAAACCATATAAAGAGCAACGAAGCTTATATACTAAGTTAGACTTCCCATGAGCAACGACTCCGAGTGGTCGCTTCATATAAAATTCTTCCAAAAGCTCACCGTGTAGAAAGGCATTTTTAATGTCCAATTGATATAGGTTATTAGCGAATGGCAGTTATGGATAAAAAACAAGCGAACAAAAGACATTTTGGCCATGGGAGAAAATGTTTCATAATAATCCAACCCATAAGTCTGTGTAGACCTTTTCACCAACTAATATCCTTTTAGACGATCAACTTGTCCATCCGAACCAACTTTGATTGTATATATCCAACGAAAATATAGTGGAATGGCATGGAGGTAACAAAACTAACTCCTAAGCATCATTATTATGTAAGCAATAATTTCTTTAACCATTGCTTGACACCACTCGGGATCATTAAGTGCCTTATAAACATTAGAAGGAATAGAAACAAAAGAGAGAGTGGACACAAAAGTAGAATATGACGGTGATAATGATGATAGTTAAGAAAATTATAAATAGGATGAGGGTTGCGAGTGGAATGTGTACCTTTGCAAATGGCAATGCGAAATTGATCTTTAAGAGGTAGAACTGTAGCAAATAAGGAATTCAGAGTAGGAATTGTATCAAAAGGAGTCTTTACGGGAGTCTCATCATCAGGATCATTGGTATAATATGGAAGAGTACCATTCTCAGGAGAAGTGTCTTTAGTAATAGGTGAACACCGGACAAACTTTAGAGGAGGATTAGGAAGAGGAGTAACATAAGGAATAGGTGTAATGGAAGGAATTGGAAGGACCTCACTAATAAATGTTATATTTGTTTGAGATTATGAGTAAAATGGAGAAGATTCAAATAATCTAACATTAGTAAAAACAAAATATCAATGTGTTGATGGAGAATAACACTTATTGAAAATGTGAGTAACCTAGAAAAATACATTTAGTAGATTTGGCTAATAGTTTATCTTGACTAAAGGAAAAGATATGAATGAAACTTGTGTAGCCAAAGACTCGTGGTGGAAGAGAGAAAAATGGATGGTCAGGAAATGTCATGGAATGAGGTACTTGATTTTGTAGACTGGACTAAGGCATGTGATTAGTCAAGAAGCATGCAGTTAAGACAACATCTGCCTAGTATTGTGGTGGAACCCGATTGTGTGAAAACAAGATATGAGCAGTTTCTATTAGATGTCTATTCTTATATTTAGTAATCCCATTTTGTTATGGAATATAATCATATGAAGTTTGATAAACAATTTCTTGGGAAGACATAAATTGGGTGAAGGGAATGGACAAATATTTAAGAGCATTATTACTTCTCAACATAAATATCAATGTTCAATCGTGTCTTAATTTCTGTGCAAAAAGGTTTTAAAATGGAAAATAATTTTGAACAAGCTTTCATTAAAAGTAACCAAGTACAATGAGAATAATCGTCAATAAGGGTAACAATATTGAAATCCCAAAATAGAAGAGACATGACAAGGATCTAAAATGTCTGACTGAACTAACAAAAGGAGATGTAACCCATTTATTGGCACGTTTTGGGAAGGAATTTTGAGAACACTTTTTGAGCTGACAAGACTCACAATCTAAGGAAGATATAATAGGTAAACTAGGCACCATCTTCTAAAGCTTCAACTGTAACATCTCGTTCCCATACTAAGAGTTAGAACCCTAGATGTCGGTAATGAAGAAAATAACAATGAGAGATTAGAAAAATACATCTCATGCTCATGAATAATGTCTACATACATGCATGTGAATTTGATTGTTGCACAAATGAAAATAATTGTACATGCATTCATGGATAATTCCGGGTATATTCGAATTGTGATATGATACTATAGAGAAATTGTGAATTTGTTGTATTGAAAAATTTAATTAGAGAGCATATTAGTCAATTTTGAATTTGGTGAATTTTAGGAATAATTCCAGAAATTATTAATTATTATTGGACTAAAAAAAGTGCCACTTGGCAAGTAAATTGATGTATGAAAAATAGAAATGAGTGTAATGATATTGAAGAAAAATTTAGGAGTCAACTTCAAAATTTTAAGATAATGGTTGTGAAAATTATAGACAAATTGGAGATAGTTGTAATGAAAGGATGAAAGTTAGGGAACTAATTCAATAAGAACTAGTTAGGTAGGAAACTAGCCAAGGTCTTAAAGAAATGTACAAGCGTCCAATTCTTAAGCACATGTTCTTTTAAACTTAAAAGATCCACCTATTGTTTGTTCCTGTCTTAAAAATATCTTCTTCGAGATTTTCCTTCATCTTCCGGGAGATTCATTTCTTTTAGAGATTTCTCATCCTCGGAATGCAAGCCTTGCTCTCATATTAGCTTGTTATCTCTTTTTGTTATCTCCTTCACTATCATTAAAATACATAACCCTACAACCTCGAACTGTTGATGATTGGGTGCTATTGGAAAGTTACGGCTCACGTGATTTCAAAAATTTTGGATTTTTAGACAAGTAAGCAATTTATGGTTCTTGATGGTTGCATAAGATGAAATATGAATCATGTTAGTTATACGTAGAAGTTATAAAATGAAAATATATATGTGTTGAAACTTGAGTGAAAAACCAGAGCATGCAACATGTGTTGATTTTTCGGATTTGAGGATAAATATGTTACAAGATATTGTAGAAATGATTTTTAAATT
>JANITW010000236.1:50415999-50434443 GCA_027564335.1 Erythroxylum williamsii | reverse complement strand
GTCATCCATCCTATGGCCCTCATACTTTCTATTTGGTTTTCTTTAATAAGATGAGACACAAGTCTCCTGTTTAAAAACTCCACAACAACATTGAATTTCCTACATGCTTTTCCTCTGCCCATTACATATTGGTAGACTTCTTAGCAGATGATAGTTTGGGCAAAGTTCATATAGTTTTCATTGTTTTATGAGGAATTTGAATGTTTATGATGATCTATGTCATGTAGAGTATCCTCAAATGTAATAACATGCTAGAACAGTGGTTCCAATATAGATGCCCTCAAAAGCTCTTTCATTTGGTACAAAAGGATGGAAAACTCATGTATGCAATAGGGAATCTGAGCACTGAAAAAAGACAGAACATGAAGCAACACTTTTCACCTTACACTCTGTTAACATTCCATGTTCATGCCTAACATTGATCATAACATATGCCTAATTTCAATAATTTCCCCAAATCATTCTAATTATGGGAAGGTTAATCCCCAAATAATTCACGTATGTGTACACAACAAACAAAGTATATTCTCATATCAAGGTAAGATAGAGGACTTATCACTTTCAGCAGAAGACGCCTAAGTTCAACTTTCATATTGCGACGCCTAACAATGCTGTTGTTTCTGCAAAACCAGAGAAGAGGACGACAGATTTTAATTCCAAATGGCCTTTCAACATTCGGTTGTCTTGATGGAAAACCGAAATATTTACTAATCCAAAGAAACATCCCTATCGAAACCCATTACGTATTACAGAAGAACAAACACGAGATGGGATGAAAAACGTCTTACCCAGAAGAGAGGCTCGACTGTCCAACGTTGGGTTCGCTTGGGAGAGTGACGTTTCTGGGACGAGGCAGAAGGAAAAACACGAGGTGCGAGAGAGACGAAGCAGATCAACGAAGAGGAGGTGCGGGTAAGACGAAGCAGTTGGAAGAAGCAGATGGAATAAGAGGAGGTGCGACAGAGGAATGTGTGTAAGTTTCGGAAAGCACAAGGAGAGAGGGGTCTTTTGTTCCTCTTGTCCATAGGACAATATCTCTGTACCTTAGTTTGGGAGTGGACAAAAATTTCTGTCTTTGTCCATTGAGGACAGAACAGAAAATAATAAAAACAGCAACCAAACATCCTCAAGGACAAGACTTTTACGTTCTTGTCCACTATCCTCACCCCTGAGGACAATAACCAAACGCAAGGTTAGTGATTGTTCGCACTCTACTATACTGCTGTATGTTCCAAGGAGGAACAGAAAAAGGTCCCGGGAGTGGGAGGGGCGGTTGTCCACAATCAGATGGGCATATAACTGAATCTTAATTTATTACTTAGTGGCCTCTGTCAGATGTCAACTAGGGAAGACGTAGCAAGAAGGTTTAAGTTTCTGATATAGCAATCCCATATTAGCTACAGCAATTAGAATCAAAGGAAAAGCGAAAGGATTTAGGGACATAGCAGCTTGTTAAAAATTATACGGTCTCATATGTATACACGTCTATGGACAACAACAGGAGGGTCCCGTTTACTTTTCAAATGCCCATACAACGATACAAACCCCAATCACCTTAATTCCGCAATTCCTATACTCACCATTTATGAGCAACGGCTTCAAATCAAATTGATAAATTGGGAAAAAGATGTTTTTTTTAAATAATTGGGAAAAAGATGTTATAATAAGATTTACATAAAATTTCTTATTCTAATTATGTAATGAAAGGTAATAATATATCACGGTGGATGACTTGTGCCAGTTTGATCGGAGCCTAAAACGACAGCCATCTCTATCCATCCCCTCTTATGCGGTCAATCCTACACCAAAATTCCTTCCTCTCAAAACTGTCTTCTTCTATCCACCTAGGAATGTTGGTAGCTCAACTATGCACATCCATTTCATTATCTATCATGTCAACTTCTCAATTGTAGCTGTAGCGCACTCTTGAATCTTGAACTCAAAGAGATGTCGCTTTAGTTCCACCGTCCGGCTGCCTCCTCTAAAACTTGCAAAAGGGTTTTATCATTGAAAACACTAAATCCTCTCACCAGTTTGATAAATGCTGGTAGTATAATTCTAAATAGCTATTGGACTGTACTTATCTACTTTTGGAGCTTCCTGATTGCCCATTTTCTACTCCAGACTGTACAATGCTTCAGGGCCTTATTGCATGCGGAAATGTTGAATACTCTTTCTGGTGGCAAACGTAAAAAGTGAGCTTGCACATAGTGATTTTATGCGCACTGCTGCACTGTTTCATCTTAGAAATGTTCCTTGTGGAACTCGAACTTCGCGGAGCCTTTCTGATTAAATTCGTGGCAGAGTGCGCTGAGTTCTTTAGCCAAGACAGGTGCTCCACAGTAAAAAACCCCTGATCCAGATATCAGACTTAACCTTATTCAAACTACAAGAATCATCCAATCAATTAAGATTATTGGGATCTTGGGAGACATATTCACCTATGGTGGCGTAACAGTGCTTGGAGCACAGTTTAGATAGAACCTTTTTCCAGTTAGGCCTTGCAAAATGGGTTCGCACCTGAGACACATGTAATTGAACATCCTTACTATACATGAAAATGAAGCATATCCAAACTAGGTAAAATTTAGGAGGGACCTGGGCCAAATAACATCAAGCTAGCTAAGTCACATCCTTCAAAAGACTAATATAGGGCACAACAATATTTTTGAGCTGTGATGATTAACAGTCCTCAAATCTTAACTACCTCATTTCAAGCCATGAGATTCAAGGTCCGTCTGAGTTGATGCGTCAGTTCAAATATGCATAAAAAATGACGGCTTGGTGTTATAGTAAAGGTGTCATGAATCGGTTTATAGGTCTGATTCAACAAAAACTGGTGATCGAATTGGAAGGCTGTAAATGAATTTGCGTGGGAAGAGAAATAAGAATGTCAAGTTTTCAATCTTACCCTAGTTCCAGAAACAATGTCTACGCCGTTCTTTGCATGGTTTAAGGCCTGCACCATGGTAATGAGGGCTGAGCGGGCATCACCTTCCTCGTACACACTGGTCAAGTAATTGTGCATTTCAATTACGCCCTAGAGTGAAACAGATTGAGCAATCATGTAACTGAAATAACGCTGAGGAAAATCAAATGAAAATTTCCAAACAAAAGTAAGTCACCCTTTGATCAAGTTCAGCAACTTCATTCATGACCCCTTTGAACCAATCAAAGGAACCTTGCTCCCTAGTTACCCAGTAGAAATAAGCATTTGTTGTCTTTAGAGGCTTTCTACGTTTTGGAGAAACTCCCTTGTGTAGTGAAGCATCATTACTTCCAAAACTCATGTCTGACGTCCTACTGAAATCCGAGATGGATTCCTGAAAGGGTCGAGTGGTTTTTTTAATGAGAGGATCTTATTTGAGGAACTTTCACATCTCATCAATTACAAGTATCAACTGCAAATAAAATCTGCGCAGGTCTGCTACTTACTGCTTGCTCCTCCATTTTGACAATGTTTTTAAGTAAATCTTTTAGAATACTGATGAAAGGTGTTGCTCCAATTCCTAGACCAACAAGCAGCAGGACATCGTACTTCCGGTAATCTTGTGCTGGAGCACCATAGGGCCCATCTATCAAGAGCCTTGGCAAACTGTTAGAAGATAGGAGTGTTATGAAACTAATAAATAGCTACTTTAAAAGCAAAAGAGGTCAGTAAGAGATTTGGAGTATTCTCTACCTTTTCTTGGTTGTTTCATCAGCCCTGAGAAGCCCACTCTTACCAGCACCAGGACGCTCACAAGCCTCGGAAAATACCCTTTTAAGTTCTTGGGTCCAGTCACCAAGCTGTCGTATGTGAACACTTAGGTAGTCGTCTCCAGGAGCAGAGGTTATTGAAAATGGATGCCTGAGTATAAATTAAAGCACGCGTTAGCTTTTTAGTTGTCATTGAAGAAAGGCACCAGATAGAGGGGGCGACTTTGCACCAAGCAATCCCATTCGTCAGAAACTCGTGAACTAAAACTGATTCAACGTTTTTGCTAAAGTTTTCATCAGCTTAGGAAGTTGGACGATGTCATGGATTTTTAGCGTTGGGTTTGGAATTTTTTCTTCTTCCTTCCAGAGAAGGATGAACATCAAATTTTACTAAAGAATACTATGTCAACTGTCTACTGCATTAGCCATGTTTCACCTGTTCCCCCAACTGTTAAGATTACAAAACTGCTAGTTATATTTTAGGATACACACGAACAAGCAAAAGTGGAGACGATGTCTCCAATACCTGATTAAGTATAATCACTACAATTCTGGAAATTCATTGTAGCTTACCACTCAAACGGAGAAACAGCAGGACACTGTACAAACATGTACTGTCCACTCTTGTATCGGAACTGAGGAGGCTTTGACATTTGTAATGTGAGAACATTTCCCGGATAAATTGCAACCTGAATATGGAAAATTTGACGAAGGAAAAATCTTAAAATGTCAAACAACACAGAAGGCCTTTTCTATTTGTGAAAACTTATGCTTATAAGTAATCAATATGAGAGGCAGTGGCAGTAAGCTGATAATTGTCACTCTGAGTTCGCAGCAATTGTTTAGCAGATTGGTGTCAATGAATTTGTCATAGTAAATGGAGGTTGTTATCGATTCTCACCTTCAGAAGCCTAACAGGATATAAGCCAGAACGAAAAAATCTGAGTGCGCGTTCTCCGGCATACAGTAACACCGGAACAGCAAGATACATCCACGTCTGCAACCATTAACACATCTTCAAATTTATACTCTTAATGATCACTCAAGAAATAATGGAAATTAGCAGAGATAAGATTTTACCGTCTTCAGGTACCATCTATGCACAAGGTAGAGGAAGAAACCATGGATTATGAGCAAGGTGTAAACAATGACGAACAAATGATGTGAATACCAGAATGCGTTGAACCCAGTGAGCCTATTAAATGGTTTTGGAAGTTTAATGAGGTTTCTCCTGAACCATCTTGTGGCAAGTGTGAAAGCAATTGCCATGCAGATCACCATGAGAATTCCAGTAATACCGTCAACTCCTCTAGCCAATTTTGCGTATGATGGTTTATGCCTTCCAAAATCATCACTAAGGTATTTTTGGTAGTCGGCATCAGATGAATTCAAAAGCCTGGGAAAGTCACAGGCTAAGTGATTTCCAGCATGGAGAATGACACCAACTACAATTGATGCCGCTATTGTCTGCATGTATAAGAAAATTTGATAAAGCAAGAAAAAAAAAGCAAGAGATAGCAGCAAATTCTATATCGTTTCACCTGCGCTCAATCAATTGCTTAAACCTAGCTCGAATACTGTTACATATGACAGAAACTAGCCTTAGCAACTGCACACTAATGATTACAGGACATATTTTGAATTTAGAAATGCTGGTAGAAATATGAGAATTCTTGTAGCTTGCAAACGGCTCACCAAACCAAAAACTACCATGCTCTGCCTCCAAAAACTGCAGAAAGTTTAGACCTGTGCAATGTCGGTTGAAGGTTGTATTTTTTACAACAATATCCACAAGTTGGGAGAATTATCCAATCATACCAGCTTGTGAGAAAGTAATCTGCGCACAGATGCTAAAGCTTGTGCAGCTAATGGATTCAAATATACAAATTAAGAAACGTAAAGGATTGGGTGTTTCAATAGAACAAGAAAAGCCCAATGCATGGAACATACTCTGCAGATAAACAGAGTTATTATGTCAGCTAGCCATCTTTCTAATAGTCAACTTCTGGAAAAGTCTTGATTTATTACACACTTGATTTCGATGAGAAAAGTCTAATGTAGAAATTTTGTTAGGTTTAGAATGATTTTAGCCGCAGGTCAATTAATCCAATACTTAGTTCCATATGACACCAATGGCAGTATTAGTTGATACAACAGAGTAATGATAAAATGGATTATTTCTGTTATTTTTAGGATCGTTCGAAGTGTGAAATCCAACTCTCAAAGACGTTAAACCAACCACAAGAAGTTATTCTAGCAATTAGTTTCCTAATAACCTCACCTTCTCTCAATTTATGGTTCAGTCTTACACAAGTTTTCAGAAATCAGAAAGACAATATTTGCTGATCTATCATGAGGATACAAAACAAGACCCCTTTGTAACTGTAGAGTACAATAAATCTACGCCTGTTACGGTAAGCAATTGAAATGTCTCTTTCTATTGCTTATTTTGTTATTCTCTTATTTCACCCAATAAGAAGAAATGGGTTCTTAATTTCTAATTATAAAAACGAGCTCTGAAAAGCTACATGAAGTTTCGATTGTCAAGAGTCAACTTTTGCTACTTGCAGGGATAGTACAGCCGATCTTTTTTTTTTGTTTTTTTGAACTGCATTTGATGTATGTACAGTCACCTAGTGGATTATTTTATTTTTATGAACAAAATCATCCATTATTTTGAGCAAAGTCTTCTTAGAAGGACCCACAAACTTAAACGTATAAAATAAGCAAAAGAAGGTTGGTAACTTGGTGTGTACCTTGTGGAAATTGATGTTATCGTCGAAAGGCACAAAGTGACCCAACCTTGTGGACCTGAGCCAAGTAATGGTATTTCTACACACGGGCAACAGAATAAGGGCCATGTTGAATTTCAAAGTCTCTGCTGCGCCCTTGGCTGTTAGGACACAATAACCCATGACTTTGAAAGCATTCTTTTGTTTATATTGAAAAAATTTCCATGTAAACAACCCTATCATTATCCCCATCCATAACGCCAATACCCAAAGCCTCCTCCAATTCTCTTGCAAAAAGTAGAGCAACTGCCTGCTCAGCCTCTTTATGGGGCTCTTTTTTCTTAGTCCCTGTAGATTCTGGCTCAACGCTTGGCTCGTATAACTTAGTGCTTGACTGTAGTTTAAATACGTGTCCTTTTGTAAAAGCAGAGTCTCTAGTTGCCATAGCTGCAGATCAAAATCAGTAGCCAACAATCAAAACGGCCAAATCAGAATACGAAAGCGAAGGGAATCTTGATTGAGTCAACTTAATACACTGCCACTGATGACAATGTAGCACGCGCAATGACCAAAGATTGACATATTACGAGTAACGAAATACCATTAGCCCACATGGGTACCCAACTACGCGTGTCAGGACCGTAACATGGCAGAGATAGGGTCCCAAAATAATCAATCATGGACCATAGGTCATCAGGGCTCAGTTGATTAAGTAAACAGTAACACCACCACGGAAAATGAATTAAAAGTAACCTGATTACTTTTGTGATAAGTTTATATGCAACGACAAAGAAAAATGCAGAAATGGAGTGCTCTAAAGTCAATAAGATGCATATTAACCACACCAAAACAAATGGCACATAACAGAAACCTAGCGGTACAACTATCTCAAAGATTGATGATTCAATGATGTACCTAAAAACTTTTGTGAACATCAATAAGTCTATCGATACTATGTATGTATAACTTTTGAGATTTCACTTTATTTTCAAAAATTAATTATGCATGCTACCCACCTAAAATGTTTTCCAAATTGTAACAGTAGTTTTAGACTGGTGGTACAGCAATCTGGGGACACCAGATGATGTGAAACGTTGTTGTGAGTGTGAAGATGTTAAATGGCAGGTCACATAATTTTCAAGTTTACAGCTAGGTTTCACTAACAAAAAATTTATAAAAATCCTATATCACCAAAGACATTTGGACCAAATTTTGCCATAAAAACCTCACTGATGTCTGATTTACGACCTAACTAAATTGACCCATAATTATAGCTTTCAAATATAGATGTGTTTTTCCTTTAAGAATATTTAACTACAGAACTGATGGCCGTTCAACTACCACGAAATCTCACTTAACCTGATTAATAGCCGTCTCCCTGTTGATTTCTTGTATTCTTTAAATTTTCTTGTTACGGTTCAACAACAACATTATAACCCATTCCTTCAAGGTACGTTGGCTTGTTGCCTAACCGTGGACTTTTGGATGACTCAGTGCTAAATGAAGATAATTATATATCTCTTCAGATACATCTATACATATATATATACATACATATATATACATATATATATATATACATATAACTTTTTTTTTTTTAAAGGCCGAAGGGCTGTTTTAGCGAAAACCCAGATGAAAAAGAGGAGGCGGGTGAAAGTTGGACGCTGCATAAACAGAGTCAAGAAATGCACGAAACGTGATGTGAAAATGAAATCAGATTAATTATCCTATTATCCCATTTAACCGTAATTTCTTATAATAGTATAAATTGTCATTGTAACATGCCAAGAAGGGCGTTACCTACCTCAATGTATCCAAGTCTTTCGGGGTCTAACTCTTCCATGATCAGAGCAGCATACTCTTCTGCTTGTTCCTTCAACCTTGACAACTTGTTTGCTGAAGCACTTAAGGTAATAATCTACCATTTTCATTTAAAAATTAAAAATTCAATAAATAACTTGATTGAAATAAGCAATAACGGATACAAAATATATATTTACTAATTCCTCCTTTAATAAACTCCATCGAGGAAAAGCACCCACAAAAATTTGTCATGACAATTTGACCAGAAAAACCCCTACCAACCCCATTACTTTCAACTCCATTGTAAAATCTTTTAGGTAAAAATTTGCAAAATTTTTTAAAGTCAAACTCAAAAATCTCTAGATGGTGGACCTGCTAGTTCACTAAACGTTGAATAATGAGCTTCCCATCTTATATTAGATAAGCTGCTTGAGAATATGGGAAAAGACAGAGACCCAATAAAAATAGGAATATATGTTCAACATTGGAGCAGTTGGAACTTGAAGGATTAAGGCCACCAAACCTACAAATAATTATTTTAATCGTTATATGCATCAAAGAAGATTGGAGGACTACGTCTCGTAGCAGCTAATTAGAACTCGTGGTTTGGATTTACATTTAGAAACACAAGGTCTAGTGGGCGGCTTAATTGATGATTATTTTTAGAATCTGACAGGGTGTAAGCTATTTCATGCACGTTAGTCTTAAGAGCTTGCATAATTGATTGATTTAATTATATGTGCTAATAATCAGTGCTTCTTTAGGTCAAAATAGAGACCTAAATATTTTAAAAGACAGCCAGACATAGAACATGAATTGAACTCCATAATTTGTTAATACCTCTTTTACTTCCTCTTCGGTGATCCTTCCATCTTCATTTTTATCCACCCTGTACCGCAAATCACATGTCAGTATCACGATTACATCATATAATAAATAATAATAATAATAATAATAATAATTAAAAAAAAGTCAGAAACGTAACCGCACCATGCAGGGGAAAGATTTATCTAACTTACTGTCACTTTAAAAGGTTTAGGAATTGTGATTTAGGAAACACAAGAAAGTACACAATTTAATCTCCACTGACAGATAGAAACTGGAAATTTCTAATTAATTAAGTAAAGTTAGGTTCCTAATCAATCTCTTTTTGACTTTTCTCTGTTTCTAATGAAAAGTAATGCGTACATGTCAAAGAAGATCTGGAGACGAGAATCGAAACTCTGATCGGAGATTTGGGACCAGAACTCGTAAAGCTCGTCCTTACTGATCTTGTCTACTTTCAATCGCCTTCTCCTGCCTAAGGCATCGAACAGTTCCAGGGCAAATTCCTTGGAGTCTCTCATTCCTGAGAAAATGAGTTGAAATTTGCAGTCAATTATATTTCCTATTATTGAAGACAAAATAAACAAACGAAAAGCTGGTTAGTAGTTAATCGAAGAGGGAGACCTATGCATTGAGCGAAATCCACACGATAGAGGTATCCGTCTTTAGCAAGCTTGTAAAAATTGCTTTGGACTTCGTTCCATGCATCGACGCCATTAGTTTTACTGTTACTGATAAACTTCAGGCCACGCAGAGCTTTTTGAGCGCCGGACCTAGTCCGATCAAGCTGAGCTCGCTGCTTCCTCAGAGCACGAGCCGTTAAAGCGGATTCACCGCTTCCATTGTTATGCGAAGAAGCTAGCACGCGCGACGCTTGTCCGTGACTCCACGAGAATCTACGCAACTCGGCCTTGAGCTCTTGAGAGAACTGCTTCGCCTTGGCCACGGCTTCCGCCTTGAGCTCCTGAGAGAACTGCCGCAGTTTGTTGGAAGAGCTCCGCTTGAATGTCGGAGATCGGGATGCTGATGCGGAGGCTGTAGAGACCGGAGTATCGAGCCCATCGTCGATATTAATGACAGTGGTGGCTGGCTCTACGCTGCGTAAAATAATGGTATGATCATCCTGTAAATCGAGAGTGACCTCGATGAACTCCTCGGTGAGATTGGAGTCCGTCCCAGGGGATGTTGCAGTGCTTAAAGGAGCTTTGCCGGAAACGGAGTCGGAGGCCCATCGTCGTTCATGCCTGGCCTCTCCTTTCATGGGTGGTTGTTAAATGTGGTAGTGGGAAATGAAGAGCTGATTACTGATTAGAAGTGAGGGAGAAGCTGATTTAAAAGAAGTGAAGAGAATGTATTGTTATTATAAGGACGCGGTGGGATCCTAAATGAAATGACATGTACACGCGGAGTACATAGAAAGGAAAAGGACGAGAGATCGAGAACTGCAGAGGTATTCTTCGGTATATGAATGTACATATATAAATATATATATATATATATACATACACATATATATATATAATATGAAAGGGATGAGTGGGCTGTGACCACTTGAGAAAAGTAAGGCAAGCTTATGTTGTAGTATGATAATTTGATTTTGGTTTCTGCTGCTGCTTTTGGGTAATCTGTGGCATTGTGCGTTTACACTGGTCCTCAGTCGAGAAAGGGACTCAGGGAGGGAGCTTTTAAAATGGCACTCTTATAAAGAGTTTAAAGGAGAAATTGGTTCAATGTGTGTTTTGGGTTGGCGTGGCACTGACGTTTATACTTTTGGGGTTGATTGGAATGGAATGCTTGGTTCTACCCCTTGGCAAGAAATGAAGCTCACGTAAAAACATCCGATATCTTTAATTTTTAACTTCTATAAACAATTCTTGACTTTAATTTGATTTTAATTTTTAACATCAAAATTCTTGAAATAAATCTCATATTTTGTTAATTCTTACTGCATTGCAGTTGCTAATATAAAATCTAAAGGTCAAGAATGAAAGAGTTGGAGCGGTGACCCGTAGGGTGGAAGGCTGTTCATGCTAGAGGACAATGATAGGTCACAGCTGATAGCTGCATTCACTGTATGGGATAAGATGAGCAAGACGTGGGGAAAAAATATAAAATTTATTATTTTACATACCAAGTCGTGGATTATTTTTAAAAGTGTTGAAACAAGTTAAAACATTTTGGACCACAAGTTTCTGTCCATAATTTTGGTCACACAGGGGAGGATGCATTTTGTTGCAATTTTCGTCACTTATTACATATACACATTAGATATTATCACGTAACTTGTCATACACGCAATATATTCATTCAATTTCTGAAAAAACCAAAGTCTGTCGTACACGTATAACATCCCCTTTCTGTGCTGTTGGGTTGAAAGTAACAAACACCATCACTCACCAACCTCATTACTGACTTTAAAATGGAAAATATGATTAATAAGCAAATTATTGCCGTCCTCAATTTGCAGAAGCAATTGCTCCCTAAGGGGGACTTTTTGCTTCTGTTCCACACATTTAATATCTTTAAAAAACAGTGAACTGGGAGTAATGTTACTGCCTACACGATTAATTGTCGTGTTAATTCCTAGTCTTCAAAGCCGGAATTATGTAACTTGAGGAGTTTACCCACCACCAGAAATTTGGGATTTTGTAAGCTGTCAGCACAAAGCCCACAGTTTTCGTTCTGAACTAGTACGAAGATTCAGTTACTCTTGTCAATCAAATTAGTCAATTACTCTTGGTATCTTGAAACTTTTCAATAGAATCGGACTATTGTCCATCAATATATTTATCAAAAGGGTAATAGATATACGGATTGACCCGCTACTCAGGCAGTCTATTCTGATGTTGGGGTCACTTTTTTCGATGTTGCATCTATAAAGTGTCATAGTCTTTCTCTTAAAAGATATGTCCAAAATTTGTTTTTCAAGACTCGTTTTGTAGTCGACGTTCTTTCTTTCCTTTTATATATATATATATATATCAAATTAGCCAATGCATTGCAATGGAATCAAAAGTTACAAGCAATTTAATTAATTTGTTATATGATTTTAAGTTTTTTTAATTTTACTTTAAATACATGTCTTTAATAATTTTAAGATTTTAATCGTAGTACATATAGACCGCAAGCTAATTTTTTTGCAATCAAACTTAAATTTAGTCTAGTCTAATCTTATAACTTTTTGCTAGCTAGGATTTGCCTTCAGTTGTATTGTCTTGTTTTACAAGATCCCAAAAAAAGAAAATTTTGCTTTTACAAATTTGTAGTGTTGCCAAAAAAGTAAAAAGATCACACAATAATTTATTTGATTCAATAGCTTAATTGCTACCTACATTTAAAGATCTCATGTAGGTGATTCCACTAATGTCAATGAAAAAGAAATAAGTTACAAGAGATAAAGGGTTTCAAAAGCACTTCAAGTTTTTGAGTAACAATGAAAAATGTTCTGTCTATATCACACTAATGCTAATATCTGTCTTATACAAGGAATACGTAACAGTTGCATCTTACTATCGTTCACCGTCTAAGAACAACTTAGCCAAAGTAAGTCTCACGTGCCTATCACGTACTATACCACTTATGTTTCTCTGATCTATGTTTTGACTTGTTCCTTTTATTGTTGTTCTTGTATCCTATCATTCTTAAACGTTTGGATTTTGTCACCTATAAAGATAAAGTCTATCTCAACACCGTCCAAAATCCCTAATTTTTTTTGCAATCAAACTTAAGTTTAGTCTTATAAATTTTCATTATCAAAATTTAATTTGAATTTTAGTTTTATTAATGTCTCAAAATTAGATTCAAACTTGAAAGAAATAGATCGTTCAAAGACTAAATATAATAAAATTGAATTCTAGTCGACTCAACAGTAGTCAAGGCAGTCCTCTAGAAGCCATGATCATAGTGGAAAGATTAAGAAAAAGCATGATGTAATCCCACCCTTACATGTTTTCTATCCTTCGTCGCTTTCGCCAATTGTCAAGTGTTCAAGGGGTGGTTGGTAGAAAGAAAAGTGAAGATCGTCATACAATAGATTGATAGACAAGATAATTAATCTCAACTCCTATTTTTTGTATTTTTCCAATATAAATTCTTCTAAATTGCGTGGCTATTAAAATAATTGGAAGAAAATTACGCTTACCCAGTACATTGGCAACAACCCTATAATCTCGAGGAGTTGAAGCCTGTCAATGGTACGCAGGTTTACTTGCTCAGGCGTACTTTTCGTAAAAAATAAAATAAAATAAAATTGAAAAACGAAAAAAATAAGTCTGATGGATATATACACCTAAATTAGGCAGATACATTGAAAAACCAAGACAGACGAAACCTAATCGAAAATTTTAAATTAACAAGTGGATAACATTAAAGAGGTCATTAATTCATTGCAAAAACATATAGGGCCGTTTATGGAATGGAGGTAAATGCGAGCGAGTTTCTAGAAGACGTATTGATCATATTCATTGGTGGGCCACGTTGCACATTAAATGACTGGTCTGCCCATCAACATAAACCCAGAGTCAAACACTCCACCAACTCTCTCTTCCTGTACCTTTCACAGCTTCATTCTTTGTTTTCCTAACGCGAAGATTCCGAAGAAATTGTGATGATTTTACACCTTGTACAAGAACACACGCAAATAATTAACAAATATAAAATTTTTTTTAATTATTTTCACAAAATATTTATCCTTGATTAAGTATACTTTGATATATAGCCTATTTTACATTCGCGTTTAAGTTAAGTTAGAAAGATCACTACTACTACTCCATGATGAACTTCATTATGATGATAGCAAACTAATTAAGACAATAATAATCATTTAAGATGTGAAATTAATGCCTCCAATTCCCACTTATCCATTTCATTTTCAAGCAAACAAGATCGGTTCTCTTTCTCTTCCACCTCCTTTATGTATTGATATGACTAACCTTAATCTGGAAGTGTCCTTGATTAAGAAAACATTGAATCTAGTTGATTTAAACATTCATACTAAGATCGTGAATTAAATGCATTTTATAGAGTTTTTGTTTATGACAAACTAAGAGTCTACACCATTCCGCGTCACAACTTCACTATTGTTGATGTTGATACGATCAACATTAAAACTTAACGTGACAAAATTTTTTAATTGTGAGTACATAATTATTAGTAATCATTGTATTTTATGATTATAGTATCTAATTTAATATCAAATATATTCTAAAGATGATTCCTTGTTTAAAAATGTTACCTGACAAAGATTAAAAAAAATAAACAAGATTTATTCGCAATTTTGTGAACATTTCTTGTATTTTATTTATTGTCCTTTTCTTATAATAAAATTCTGGTCCACCTCTTTGGAAATAAGTGTGATGAGTCTTTTTTTCATATTTATTTTCTTTTATGAATTGCTTATTCTTTTTAAAAGATTGTTTTGTTATTGTTCTACATTTTATAAGATATGATTTAGTTATATTTAATTGTTTTTAGTTCATCATTAATGAGGATTGTCTGGATAACGTGTCCTTCAATTTTAATGATCTTATTGCATAAACATTGCTTTTCTTTTTGAAATAATGGGAATTGCTCTTTAATTATGATTAAAGGGAAAAAAAACAACTAATTGTTTGGAAGTTCAACACCTGTATATAGTTTAGATGCAAATGAGTTCCGAGGACAAAGTCAGAAAGAATTAATTGTAATGTCTGTTAGTCCGTCGGATTGTGCTTATAATGACTTAAAAACTTTAATTAAATTGTTACTGATATCTAAAGTGAAAAAAAGGACTTTGTTATTAGAGAACAAGGACTTTTAATTTCACAGGTCAGGTAGTGTTGTAGATCTAACTGTATACTCCAAAAACAAATATGGACTTAGTCAGTAATTCAACTGATGATAAGGGTTTTTATTGTATCATGGAACCTGGGAGTTGGTCAACATTAGAAAATTGGTAGTGACCAATAATTATTTTTATATGGCAAATGGAGATTTGAGTTAGTAATAAAAAAAGGCAAGAATAACGTCTTATTTAAAATAATCCATATTCTATACGTATGTAATGTGAAATCAAGCGCAGCAATTGGTCCGTCGTCTCTAGTCGAAATCGATTGATCATTGTCTTGGAGGTTGGTAGAGGTAGATGTAAGCCAGTAACTGAACCACAAAACTACGGCCTTCTTGACTAGGATATTACTTCGTCAACCATGGAAAATGAAAGACCATTTGACAAGAATCACTTTCCTGTTTCCATCTAAGCATTAACATCCGAAGTAGGTAAAGACTTTGTGAAAGATTCTACACGAACAATTCCAATCATGAAATTAGATGTTGTCTGTCAAGCATTTGACGGCCAATTAGTCATTGCCCCTATTTTCAATTATGACGAAGTAGAATGTGCCGAGCCAAAGTAGAAGCAGATGTGTTAGGGTGTCCGCTTATTAATTTCCTTGATATGTTGTTTCTAATTGATCAATTCTTAGCTTTTTATTAGACTTCATATGAAGAACAGAGTTAAACTGAAAGATATACATGAGATACAAAATAAATATATCAAGCATGTTTTTTATGCAATATCTAATTAGTTTGAATCAGTTTAAAATATTGTATACATTCTTACAGTTATTTAAAATAAAGAGATACAAATAAGAATGGTATTAGAAACAAAGAGTAGGTTGGAAAAGAAAAGACTAATTGAGGTATGGTATAAAACATTCTGAGACGTTTTTTTTTTTTTTTTGGTAAGAAGGGGAGGGAAGCCTAAGGCCGGGGGACAGCTATAGTAGAGACGTCAAGAGCAAGGCGCGAGCGAAGACATGGCAGAGGCTCCGCCCATAGAGACCAGCGATAGTGATGAGTAGCGCCATATTTAGCTAAAATATCAGCACAGTAATTTCCTTCCTGAAAGGTATGAACAATAATGCAAGTCCATTCGCGCATCAGCAAATTCTTGATATCATCGAGATTTATAGTATTTGTATCGCGTGGGAAGTGTAGTCCAGTTTTCATTCTTCGCCTCTTGATGGTCCTTTATTAATAAGACAGTCCGGTCATTTTCTATGGTAGGTCTAGGACTAAACTTTTGTCGTCAGAAAATAATTGGATGTGCACGAGGTTAGAAAATGAAAAAGATTCTCTTGATCATTGTAGACAGACATTTTCAATTGCAAAAATAACAAAATCAATTTCAAAATAACAATAATACTGTAGTTTTCATTTTGGATGGGTCATACTTTTTAGTGTTAACATTAAGCGAACGTTGATTGATTTTTCTTACTTATCTTTAACAGAGTTACTATGATTGATACGCATGAATTTTTAGACCAACACCGAATTGTACAAGTACTATATAACAAATAATTGTTTTCTTGTCTTCTTCTTCTAAAATTCTTCTACCTATTGTCTTCTTCTTTGCATGCTTTTTTTAAAATGTAATTTTATGTTTGCTATCATTATTTGTATGAGCTGAGTTTTGGGTGGAGAAAAGTAACATTCTGTGTCTTTCTCATCAATCATAGACACACCATTATTGATTTGTTGCAAGGGGATTTTTCATATATGATATAGGAATACTTGGAGCATAGGATTGTAAAATGTATCAATTTCATTTACTTATTCTTGCTCGCTGGATTCCAGATTTCAACCTATCTTCTTTTTTTTCCCCCCCTTATGCAATTATGATTTCATCGGGCTGCAGGACAAGAACAACGCCATTTACCAATTCAAAAGACTTATTTTCACTACAAGAAAATTTTATTTTAGTGACAGAAATTGGAGACAGAAAATATTGATTTTTTGTAAGCAAACAGATTTAACGACGAAAAACGGCAGTAGGCTTGGTCTTCAGTTTTAGGCTTGAAGCCATTCACACGTTTTAGACACAGAACTTTTATCCCTTGATCGTTCACTTCAAAGACCTCAACCAAATCTTATTTGCATTTATCCAAGTATGAGAGTTGCATCTCCAAAGACCAATCCCTGTAAAGTGCCTAAACCTCACCTTTCTTAGGCAAGATGTTATACTCATCTTTATTATTCGCAAATTCTGATTTTAATAGACGCGAGAAGTGTTTAGTAGATGTAAATGATTCCAGTGAATCCTTCTGAATATGAAATCTTCCGCAATTGACAAGCATATTTTGGTCATACCATCAGTGTATGTCCTTCGATGGACATGAAGCAAGCCACGTCACATCCAATATGCAACCTTTGGTGGAATCAGTTTTCGCAATTTGAGCATAGTACTTGGGCAATCCATCCTTGTTGTAAAATGACCATATCTGACCAACTTTGCAATTTTCAATCGATTTGTGAGCATCAAAGTCGAAGGGCTCTGCTTTTGGAATTTCAATGTCATTGTTGATTTAAAATCCCAAATAAGCCTCTTTTAAATCTTGCGTGCATAAGGTTTTGCTTCTTTTTCAGATTTTTCACCTCATCAAAAGAAGATTTTGAAGATGAATAAATGTAATCACTAGCAATAAACTCTCCTATATCAACATTGATGTTAATCTCTTTAATATTTTGGGGGGAATGAAGCTGGGTCAAGTTCCACAAAAAGTGGACTAGAGGATTTGAAGCCAGTTCAAGGAACCAGATCCTTTGGTCCACTTTTTGTGAACCAACTCTGGTCCACTCCATCTGGTCCATCCATTTATGTGGGACTCACGTAAATGGATGGATCAGATGAAGTGACACAGAGTAGGTCCACAAAAAGTGGACCAGAAGATTTGAAGCCAGTTCAAAGGACCAGATCCTCTGGTACACTCCATCTGGTCTATCTATTTATGTGGGACTCACGTAAATAGATGGATCAGATGAAGTGGCACAGAGTAGGTTAACAAAAAGTGAACCAGAGGATTTGAAGCTAGTTCAAGGGACTAGATCCTCTGGTCCACTTTTTGTGGACCAACTCTGGTCTACTCCATCTGGTCCATCCATTTATGTGGGACTCACGTAAATGAATGGATCAGATGAAGTGATACAGAGTAGGTCTACAAAAAGTGGACCAGAGGATTTGAAGCCAGTTCAAGGGACCATATCCTCTGGTCCACTCCATCTGGTCCATCCATTTATGTGGGACTCACGTAAATGGATGAATCAGATGAAGTGGCACAGAGTAGATCCACAAAAAGTGGACTAGAGGATTTGAAGCCAGTTCAAGGGACCAGATCCTCTGGTCCACTTTATCTGGTCCATCTATTTATGTGGGACTCATGTAAATGGATGGATCAGATGAAGTGACACAGAGTAGGTCCATAAAAAGTGGACCAGAGGATTTGAAGCCAGTTCAAGGGACCAGATTCTCTGGTCCACTTTTTGTGGACCAACTCTGGTCCATCCATTTATGTGGGACTCACGTAAATGGATGGATCAGATGAAGTAACACAGAGTAGGTCCACAAAAA
>JANITW010000236.1:50378130-50392271 GCA_027564335.1 Erythroxylum williamsii | reverse complement strand
ATATTTATTGTTTATATTAATTTGACTTATATTATAATTTTTATAAAAGATTTGGTTAGATATATTTTCATTTATGTTTCAATGGTTTAAAATTATATAATAATTTATATATTATTTAATATATTTTAAATAATATTTATATGCATAAATAATTTTTATTATAAAATAAAATATAATTAAAATTAAAAGCATTTTTTATTTTTATGTTGTCAAATAGTATATTGTATGAAACTCTTAAAAAAAAAAGCTCTTTATCAAACAGTCGACTAATTTTTTGAAAAAATTCTTTTCAAAAAAGTTATACCGAAAAAAGCTTTACTTATAAAATATCTGCTAACATAAATTCGTCCCAACAATTAAGTATCGGAAGGATGTCCAATGGCAGACGACGAACGTTTCGATAATCGGTAATTCCAACATCTGGGTTGACCAGCCAAGTCGCGAAAGCAATCACAATTCACAGTGAGTGGGGCAATCAAAGTATGTTGGTCTTCTCCACCCCAATTCGAAGCATATATGTTCCTTTATTGTAATATAATCTTTTTTAGGTCTTCGTTAGTTAAACAGTAAGAGTAATTATTAATGCTACTAACATATTAATCATGGGTGATTATGAACAAATTGTTCTAATGTTTGCACTCGTTGCTACGTACCTAATATCTTCTGTTAAAGCTGTTGCTATTAAACATTTGAGTGTCATGTATAATACTCCCTTTATTTGGTCATGTTTCAGATGCCAAAATATTGATTTGTTCAAAACGTATGTCCGTATTTTGTACTAAAATCATCTTCTTTTGAGTCTAATAAATATAAATTTACTTCTTCATTACATTACATAAATTTTATCACTACTTCGATTTGTTTGTTCCTTTCCCTTGTAACTCAAGTTTTGAGTTCTATATTAAAGAAAGATATAATTTTATTAACATTTTAGTTTAGACATTAATAAATTTACTATGTAGTCATCTCGTCGTATATATATCTTGGTCTTGGAGCACTGGAAAAAGCTGTACACCGGAGGAGAAAATTTTGACGGAAAATCCAAGAGAAACAACTATATAGTTCTTCCTTCAATGCGATGGGAAACATACATACCTAACTCATCCACGTGAGAGAAGTGAAGAACTGGAATATTTATTCTTTACGGAGCATGTAAACAAACACACGTGGTCCCTGTAAACAACTCCTCTCTTAATCCCATCGTATATATACGTATATCAGTCCAGAACACTGAGTCCTAGATAGGCAAAATTTTGTCTCTTTTAGAACCCATACAAAACAGCATATGCTGAGGTTATAAATATCAGCTCTCAAGGTCCAGAAAGAGGAAACTTGGTAAAGGGCGTACATGAAGATGATATTTTCCTCCTTCAAATCTCTGTCAAGATCTGTCCATCAAGAGCATGAAGAAGCTGAGACAAAAACAGATGGCACCATCTCTTCATTGACTGTGTGGAGAAAATCACTTATACTGAGTTGCAAAGGGTTTACAGTCATCAACTCCAACGGAGACTTAATTTACAGGGTGGACAGTTACGCTGGTCGACCTGAGGAACTCCTTCTCATGGATGGATTAGGGAAGTCTGTCCTCACTGTGCGTCGACGAAAGGTAATATTGTATATATAAGCAACTGCAAGTTTCTTCCATAAATCTTTATGTTTGTTAAAGCCAACCCAGATTCTTATTCTTGCTTGTTTCTCACCCATGTACCACCGTAGCATTACCGATCATGATGAATTTAAATATTACCTTAAACCTAAGATGCATATCGTTTACAGGACAAAAAGGTTGGATCTTTCATCCATATACATAGATAAAATCAAAAAATGGTTGAAATAATGTATTGATTAGATATCGATATTAACGAGAATAATACAGATCAGATCATTTTTTTCATGTTAATTATATGGAAATTTAATTTGGCAGAAGCTTGGAGTATTACTGGATAGCTGGTTTGTGTATGAAGGAGGAGATACAGGTCACTGTTGTGCAACAAGCCAAGTATCAAGCAACCCTACTTGGCATGTAATAAAACACAATAACTTACTAAAGCCCAACCAGAAAGCATTAGCACATGTTTTCCGAGGGAGATCAGAGAGAGGGCATTGTTATGTGATAGAAGGCTCTTACGCGCATAGATCCTGTAAAATATTAGATGGGTCGAGAAAGGAAGTGGCTGAGATCAAGCGCAAAGAAGCCAGCATCAATGGTGTTTCTTTCGGGTTAGAGGTTTTCCTTCTGGTATTAGAGCCATGTTTTGATCCTGGATTTGCTATGGCTCTAGTATTGATATTGGATCAAATGTTTTCGTAGGTTTAGTTTCGAAAAGATTGTGTTGCTTGTTGTTGAATGAGGATGCTACATACGTGTATGGCAAATTTTTTTAGCAACAGTAGAAATGATCAAATATGATATATATCATTTAAATTTCAATCTTATCTTCGTTTGCGGGAGAGGTTACTTGGAATGGAAGAGTGCAATGAAAACAAGGGGAGAGGATCTTTTTTCTTGCAAAGATTTTAGATTTTCAGTCAACAAAGAAAAAGAGGGAAAGCAAAAGAAACAGTGCAACTTTTGACCGCTCTTTAATCTTCGGGAGTTTCGCAGGACAAGAAAACCCTATGCTTTTTTACGTCCGACGAAAGTTAAAAAACATGGAGATGCGGGGTATCGATCCCCGTACCTCTCGCATGCTAAGCGAGCGCTCTACCATCTGAGCTACATCCCCGGCTTGTTAGGCATGTCAGCTTGTTTTACATAATACATAAACAAGTGATTATTGTCCACCGACCGTTTAGGCGTTGCTGTAATCCATTTGAGCCGTTTAAAGCAGAAGAAGGAATTGAAATGCCAAACGTTTCTATTGCCTCATCAAAATGCTTTACACAAGGCAAAGAATTTCCTCCTGTAAACTACAACTGTCCCTTTAATGTTACAACATTGATAATGTTGTCCATCATCACCCCTGCCGTACAGATGAACACTTGCAACAAATCCGTACCCACGTGTAATTTAAATACCGATATATACATATCCAACCCAGCTTGCCTACTAAGACAAAGACAAACAGTATTGGTTATTGATAAAAATGGCCATCATCGTCAGCCCTGCTCGTTACATTCCCTGTACCACTCCACTTTCATCAGTTTACGGAATTTAGGTTGCCCGTTGCAGGCTCTATTCAAAGATTTTGCAGGTGGTGGCTTCATACACGATTGCTTTATTGTGTATGCCGTGTGCCTCCTAGTTTCTGCCGCTGGCCTACTTGATTTCATGGGTGCAGACCTACTTGATCTTGGGGCAGACCAATCAATTACCCCTTTCCTTACACTATTGATCTTTATCAAATCCTGTCTGTCCTCTGATGCTAAGAGTTTAGACCTCCGAATCAAACCGCGACTTCTCACCACCTGGTCAGACATGGTTAAGGAAGTTGTCGCCGACAATATGTCTTCACATTTTTTATTAGACTTCAATTTACAAGCCTTCACCATCTTTTGCGAAGGCTTCTTGGCCCACTCGATCATTGCATCCTGATTTAGCATTGAGATACGAGTAGAAAAATCACACAAGGTTTGAGCGGCTGCCAACAACCTTGGACAATGTTCAGCTGTTTCAGAGAAAAAGCATTGCGTAAGTGCAACGAATATTTGCAAGTGACAATTCAGGCAAACATAGTGTGTTGTGAAGTATTGAGTTGCCAAGTATTTCAAATTTAGCACAAGCAAGATTGCTGGTAGCCACAAATCATACCTTTCCCTTGATCCTTCATATCACCGCTAGGTTCTGCATTTATGGGAAAAATGAGAGAAGAAATACTTGTTACTTCTTTCAACTTAAATTAAAATCCCTATGAGAACAAAGTCAAACAATTAGTTCTCACCAAGTGAAGGAGCATAGGGTGTCCCAAGACCTGCATCTGAAAACGGACACAATTTCAGTGAAGGCACTGATCGAGATGAGGCCACACAACTTTCCAGCATATTAGGCTTTGTTCCAAAAGAAGGAACTAAAGATTCACAAAAAGTAAGCGATTCCAACTTCGTAAAACTTTCAGAAACATTTCCAAGAGAACTAACAATGTTCCCTATTTTTACCCATCTACCATGGCATGTGCTCCTACTTGATAATAGTTTAGCTGCATCAGAATTGGTTTTACACTGTCCATTAAGTATGTGTGACCATGCAAAAGGAGGCAAGAAAGTGCGGCGAGGTATCTGCTTTCCCTGCCGTTGGTCAGTAGTGCTCCTTGACATTAGAACAGGTTTGGCTGCATCCAAAAGCAAGGACTCCAAATCCTTGGGTGGAGGAAGTCCCAATTTCTCCAAAGTATCTTTTGGTTGACTAAAGGGAAAATCAAGCAAATTAATAGAAGTCCCAGGCTTGAAGCAAGAATCCTGAATGTTGAAAAGGAAAAAAAAAAAAAAAAGCATTGACATCAACATCATTGCATTGAATATAATTGTCCAATAAAACTAACCCTAACATTATGACCAGAAAAAACCTAAAGTACTTTTAAGTGAAGCCTAAAGAAAGTTAATTCCCTGTCATATATCCTAACAAATATAGGTAAGCTCTGTCAAACTACTCCTGCACAAAAGTAGAAGAAATGTCCAAAAATTATTTAAGAATCTTCCAAGGAAAAAGTTGAGTGAAGAGAAGAGAGAGAGAGATGGGGTGATAGGATTGGAAGTTCAATTGAAGTGCAAAGGGAAAAATCAAATTGGAAGTTCAATTGAAGTGCAAAGGGAAAAATCAAACTTTCTCAATCAAATGAATCACATGTAATTGGGAGGAGAAAAACAGAGGGCCACTGGGAGGAGGAATTTCAGTTGATTTGGAGTGCTAATCAATGTTATGGTTCGGTTCAACTGCATCACATGTATTGCTAACAATCGTTATACACTCTCCTGCTACTGGACCATTCTCTCCAGGGAGTAATATTTAAGATTCACTAACCTTTTTAGAAGGTGATAGGTCTGTCTGTAATGAACTCCCATTATCTCCATTGGCCATGATAGAGATAGATGAGCATGTATGTGCTTTGTCATTACAAGTGCTATCTATCTCCATAAGAGTTTGGGACCGGGCAGGCCTAAGGACCTGAAGGGCAGAACAAGCACTTCTAACAGACTGCAGAATACTTTCAGTCATGTTTGCTGCCTTCTTACCCTTATCTTTGCCCAAGCTAGAACATTTGCAAGTTCCAACAAGGAGATCATCCAATGATAAGTCATCTACAAACTTTGTGATGTCATGAACATCTGTTTTTAAACCATATAAGCCTGGCACTCACAAAAACACACACACATATGAGATTCATGTACGCCAGCCAAAAAAGAAACAATAATCATTAAAGAAGTGGAATAGTATGTCAAGTGTGAGAAGATGAAAGTCATCATAATCGAGTTTTCACCAAAAACTTTCATAGAAAGTGCATATCATATACTAAGATGCAAGGGTTGACTAATCTTTTTGTAAGATATTGCCTTAGACCTAATAGGTTGTAGCACACTCTTTAGCTTACTTTCTATATTTACCAGGTCCACTGTACAGCTGAAAGAGGAAATTGTATAGACATAATCAAAACTAAAAATAGAGAAAGAAGGATGCCATATTGAAGAAATGGCATTCCCTTTAGATTATATGAACTTCAATATTTCCAAAGAACAGGAAGCCAAGGCATTAGGACATTAACAGGCTGATGAGGTCATTTGTGAAAAAGGTTTGTGGCTCCAGAGATACCATAAACACCCTTTTTCTGGATAGATTAATTCATTATTTCCACTAAGTATCCCCAACAATCCCCAGGGACAAAAACAAATTCAAGATTGCTACAGACATACAAGCAATAAAAGGTAGTAAGAAATGCCAAGGGACAAGTTTATTATTGCATCAACCGCATAGAATCATCACAAAGTACAAACTAGTTTTTCCAAGTTATGTGCAGCAACTTCTTTAAAATTGTATAATCAGAAATAGGCAACACAACAAAGAAAGCTCCTTGTACATAATGCAAATGGGAGATGATTGTCAAATTCTTGCCAAATGTTGGCATACCAAAAATGTTGTTCCCTCCACCAGATGCGCTGAAGCTCCCCAGACCTGCCTTCACAGAGTAAAAATCATGTTTATTCTTCGTGGAAACTTTGGAATTTCTCCTGTCCACACGCTTGTTCCCAAAGTTATTCCTCTGTTTTGTCAATCGACTTTTCTCTAGATGGAATATACAGAAACGGGATTGTTATTGCAAAACATGCCTAAAATCTACTCTTAGATCATATAATTAAAGCAATCGAATTTTTATCTACAGCTTTTAGAGTAATTTACAATGGTTTATACCATTACCTCAAATATGTTTCTGAATCACGCTTCAAAATAGCAATAGTTTTAATCAAGACTATTAACTACCAATAGAATATCTTCAGTAGGAAACTTTGACAGAAATTCTATGCAAAAGTGACCATCTTGGAAATAATACATGACAGAGAACTTCTTTCATGGTCTCCGAAACTACATCCAGGTATAAAACAAGTGCTTAGAAGAGTAATAACATATATGTAGAAATGCTATGATTCTGCAATAACACACATAAATGACATTAGGTTCTGCGTAAAAGTAGCGTTATAATGTTGAGAATTGCCAGTTCGCATAAATATATAACAGAGAATAGGTGTATTAGAAAAACAGATCAAGATTTTTACACAACAGCAGAGTTCTCTTCTACAAATAAAACTTTGATTATGTTACCACTAACTGGGGCATCTACAGAACAAGTACAGATTTCAGCAAATGTATTACCTTGAAAGTCAGATTTTGTGTCAAATGATCCCAGCTTATCATTTACATCTTTCACATCATCGGCCCCAGTTGGCATTATATCATCATCTGATTGTGTGATCCGCTGCCTCTTAGAACACACACCATTACTTCTCAACAACTTTCCTGCCTTCCTTTGTACTTTCACATCCTCTGGTTTGGAAATCCACAGAGTAGTTGCACCACTGCAATAGAGCTTATTAGACAACTCCTCGCAAGGAGAACTTGGCAGCTGTCTTGTGTATGGACAAAGTTCCGAGGGCAAAGTCTTGTCCCATGAAGTTGGCTCCAAAGTGTTAACTGAGCTCTTTGAATCTGCCAATTCGCAATATTGAGTTAGATGGGATGACAAAGTAAGTTCCAAATTGATTACTAAGTTCAGAAAACTCTTGGATACATTGAGAACAAGCATTTCTAGAGCCAGACCAACTCTAAAAAGCTCTACCAACAGATATTAAAGTGCTTATCCCTCTTGCATAATTAGCAAACCAGTTGGTATGAATGGGATGACAAAGTAAGCTCCAAATTGATTATTAAGTTCAGAAAACTCTTGGATACATTAAAAACAAGCATTTCTAGAGCCAGACCAACTCTAAAAAGCTTTACCAACATATATTAAAGTGCTTATCCCTCTTGCATAATTAGCAAACCAGTTAATAACATCATAACACTATGTCAACAAACCCTAACTAACCGCATAACTCGGTATTATTAAGAAATGAAAATACAGATATCAGAACCAACGCGTTAGCTACAGCACTGCAAAGCGCCAAGCTTCCATCTTTTACGGCCGGACCCATAGGGTAAGAACAACAATTGCGAAAGCACTCCGCTAGGCAGACACTCGCCAAACTAATCCAATCATAACCATTTCAGAATATATATGTAACAGGACGACAGAATAGCATATACATGGGATCAAGACATCCACCAATCACTGAGCTAGTGTTTTAAGAAATTAAGACCAAAACAAGGCAAAAAGATGCAACCTTTCTCGCCAAACCCCTCCGATCCCTCAAGCTTGGGCGCCACATCCACCAGATAATTTAACTTCACCGCGTCCATTACCACTATTCCTCCTCACACGTACTCAAACAGCTACGCCGCATGATTCTTGTGGATTTGAAGCTTCAGCTGGTGAGTGAGGGAAAGTGGGGGGACTGTTTAGGTCGTGAAGGAGGCGCAAAACAGACGAACTATGGGTTTTAGGGCACGAAAGACCGGCTATTTATAGTTTTCGGGATTTTGGACATAGCAACTCTCCGGTCTCCAGTATTCCCTACCTCATCCATAAGGCCTGCTTTTGTTCCGTACCTATTTTCGTCATTTCAGTTGGACATCTTCCAATTCTGGGATCGTTTCAGCAATCAGTTTCCTCGATGTTTCAGGGCAAAGATATTTAACAAATTATGTTGATATGATTTTACTGAAATAACCTCGTGAGGTGAAAAAAGGGGTTCGTCAGTTTTCAAGTCATTCATAAAACCAAACAACCTGCGTCATGTATTGGAAATAAATGTTAAATCAGAACAGTAAAACTAAGAGCCCAATTTTTGAATTTCAAGTTGCAATGCATTTAACGACATCAGTTACCGATTCCCGTTACGTACTAGACGGTAGAGATAGTACCATACGCTCGTGTCGCCTAAACCTTGTTATGTTATCTTTCTTTTTTTAAAAATACAGAGGTAAAACAAAATCGAAAAAGTCTAACTAATGCAATGCTTTAGGGTACAAAGTGCCTTGCTTGTCCTGTTAGATGAGCTCTACTATTGACATCAATGGCTCTTGAAGGTAATGTATGCTTGGACTAGTTCGGACTGCGAGTGCAATCAAGTTATCTGCATCCTGGTTTCCTTCACGATACACGTGCTGCACTTGCACCTCCCTATTTCGTTGAATGAGTCCACGAGTATTTGCCAGCAAAAACATATTCTCAAATAAGTTTGTACCGGAAGAGGATAGGATATTAATAACTTCTAGGGAATCCATTTCGACAATGACTCGACGGTATCCTAGCGACCAAGCCAAGGTTAGGCTCGAGTGAACTTCTCAAAATTCGACAACCAGTGGCGATTCTCATCCAATGCTGTATAAATCCACCGCACCACTGCCTGTACCAGTTTCGAATTACACCCCTAGCGGTAGCGATGGACGACCCTTATTTAACAGCTCCATCTGTGTTTTGTTTGACCCAATCTTTCGGCAGTTTAGTCCACCCAACTAGACTACCCACTGATAAACCCTGTGTCAGAAACACACAGTTTTTCACCGCCCTAGCTCTTACTATCCACTCCACATATTCCATAACTACTCTCTGACTTTTTTCCAGCCAAACAAAGTCAGTTTCAAAGAGACTTTTGTTACGCCAATATCATAGCATTCAATAGACGACTCCAAAAATGGTAGTTCATTTCCCTTGCATCACCTGGGTGTGTTCTATAAGGTTTGATTTCACCCATTTTGCCACATCTTGTTAAAAGAAGGTCGTATCGACCACCCTTGAGTGGAAGTTACGCCAGAAAGCTTGTATTCTTGGATAGTCGCGGATGACATATAGTGTAGACTCTTCTTGTCCACATATGTGACAACTGCTATCTATAGTGATATGATGTATCACTCGTTGTTGGTTGATCAGGAGCTTGTTCTTGCTCAACAACAAGAGGAAAGCCCGGACCTGCTGGGGCTTTGCCCATTTTCAAATTAGATCCCAAAGGCTAGCATTAACATCCATGGTGCTCCCCTCAATTACGTTGTAGGCTGATGCCACTGTGAATCGCCTATTCTCAGTTTAACCCCACCTCATGATACCCTCCACTGTTTCGTCTGCCTTAGGGGTTATTTCTACGATATCCATACGGACTGAGGAGGTACTGTTGGAACAAATTCCATTTCCAGTTTCCAGCTTCATTTTTCAAGTCCGCTACTTTGGCATAGAGCACGTTATCGAGTATTGGAGATGTCGTCACAAAGATGAGCAGGGCCCATTCCTTTGCCCAATTATCCAACCAAAAGGAAATTCGCCTACCATTGCCCAGCCTCCATTTCAACCCTTGGTGTACAAATTGCCAAGTCGTTGCAATTCCTTTCCAAAAACACAAAGCTCCGTGCCTATCTAGTGTATAAGGGACGTGGTGTGGTGCCATACAATATTTTACCCTAACTATCCTGACCCATAAAGCTGAAGGTTGGCTAATCAAATCCCAGCCCAACTTTGTTAGTAAAGCATCATTGGAAGACCTTATATGCTTAATGGCTAGGCCTCCTACCTTTTTGGGCTGACAAACTACCTCCCAGTTTACTAGGTGTATTTTCCTTTGCTCTCCCGTGGAGCCCCATATAAAATTGCGTATGATTTTCTCCAAGCCATCATAGAGTTGCCTCGGCAGTCGCACAGTTTGCATCATGTAAATAAGGAGGGCCGAAATCACAGACTGAGTTAAGGTGACTCGTCCCGCTAGAGACAACTGCCTGGCATGCCACCCTAATAGTTTCTTTTGGGTGTTATCTAGGATATGTTGATAGGTGTGTCGCGTGATATGCTCATGTATCAATGGTACTCTTAGATATTTACCTAGATTATTCATGCTCTTGATGCCTAGGCTTTGACTGATTCGGTTTACAGTTCCGGGAGAGATGTTCTTGGAAAAGAAAGTCATAATCTTATCTAAGTTAACTTTTTGCCCAGAAGCCTTACAAAACTCCTCCAAAGTCCTTGCAATTACTTGCGTCTAGGACTCCGTAGCTTCAGTGAACAGAACCAGGTCATCGGAAAAGAAAAGGTGGGAGATAGGGGGCCCTGTAGGGCTCAATTTTAGTGGTCTCCATTGCCTCTATCCCACTTTTCTCGAAATAAGCTAGCCTAGCCTTTCCATGCACAAGACAAAGAGATAAGGGAAGATCAGGTCGCCCTATCTAATACCTGAGATGGCCTAAACGAATCTGAAACTGTACCTTGCCAAGCTACCTGCATAGTCACTGTCATTACACACTGCATAATGACTCGTATTAGATGTTTCAACAACCCTATGTCCTCTACGGTTTCTTGAATGAATTCCCATCGAAGTCGGTTGTAGGCTTTTTCCAGGTCTACTTTGATCGCAAAATACCCCTTCTTCCCTTACTTTTTTTGCATCGTGTGAATGATTTTCTGAGCAATGATAATATTGTCAGTAATATGGTGGCCCGGAATAAAACTGCATTGGTTCTCCTATACTAGATGGTCCAGGTGAGTTTTCAACCGATTAACAGTGACTTTAAAGATTATCTTATAAATCACGTTGTAGAGACTAATCAGTCAAAACTGGGCGATATTGGTCGAGGAGGGGGTTTTGGGAATTAAGACTAGGAGGGTGTGATTTAACTTCTTCTCCCAGCATTCCATCCTGAAAACCTTATTAAATGTACTCTACAACTTTGGGGCCGACCCGCTCCCATTGCTTTTGAAAAAATAAGGCGTTGAACCCATCTACCCCTAAGGCTTTATTCGGATATATGTTAAACGCATTTTTAACGTCAGTGTGGTGGATGTGCTGGGTTAATTCTTGGAGAGTGTCCGCTGCAAGAGGAGGAAAAGCTCTTGAAAGTGTGAGCCGGTGTAGGGGTCCCTCCTCTTTTGTATACAGGTCGATAAAGAAGTCTCTAGCTAAGCTGCTTAATTGTCCCTGGTCAGAGACTATTTCCCTTAGGAGTTAGTGAGGCTCTCTATCTTCAATTTCTTTCTTTTGGGAAAGGGTGAGAGTGTGGTAGTATCTAGTATTCCTATCAGCCTTCGAAATCCATTCATATCTTGCTTTCTGGTGCCAATAGATTTCCTCCTCACTTAGAGCCTGCATCAGTTCCCTCGTAACTGTTCCTCCAAGTCCAATAGGTACGCTGAGTTGTCCTCGGTCATGACTCTCTGAATGCCCAGTAACCTTGCTAACAACCTTTTTCTTATTGAAAATGTTCCCAAAATCTGAGCAATTCCAGCTCGTGAGGTGTTGGGATAATTGGGCTAGCAAAGTACTCAATGTTGCCTCGTCTGGTCTCTAGTACTCTACTACTATCTCATGAAACTCGGGATAAGTTAGCCAAGCATTTTGGAATCTAAAAACTAGGGTACTTAGATGTCTGGGTGTCGAATGATGGAAAATAATCCACATAAGTCTATGATCTGACCCTAGAAAGGGTAAATGGAGATTAACCATTTGCAGGAAATTATGGACCCACTCCGTCGAACCAAAAACTCGATCCAACCTAGCCTAGACTACCCTACGGCGCCACATAAACTTGGAGCCTACGTATCCTAGGTCATAGAGGGTACTCCCGTGCACTCAATCTTGGAAATTTTTGTTCACTACCCTCGTTGCCTTGGACCCTCCCCTTTTATCTTCTATCTCTAGTTTTGCATTAAAATCTCCACCTATGAGCTAGGGTCTATGGGTGGATCTACCTGCCCAATCTAATGCCGGCCAGAGATATTTTTGAGACGAGACTTGTGGGCTGGCATAAACAGCGGTAAAATCAAACGAGTAAGATCCATATTGGATAGTGGTATGAATAAATGGACGGTGAGCTAAAGTTATTTCAATGTTAAAACTATCTTTCTATAATATCCATATCCCTCCTGAGAGACCTTCAGCTTTTACTCTTAACGAGTAGTCGAACCCCAAAGTACGAACTACTTTGTGGGCCTTATTTCCACTAATACGGGTTTTCACCAAAACGAGGATTCTTGATTTATAGTGTCGAAGGTAATTACGCAGTATGACATGGAAACTACTCCCCCTGCCCCTTGATAATTCCAAGTCAGTAGCAACATAAAAATTCGACAAATTAACCAGAAACTATACCTCTTGTAAGAGCGTCCTTGAGCTCACCTTCTAGAGGTTGCATTGTTAGCACCTCATCACTCTCTATCTGAGACATGGCTTCTGGTATGATTGACTCGCCTACTATATTAGGAGGGTCTGTATGCGAAAATACGGTAAGCTCTCGACTGTAACTAGGCCCTACTTTGTTGGCCCCCGAATTTTTTCTTGTTAAATGAATTATGAGGTTTAATGGATTAATTTTTGGGAATTATTTTTTTTATGTCAATATTGGTAAGATTTTTGTCATAGGTTGATGGCATTTAAGTGTTAATGTTGTAAGAATGTATCAAGGGCAAAATAGGCAAGTCACCTAAGGTTAAATATATAAGGCTTTTATTGAAGGGCAAAATGGACTTTTTAGAAGAATAATAAAGGTTATAAAAAGAAGAAGTTATTGTTTTGCTTGGAAATGGAAGAAGAAGTCGTGGAAGAAGAAGAGAAAGATTAGGGTTTTTGGAAAATCTTGAAGAGTTTGAAGAATTTGAACCCAAATCAAGTAAGTATAAGCATTAACCTCTTTTGATTTGATGAATGAACCTTATTTAGTTATAGTTAGAAGTGAAAAATGGGGTTGAATGTGTGTAGGACGTTATTGTTGAATGGTGTATGAAAATGTTGTAATCTTCTAAGGTTAATGATTATGTTGTGTTTGTGAATGATTTTAGGTTGGAATGAGTTTATAAATGAAGTAGGAATGATGATTTAGGGTTAAGATGAGTTATTTGAAAGATGGGAAGTATATAGTTGAAGAATGTCGAAAAACAAGTTTTCAGGAGGTTTCTGGGCATGTTCGTCTCGGCAAGCTCCAACATTTTCGCCGTGGCAAGCTTCTGATTTCGCCACAGCGAAATCCTGTTTTCCTGCACAGATATATTTTGGTATTTTGGACATAACGTTTGATGTAGATGTTTAAATGAGGTGCTTTTTGATTCGTTGTAAACTAGAAACATAGGGATACAAGTTTTATGAATAAATGAAGTTTTCATTTAGTCTCTAAAGATCTCCAAATTTGGTTGGAAGTTGAGTATAGATTCTTGTTTCAGCATAAAGATAGTCCCAACATGTTTAGAGTATAACTTTCAGATTTCTGAACCAAATTGAGTGAGTTTGGTGTCATTAGAAACTTAAGACAATGGGGAACATTTTATAGAAGAGAATATTATCAGATTTTGTCATTTACTTGATCAGAGTGATCATGGAAAATTGACCCGAATGTTTGGGTCCTCAAATTTGTATTCTTATTGAATGAGATTTTTACATTTTGATAAAGGGAATCAAGGGGGTAAGAGGATCAAGAGGAGAGGCATCTTTTAAGCATGTATGCAAGCAAGGAATTCAGGTGGGTACATGTTTATAATTTAAATAAGCTACTACGATTTTCCTTAAATCAAAGAAGTTTTCTGATTTCATTTGCATCATAAGTGCTGCATTATTGTTTATGAATGACTTGTGAAATATGCTATATG
>JANITW010000236.1:50319711-50333428 GCA_027564335.1 Erythroxylum williamsii | reverse complement strand
TCTTTAAATGCTTTGAGAAAGTGCTACATGTTGTGTGTATGAATTTTGTGGATGAATTATGAAATGAAAAATGGAAAGGATTTTGAAAGGTTATCAAGCTTATGAAATCATGTTTCGAAAATGTTTCATTTTGGGCCACAAGTTTTCAAGATGTGAAATGCATGATTATGTGGGTTTGTGGTGATCACCTAAGTATGTCAAGTGTACTTTGACCAAAGGCTTCTCCCGCCTGCCTGTTAGTAGTATAGAGCTTCCTTATGGACTCCTATAAGTTCACAGCTACGTAAGACCATTAAGTGGGATTGCGATAGTACATTCTGTTCACGGCTACACAGGACCATTATATAAAAATGTGTAGCACATTCTGTTTTGGATCCACCCAAACCATTTGATGTGATTGTGTGTTGACAAGTTTGTTGAATGCATGACTTATGTTGTTTATAATTTGCTTGATAAATGGATAATTGGGATTTTTGTGATTCAATGTGAGTTTTACAATAGAAATGAATATTTCAATGATTTCGCTTGTGACCGATTATAAAGTTGTTACCCACAAGCTTTCAAGCTCATCCCATTTTTGTCTCATCTTCAGGTGAAGAAAATAAGATCAAGTAACTAAGAATCAAGGCATCATAATACTTTTGCAATGTTTATGTAAATTAAGTTCGATTTTGTAAAAGCAAGACTTTAGACGCATTTCGAGAATTATTTGGGTTTTGTATCTTTTGTATTATAGATTTTGATACTGATAATATAATGTGGCTTGGAATGCCATTACAGATTTGTTAACTCTGATCCTTAGTGTTAATGAAATATGAATTGTGTATGGATGATATGAATTGAAATTAGATATACGTGAAGAAGTTATTTTCAACATGAATTATTGATATATATATATATATATATACGTAAGTGAGATGTTATGGAAAAGAAAGATAGGAATTATGAACGATAAGATGTAGTTGAATGTGATGAGTCAAATGAGTTGAGATTTGAGAGTTTAATAAAGTCAATTTGGTAGTTGAATGGTTATGCTCAGGACATTTCAAGTTTTTACAATGTAAATTTCAAATCTTCCATAGGGGTAAAATTTTTGTTATGACCTCAGGGGAAAAATCTGGACTAATCCAGGTTGAATTAGACAAGATTGTCTCTAGAAAGTTGTAGCTTATCTTTCTAGCTTTCCAACGGTATATAGTATGAAATTTTTGAACATCTGAGTCAAAAGTTATGATCTTTATAAGTGGAGATGCTCTGGATAGTGTAGATAGTGATTCAGAAATTTTGGTGATGTGAGGAAGATCCTGTAGAAACCCCATCGTCTAGTTTAGTCTGAGACTGAAGCCTATCATCTGGTTCAGTCTAAGACTGAAGCCTTTCGTTTAAAGCCTTTCGTCTGACCTTTGTCTGACTCAATTTTGACCCTCTAGATGACAAAATCTCGCTTTGGTGCTTTCATGAAAGTTTTTGACCTAGAAGTTCTATTTTAAACTGTCTAAGAATGACCTTAATCCGATATCTCTAGTGAAAGTTATGTCAATTGTCCCAAAATAGGTCTCAGATTGAATCCCTTCGTCTGATTCAATCTTAGACTGAAGCCCTTCGTTTGATTTCATCTAACCTTTGTCTAGTCCAATTTTGACCCTCTAGATGACAAAATTTCTCTTCAAGGTCTTCACAAAAGTTGTAGATCTCGAAGTCCTCTTCGAAATCGTCCTAAGATAACCTTAATTTGACATCTTTAGAGAAAGTTATGCTAATTGTCCCGAAATAGGTTCAATATGATTGAGGACAAAATCTTGTTTGATTCTTTTGGTCATAACTTTGTCATCCGACCTCCAAATGACCTGATTTTTAAACCAATCGATTCCCAACCCAAACACATTTTTCTACCTCTCCAAAAAAGAATTGATAGCCTTTGGTGTTGATTTGAAAAATATTGATTGAATCCAAGTTTGAATTGAATATTTTACTAAACATACTTCGATATTTTGATGATATCTTGATCTGTAAAGCTCTGAATGAGATGATTCTTGTTTCAAAATAAACTAGAAGCACTATAAATTATCTGAAGGAATAGAATTTTAATTTAATCCCTAAGACTTTCAATTTCTAGATGGAAGTTGGGTATAATGTATTGTTTCAATTTAATAACAGTATGAAAATATTTGGACCCTAACTTTCAAATTTCTAAACCAAATTGAATGATCATGGTATCATTAGAAATTTAAGACAATGAGGAACAAATGTTCTGAAGGAGTCAATTCATAATTCCTGTTGAGGCTTTCCAAAATCTGTTCTGAAATAGGAGAAATGAGCTTGTTTTTTATATTAGACAGGTATGAGTACGTCATCCTTATGAGATGATGACCAATAACAGTTCTTTGAAATGATCATGTAGGATAATATACTCACGTTTTACAACTTCGAATGTTGAGTTCTAAAATCGGGGTCCAACATTTTGTAGTATTAGAGTAAGAGTTGGGTTCCAGAATCAGTGCCTAACAGGATAAATAGAGCAGTAGCTGTTAGATGCAGCTGATGTGTTTTGTATCCACAAAACATTAAGAATGATAACTAGAGATTAATAAAATAGTTTAAGATATTTTATTTTAAATTAAGTTTGTTATTCAATTTCCTTGTTGTATTTGTCAGTTGTTCTATAGAAGCTTGTATGATTAGGGGAGTCTTGATTTTTAAGTTTAGGATAGATTAAAAAAAAAGTTGTTCGATTTTTTATTTATTTATATAAAATGGTTTTTAATGTAATTCAATTCATTAAACTAATGTAAATATAATAATTTTATTTTTAATTAATTTAGTATAGTATTTAATAAATTAAAATATTAAATATAAACTTAATTTTCAATAATTAAATATATAGTTAGATTATATAAAGAAAATAATAGCCTCTTTTAATTAATTAATTTAAAGAAATTTAATCTACAGTATTCTACTCTTCATCGACGCGATCCACTTGCTCATTCCGTTTGCCGTATGTGCAGAAACCACATGGGTTACTCGCTCGTTCGCCGATGAACTAACTGATTAGCTATGAAGTGCCGATCTGTGGCGTGTATATGGTCTGGTACTCCTCCGTCTCATAGAGTTACTGCTACCGCAGCACTAAACCACCCACCCACCCTCTACACTGGCGGATCCGATGGCTCCATTTTCTGGTGGAACCTCTCTTCTTTCGACTCTAACACGGTCAGTGGCTTAGTTTAGCGCTGCTTTTTGGCTCTTCAATTCAAATCTGTTAGCATTTATTAATTCTGTTTTCTGTTCTTTGTGTTTCCTTCATGTACTTGATTTTAGTTCATAACTTTGGTTTGACGATTTTTTATAATAATTTTAGTTGACGGTGTTCTTAATGAGATTGGGACAATTCCTCAGATAATTTGCACTGATTAATGATCCTCTCGCCGTTGATTGATATGAGTGATTTCTGTTTCTAGAATGAATCAATTTAAGTGCTTCAATGCAAATTTACTTCGTGATAAATGAAATGTTTAAAATTTAACAGGAAATAAAACCAGTTGCTATGTTGTGTGGTCATGCGGCGCCTATAGCAGACCTCAGTATCTGTTACCCTATAGGGAATTCAGGAGATGAGAAAATAGAGGATTTAAGCAATGGTGCTGCAAGCTCACGATCTGACACGTATGGTGCACTGATTAGTTCATGCGTGGATGGAGTGCTGTGCATCTGGAGTAGAGGCAGTGGGCATTGTAGACGGAGGAGAAAGCTGCCTCCATGGGTTGGAAGTCCTTCCATCATTTGTACCTTGCCCATGAGTCCTCGATATGTTTGTATTGGATGTTGTTTTGTTGACCCTGTGCATCTGCATGATCATGATTCTATTGATTCTTCTTTGGATAAAGAAGCTCAGCACGGAAAGCCTCCAAGGTGCACTGTCGTAATTGTAGATACATATAGTCTTGCAATTGTACAAACTGTTTTTCATGGTAATTTATCAATTGGTCCTATGAAGTTTATGGATGTCGTATTGGTGGGTGAGGATGGCGAGAAGCATTCTGTTTTTATGGCTGATTCTTTTGGTAGAGTACAGTTGGTTCAGATTTTAAAGGAATCAAACCCAGATGGAGATGGTGGGAGTGGATTGCATAAGAATTCTCAGTTGGATGTGTCTCTGTGGGGAAATGGTTTGAATGAAGGAGGTCAGGTCATGTTTGTAGCAACCCATGGAGACCTAATTGCTCTTGTGTTTAAGAATCGTTGTATCTTTAGGCTATTGACTAGGGATGCTACAATTGGGGAAATTTCCTTTTCCAAAAATTTTACTCAATCAAACCTATTGGGTGGGATCTTTCTGGAAAGTAGTGATTCTGTTCATATGCAAAATATCCCTGAAGGCTATGACAATGTTTGTGAGAGTTTTGTTGTTTGGAACAGTGTTGGCTCTGCAAAGTTGTATTTCATATCATTTATAAATGGTAAATTTAATTATGACAACCTCTGTGAAATTCCAGCTGTTTCATACCCTGTTGACAGGAAAATCCCAGTTGCTTTCATTCAGTTGAAAGCTTATGTGCTTAGAATTGAATCAGTTTGCTTTGGTGTTGAAGAGCCATTACGGTGGAAACCTGATGTATCAATCTGGTCGCTACATCAGAGAGATAATAACCAGAGACAGTTGTCCCTTGAATGCCAAATGGTTGGACGAAGTGATTCTTTTGTTGACTGGATCCCACACTCGAAGTTGCTTCCTGAATGTAATAATGAGAATGGCAGAATGATAACTCTTTGTGGAAGTTCTACTGCAAGTTCAGAAAAGGAGTGTAATAAGCACAGTGGTTACCAAATTTACAGTTCTGTCCATCAAGGACAAACTGTATCTTCTTCCATGATCATCTCTGAAAGTCATTTTGTTCCTTATGCTGTTGTTTATGGATTTTTTAGCGGAGAAATAGAGGTTTTATATTTTGATGTGCTTCTGGGACCAGATTCCCAGGGTGGAGTTCCACGCAACAAGATAGATTCTCATGCATCAAGACAGCATCTTCGAGGGCACACTGGTCCTGTACTTTGTCTGGCAGCACATCGGATGTTAAGTGCTGATAAAGGATGGAGTTTTATTCATGTTTTAGTTTCTGGAAGCATGGACTGCACAATATGCATCTGGGATCTTGACACAGGAAATCTTATCAAAGTAATGCACCAACATGTTGCTCCAGTTTGTCAAATAATCTTTCCTCCAGCCTGGACCGAACATCCTTGGAACGATTGCTTTCTCTCTGTTGGGGAGGATTCATGTGTCACTCTTGCTTCACTTGAAACTTTACAGGTGGAAAGAATGTTTTCTGGACACCCGAGCTATCCTGAGAAAGTTGTTTGGGATGGAAGAAGAGGTTATATTGCATGCCTATGCAGAAACAATTCAGCAACCTCTGATGTTGTTGATGTTCTGTACATTTGGGATGTAAAGACAGGTGCTAGAGAGCGGGTCCTTCGTGGGACGGCTTCTCATTCTATGTTGGATCATTTCTGTAAAAGCATTGGTGCCAATTCTATATCTGGCTTTATATCAAATGCGAATACTTCAGTCTCCTCATTACGTCTTCCAATAATCGAAGATGGAAGCTTTTCACATTTTCAGAAAGGAAACCTGGACAATAGGGTTATCTCCCCAAACATGACATCAAGTATGACTAAGATAATGCAGAGTGCCACTCCCCAAATACAAGTTAAGAAAGGAAGTTTTGCGAGCCATTCTCTTTCGAGATCAGTCATCATGCAAACCAACAAGCATCCTATCAGATGCACTACTCCATTCCCAGGGATTACTAGTCTAAGTTTTGACCTTGCTTCATTGGTGTGTTCATTCAATGACATTGAATCTTTGACAAATGGCAATGACAAACAACAGGATACCAATATGAAGGAACAGGAGACCAGCACCTCAAGTCCCCACCATATGGCCAATGGTGATGGTCCTGATAAAAATGAAATTCCATCTGACCATTTAGAGGATAATGACTGGATGAAGGAATTAAAAGAATGTCTACTCCGGTTTAGCTTGTCATTTTTGCATTTTTGGAATGTTGACAATGAACTTGATAAATTGCTAATGGCAGACATAAAAGTTCAGAGGCCTGAAAATCTTATAGTCAGTTCTGGATTGCAAGGTGACAAAGGTTCTCTAACTTTGACATTTCCTTACTTAAGTGCCAACCTTGAGGTAATAATGGAAGCTCTGTTATTCTTTCTTTGGCCTTTTTCTTTTCTTATTTGACTTGTTTCAACTTTCCTAAGTCACCAAAAGCTCATTTCAGTTGTGGAAATCATCATCAGAGTTTTCCGCTATGAGAAGTCTAACAATGGTGTCCATTGCTCAATGCATGCTTAGCTTGTCCCATTCCACTTCAGTTGCTAGCAGGTATTATTCTGGCTACTAAAAGAATTGCTGCTTGAAGTTATTGTAATTCTTTAACTAATCTCAAAAATTTCTTTCCAAGAACTTTAAAAATTTTGAGATTGTTCAAGTCTCTCTTATATGAAAATTGGGATGCAGATTCTAAGTTGTACTTAATTCTCCTGACAAGCTTTACCCTTTTATTTATTATGGTGCATGATTTTTTTTGCTCCTTGCTGATATGGAATGCAACTTGAGGGTTTTTTTATTATTTGGATTCCCTAACGGTTGCATTACAAATAAACAAATAGGGTCTATGATTACCTCTTTGTGGTTCGCAAACCAACTATTGTTTGTTGGTTTAACTTCACCATGGTCTGTAAGATTTTTTATTTCTGTTGCTTTTACGCAACTTGCTGTTTGGTAGTGTCTAATATACTATGTTGCCCTTGAATTGCTGCTGGGAAGCATATGTACATCCCTTTTGTCTTACGTTTTTGAAAGTAATGTTCATTTTGCTTAAATCCACTTAGTTGCATCTAATGGTTATACCTGCAGTGCTTTATCAGCATTCTATACTCGGTATTTGGCTGACAGAATTCCAGACATGAAGCCACATTTGCTCCAGGTTACTTCTTATATTATTCATTTTGATGTGAAATCAATTTTTGAGCAGAATGATCTGATGCCAATAGACTGTTGGTGATCGTTTTCTGAATTTTTAGAACTTATATTATTGTTCAATTTAAGTACTTTGTAAATATATTTTTGACCAGAGAATCTCTTTTTTTTTTGTTGGTTAAACAGCTCTTGGTAAGTTTTTGGCAAGATGAAAGTGAACATGTACGAATGGCTGCACGGACTCTTTTCCACTGCTCTGCTTCTCGAGCTATACCACTTCCTTTGTGTGGTGAAAATGCAGAAGACCATGTAAATCTCATGAGATCTTTGAGTGGAATTGGAAGAGAGAGAGATGTATGCTCAAAAGAAGTAGCTTCAGCAAATCGTGTGGCTTCTGATGTGTCACCTGAACCACATGAAATCTCTCATGTCAAAGTATCTTCTGATAACTTGTGTGAGACAAAAAAGTCCACTCAGCTAGAAGAATCTGAAATACTTGCATGGCTGGAATCATTTGAAGTGCAAGATTGGATTTCATGTGTAGGAGGGACAAGCCAAGATGCCATGACATCTCATATTATTGTTGCAGCAGCACTAGCTGTTTGGTATCCTAGCCTTGTGAAAAAAAGTCTTGCAGCTCTAGTAATACAGCCCTTGATTAAGTTGGTTATGGCCATGAATGAAAGATATACTTCAACAGCAGCAGAGCTCCTTGCAGAAGGTATGGAAAGCACGTGGATAGCATGCTGTAGTTCTGAAATACCTCGCCTGACTGGGGATATATTCTTCCAAATTGAAGTTGTAAGTGGTTCATCAGCAGGACACTCTCCAGCTAGACCACCTTTAATTCGGGAAACTTTGGTTGAAATTCTTCTTCCAAGTTTAGCAATGGCTGATATACTGGGGTTTTTAAACGTTATAGAAAGACAAATCTGGTCTACAGCATCTGATTCTCCTGTTCATTTGACAGCCCTCACTACTCTCATCAGGGTTGTGCGCAGTTCTCCTAGATCCTTAGTTCAGTACCTTGATAAGGTTAGTATAACTAATTCCAATTGCCTGAGACTTTCATGCAGATAACAAGACAAATCATTTCAATACTATAAATTTTCATATGACTTGTGGACAGACCTGCAGGTGGTTAACTTTATTCTACACACCATGGACCCTAGCAATATAGTCATGCGAAAAACTTGCCTTCAGAGTTCAATGATAGCTCTGAAGGAAGTTGTGCATGTATTTCCTATGGTAGCTCTGAGTAATTCGTCTACCAAACTGGCGGTTGGGGATGCAGTTGGAGAGATTGATAATGCTAGCATTTCAGTGTATGACTTGCAAAGGTATCAATTAATACGATAGAGCTTTTTGGTTTAAAGCAATACTTTATAATTTTGAAAAGATGCTATGGAGTCAACCAATAATGCCTCTGAGAGTTGAATTTATTAAATTTCTTGGATTTCATAACTCTAATAGCTGGAGAGATGAATTTGTGTTGTAGTTATTCTTTAGCCTGTTTAGTAACTGTCTCATCTCAGTCAGCAGAAAGTTCCATAGTCCCTCTATTTACTTTTAAGGAAGGCTAATGAAAAGGGGCATTTTGAGATATATGTCTGAAGAATGATTTTCCAACTTCACAGATTGATTTTGGATGGCTTATCTGAACCAGGCAATAATTGAAATCCATGCATATATAATTTGATGTGAAGCAGATGGTGTTTTCGGGCTTGTAATAATAACAATTGTTTACTTTGTGTCTTCATGATGACCTCAGTTCAAGTTTCTTCGAGTGTGGTAGATGGTAGATAAAACTTGAAAACGATTATATTCTCTACTTGAATCATATGTTAAGAGGCCCTTAATTTCCCTTTTGACCTGGAATGCCCACTAGGTCAAACCATACTATGATTCATTGCTCTTCCTAGCAGGCCCAGCCTGAACTTCATTTCTAAACATTTAGTTGTTAAACTGAAGGATCCTCACAATGGAATTAAGGTTTCTGCTGTTCAATGTATGACAGTGTATATTAATTTTTAGAGAATGTGGATAAGCGTACACTTTCCTTTTTTAATTTGAGTGGTATCTTGTGTGAATATTACTAGGAATTCAAGCTCTTATTTGTTGCTAATGGACTGAAGTTGCTCTCAACTTTGTGTTTAATTTCCGAAGACAAGGATGTGTATTTGGAGAAATTAGTCTCCGCTCTCCTTCCAAATTCCCCAACAAAGAAATAAATCCCAAACTCATAGTTTTTGTAAGTATATTTTCATCTTTACCTGAATGACTCTTGAAGAGAGCCCCCATAGACTATGCAAAACAGGAACATATATGATTTTTCTCTGAAATTTTCATTTGAACTCACCAACCTCCTAAACACACATATAACAAAATAGTGATGGTCATGAGTGTCTGGAGAAGAACTTAATTAAATAAAATGGAATTGAGGGTGAAAAAGAATAGAAGATATACCGTAACGAGGTAAATTATGTAATAGTAAGTGGGTAGTTAAAATGTTGCATTACAGCTTTTATACCCAATCAAACAAAGAATCAATGATGTAATGGAATAATGATTGTATCGCTATCTTATAACATTATACTATATACACCATCTTAAAGTTCTGTTTCTTTATAGTTTACAAATCTGCAGAAAGTAGAGTTTGTGAGATTTAGTAATATTGGTAGTGAAGAAGGTTATAGGAGAAATTTGTTATCTGCTTTCGGTTTATATGAACTTCCAATTCCAATCTGCTACTTATGTTTGTGATATGACTATCTCACATCTTGCTTATGATTCATGTTATATTTGCTATGAGTGTAGATATGATGAGTTTCATCTTCATTTATGATTGTTTGCTCATATAGTGTGATGAAAGTTAAGATTTTAGATGCAAGTGCACCACCTGGACTTCCAAATTTGCTTCCAGGAGCTTCAGAAGCAACAATGGCAACAGTGATTTCTTCTCTGAGCTTTTCCCCAGATGGAGAGGTATCCATTCTTGTTCTCATGCCTCACAGGAATATAGCTTCATTCTTGTAAAATATTTTTTAGCACTATCTCGTTTGTTTATGCACATTTCACTTCATATTAGTGGAGAGATCAGAAAATGTTGAAGTATACTAAGAATGAGCTGTCCTGTATAGGATGATTATAAGTCTTTAAGTACTATCAGGAAACCTAATTTCCATACATTATTTATTTCTCCTAAACGTTATAAATAGGATTCCCTTGTAAATAGTTTAAAGATATGACAAACTGTAATTTGCTCACAACTGAAAACAATTGGTAAGTCTGAATTAAACCTATGGTGTAGTAGTTCAAAATTTTTTTCCCCGATTTTATGCTAATGAGATACATTGTTTGCTGATGCATCATAAGTTGTTCTATCAGGATGACATGCCAACTTTTTTGTTATTTTCTTATGATGATAAAAATAGTTATAAGCCTTTAGACTTCTCAATTAAGTTAAAAATATTTTGATAGTGTTTCTAATGGAGTTACTGTTTAAATTCAACTCTGAATCTTAGCCGATTGTTTAAGCTACTAGGTTCAATGGTTTGTTAACATGGTATCTTGTCCTTTATGACTAAGAGGTCTTGAATTTATATTCATGCAACTGCCATCTTTGTTAATAAGTGACTTCAGATTGAGCATACGGTTGATTTATGGTGCCCAGAGGATATATATCAATGCATGATCCGGTTTTGGTTCTTACCTAACAGTTAAAGTTTTTAAGTTTGCACATTTTATTCATGTTATTGAATCTCAAATGCTTTTTTGGTCATCTGCAAGCATAAGGCTCCACAAATATTGAGTGCTGATAAAGGATTTTCTTAAAACCTCCTTTCTATTTGAAGCTCAGTGGTAGCCACTAGCCATATATTTGTTCAAGATTTATTTGGGCACAATGTCGAGGAAAAAATGGGTGATTAATATGAAAATTCATCGTAAAGTTTTACTTTTAAAGATTGTGGAATTTAAATATTTATAAATTGGTTGATTAGAAAAATCTATGACTTGATACTTGATAGTAAAAAATTCGAAAGGTTTAGGACCTATATTTTTGTTGATATGAGCTAAAATATTCAAATGCCAATGTGTCATATGCATGGCTTATGTTGGCACAACATAAAACTATGACATTGATGCCACATCATCATCAACATATTCATACTGGTGTTTTGAACTGTTTGTAGATGCATTTTGACAATATCTTAAGCTAATTAAAAAAATAAAAAGATTTAAGATTAAAAGGATGTGGATGGTTTAACTAGAGTGTTCATTCCATGCGCCTGTGCTTATGTGTGGGAAATATGCTGGAACAAATATTATTGGTAGTTGTTTGTCAATATTGATCTAAACGTACAAACTTTCAGCCTGTGAAAGGAAAATTTTAATCTTAAGCGTTTACAATAAAGAAAGGATGATGATAATAAGTCGGGAAACATATATTGAGGTGGGAAAGATATGCTTATGATATTATTTTTGAAATCAAACACGACTTATACTGCTGTTTATGACGAAAGATCATACCACTTTTTGTCTGTTTCAAATATAGAGGTATTGTTGATTGGTATATTTTGTGTTTCGGTAATCTGCTTACCGTGTATTCTTTTACTTCAAGCTGCTATTGATTTTCCATGCAACTTGTGGTTTCATAATTACTATTTAGTTAGTCTGGAGGCTTAACATTTGGGTGACTTCAGAGCATCTTTCTGCAGTTGACTAGATTTGTCCAATTACATTACAGGGGCTAGTTGCTTTTTCCGAATATGGACTGATGATCAGATGGTGGTCACTGGGATCAGTGTGGTGGGAGAAACTGAGCCGGAACCTTGTTCCTGTCCAGTGCACCAAATTGATATTTGTGCCTCCATGGGAAGGATTCTCCCCCAATTCGTCTAGATCCAGCATAATGGCAAGCATTTTGGGACAAGATAGGCAGGCCAGTTTGCAGGTAGTTTTCTGTACTTGCCTGTAGCAGTGTCTTTATTGTACATATTTTGTGGCCGAATAAAATTGGCTTTGGGATGTTTTGAAGCTTTGACGGGTTAATCCTGAATCATCTATATAGTAGCATGATAGAACTGAAGCTTTAACCAAAGTAAAAGAGTTGGGCGCTGTCCATGTTGTATTTAGTAGAGTTGGAGGGATGAATTTGAAATGTTGATTCTATTAGATCATGGTTTACTGATGGGTATTGGAAGTTTAGGTTCTTTTAGTACTCTGTGAAAATGAAAAAAAATCAATGGCTTGTAACATATGCATGCAAGTTGAAAGTGCTTTTTTATGGTAGGTTCTTTGGGATACTAGGTAAGTGATGAATTGAAGTTGAGTTGTGGTAAGGGCTAGGCATTCGGAAGACAATCTGGAAAAGTTTTAGAAGGAACCTGATTGTGCAATATCGAAAATATCATGAAGAAAACATGCATATGCTATCATCTAAACTAGCTAGCGTGGATATCTACTCTGTATTGTTTCATCTTGCTTTATTAGATGATGAAACACCTATCAATTATATTTGCTTGTCCTCAAAGTGACTCGCTTGATTAGCACTAGTGCCATAATTTTGATTTAATGGGTACCGCATGTGAATGTTACATTGCTCTCCGTAGGGGTTTGGCTGAAATCTTTCTAAAGGTGCATCCGTTTGATAATTTCTATTGAGAAGCACTTCATAATGGTTTTATGATAAATAATACCTTCATCCTCTTTTATGTAGGAGAGCGCTAAGGGGTTGAATTACACAGACAGTTTGAAACTTCTAATCCATAATCTAGACCTCTCTTACAGGCTTGAATGGATTGGTGAAAGGAAGATACTTCTTACAAGGCAAGGCCAGGACTTGGGAACTTTCCCATTATGAGCATGCTTTCATCTTTCCGTGGACGCCATACAGTTGCCTTAGCTGGTATTAGCACTGCATTACTTTTCAGAATCACAGATCCTCTAGCTGTTAATCACAAGAAGTCGCAGATGCCTTCAAACGGAGGCAAAAAGTTTCTTAGGTGCTTACAACGGTTCAGGCATTTAGTCTACAGTTACTGGTTTCCCAGACCAATCAGAAGTGTGTAGTGGACGCAGAACATTTCAACATAAATGCTCCCCTTGCCAGAAGTAGATGCACATCTATGCGATGATGTATGATTATTAATTGGTTATTCTTTAAGCACCGAGTTAGGGGATTTTGCAGTCTGCCACCACTACATTAATTAGACATACAAGTAACCATGGTTTTCTTAAAACAAGCCATTAATTGCTGATGTGGTTGGCTACTTTTGAATGTTTTGAGCCAGGTTTACTGGTTATTTGTAGATCAAGCTATCAAAAACTTCCATTCCTAGTACATTTAATCATCTTAGGCTTTTCCTTTTTCTTCTTTTTCCCCCCTTAAATCTTTGTATGGACAAATTGTATGCAATTCTCTGTGTTTTGGTGTGAGTAAATATTGTAAAAGTAGAAATAATAAAAGTTATGTTATTATTATAAGCAATGTTAGTATCGGATTAGATTCTGGTATGGTATTATACTAGTATCAGTTAATATCGGGTACTATTTCGAGTAATTTTTTAAATTTATAAAATAGTCCTTGAATTTTTTTAAGAAATTACAAAATAATCCATTGTCATATTGTACAGTTATGCTGTATATTTTTAACTCTTTCTTCAAAAATTATAATAATAAATAATAATCACAATTTTAATTTGATTTAAAATTTTAATG
>JANITW010000236.1:50289913-50302949 GCA_027564335.1 Erythroxylum williamsii | reverse complement strand
TTAATAAAAATAAATAGATTTGTTATTTTAAATATCTGATATTATGATTTTTAAAGACATGATTAATATATAATATATGAGAAACTATCTTACAATTTTAAAAATAATTAAAGACTACTTTATAAATTTTAAAAATTTCCAAAAATGATACCCACGATATAGTACCATATTATAATTAAATCCAGTATTAATATTACTAATATTGAAATAATCATTTTAAATTACTGTGATCAAATATATAATTATATATTGGTAAGTTTAGTCTAAAACGTATTTGTTAAACACAATCGGGTCTCCAATAAAAATTTATCGTAACGAAATTTGAAAAAGGAACCGCCTGAAGTTTCTCCCGCTAAATACTGATCTAGCAATCCTCCGATTCCGTGCAAAACGTCCATGAAATTCTTCTCCGATCAGCAACTCTGCTACGCCGATTTCCTCCCTCCTTCCGAGGTTACCATTCGCCATCTATTCCGCACTCTTCTAATTGTGCTTGCTTTTGATTTTCTCTTGTCTTGTTTAGGTCCGAGCCAGAATTGAAGTTGCAGTCCTCAGATTTCTTAAGATCTTGAATTCTTCCAATCCCGCCATCTCTCGGCTTCCTCTCGTATGCTTTGAGTTCTATTCTCGTCTTTCACTTTCACTTGATTCTATAAGACAACGAAATCAATTTTATTTTATTTTTAATGTGAAAATTGTGTGCATGAGAATGATATGGTTAAAATTGTAAGCTTATTATGTGTATTGTTAGATACACCGGAAATCCAGTAATACCCTAGTGAGCCAAGGATTATTGAGTGATGATTCGTGGATTTTCCTTTCTCACTCGTTCTGTAAAAGGTCGTTGATGAGAGCAAATGCTGCCAAAGCATTTGTTAGAGGTACATTCACTGATCAAGAACCAATTTCATGTCTCGTTTTATTCTTTTTCTTTAGAGATTTAAGTTTTATTTCGGGTTCTTTTTGCTTGTGCAGTGTGGAAGGTGATGGGATTGTGCTTGCAGATTCTGGTTCAGGGAAAGCGAGTAACGCAGAGGGAGCTCTTTTACAAGTTATTATGTGATTCACCTAGTTATTTCTCATCTCAGTTGCAGGTTAATAGGGCAATACAAGGTTTGTTGATCTCTCGTATCTTTGTCAAGTGATATATATATATATATATATATATATATTTTCCGTAAGTTGGTTCTTTTCATTTTTTGGTAAATATGAAAGCACCAAAATGGTTTATAGACCAAACTCCAAATGATTTCTTTGATTGGTTCTGATTATTACTGTCGAGCTGATTTGTGACTGCAGATGTTGTGGCTTTGCTTCAGTGCAGTCGATTCAGTCTTGGAATCATGGCTTCTAGCAGAGGAGTTGTTGCTGGACGCCTGTTATTGCAGGCCCGTTATTTCTTCTAATTTCTCTTTGTCTACCTGTTGAGATGGATCCATTCTTGATCTTTCCTTCTGGAAATCGTTTATAGGAGCCTGACCTAGAGGTTATTGATTGTTCTACGTGTGGATCTTCTGGGTATGCAATATCTGGTGATCTGAGTTTGCTAGACAAACTGAATATGAATACAGATGCTCGATATGTCATCATAGTGGAGAAGGTATCTAGGCAGTTTTTTTAAATGCAGTATAATTGGATACCAGCTTCAAAGCAGTAATATTTGCCGTGCTCGTACAGCATGCAATATTTCATCGTTTGGCTGAAGATCGTTTGTTCAATCAGATTCCGAGCATTCTCATAACAGCTAAAGGGTACCCAGATATAGCCACAAGGTAATTGATTAGTATTTCTCTGAAGCAGCAATATGAAGTTTTAGTTGATGTTTTTGCAGATGCTTTATGTAAATCACTAGCACAGTATCAAATGCAATATAGGTTTCTTCTTCATCGGATCACCCGAGCTTTTCCTGATTTGCCAATCTTAGCGCTAGTTGACTGGTATGGATAGCTTTTCTACATTTTTTCCTCTACAAGATACGAATATTTTAGTAACTCTTGAGGTCAATTTTATAAGGAACCCAGCTGGACTAGGGATACTGTGCACCTTCAAGTTCGGAAGTATAGGAATGGGATTGGAAGCATACAGATATGGTGCTTTTCACCATTTTGAACATCATCCATAGGTTTCCGAATCTAGTAGCATTAACTGATTTGGTGCTAATTTTCAGCATGCAACGTAAAATGGTTGGGGCTGCGGGCAGAGGATCTGGAACTCATACCTGAAGAGTCTTTAATCCCACTGAAGCCACGGGACTTCCAGATTGCTAAAAGCCTAATGTCCTCAGAAATCTTACAGGTACGGTCGCAGGCGCCCTGGATTACTAACCTTTCTTTCAGATTCTTCTAATTTGAATCTTAAAAATCCCAACGCACGGTAGTTCCTCATTTTGATCGACACATCGCAAAAGGTGGATGCGATTGCTCCCAATTTGCTTATACGATGTAGGAACTGTTTATGCTAATTGGTAATTAGCAGGAGAATCACAAAGAAGAGTTGATGTTAATGATTGAGGGTGGCAAAAGAGCAGAGATAGAATCTCTCTTCGTCCATGGCTACGACTATTTGGGGAAATACATCGCCCAGAAAATTGTCCAGGCAAGGTACATTTAGGCTGTAAACATCAACATACGGACAACTTCTAAACTGGAAGGAAGGCATGTCTGCTGATAATAAGCACTTACTGTTGGATTATCATGTAGAGATAACTAATACATATGTGAAACTACTTCGTATGCATTTGTTTACACACAAGCTGAACGAGGTAGCTCTTGGCAATCAAAAATTAAAAGCATAATATGGCACTGTTCCTACGAAATAACTTTATATGGGAACAAAATCGTTGGGAAATTAACTGCTGGTCAATTTGGTTGGTAGGCGACTATATTTGTAGCGACTCTAAGACTGATTCTTGGTTTTGACAAGCCCAGAGTAAGTTTAAAAGTTTTCATGTCAAAAATCGGAATTGCTTCCTAAACACAGCATACAAATAATTCTCAATTCATGTTCAATGCTCGAGCCGACTCAGCCATGGAGCCACCCTCATATTAGGTAGCTCACGCTTTCGAATTAGCAATGTATCTATAATGCTATCAAAAGTGATTACTACATATAACTTGGAATAACGGTTTGAATAAATTGGACATCACCTTTCCCCGTAAGAAAGCACCTCATTACTAGAATGAATCCAATAAATACGCCGTGCAAGTATGCAATTGCTCATGAATACCCCAGCTGCAATAATCTGCTGAAGACATCTAAATAGTGGCAAAACTTTATGCTGCTCTTGCAAGACCCACTCTCTTCCCATCCACAAAGAATGTCGGACTACCTTCCAACTGCAACCAGGACCAGAATATGTGAGAAACAAGAAAAATGACGCAAGGAGATCAAAGTTGCAGCAAAGTGTATCTTCTAGCTTGTCAAAAGAATGCTAACCAATAGTAAGTCTATGTTAAAAGGGTACAGCATAGTCCTCATCTAAATGAAAATTTTGAAATGAGTAGGGAATTTCAACAAATGACGAGATTGCAACATGAAAAGGCGCTCAAAATTTTCTCCAACAATATGGGGGCAGGAGACTGCCACTTTTAGCTGAGTATCCACACATTCTGTACCTTTCTTTTCAAGTAAGCAAGAGCATCCCTCTTGGAACCAAAATTTGAGAAAACTAATGGTGCATGATCTTCAATGAGATCTTTCAGCTTTTTCAGCTTCAAAGAATGTACCTGATATACAAAGTTTGTTAGTGAAATGATCTTTTTCTTGTTCCAAAAGGATAGTATTATAGCACTGATGAATGTCAGACCTCACCAAGAAGCTGTTTACACAACTTTTTCAACTTCACTTTTGGTTCGCATATGGCTTTTGCTTCCAAAAGATCGTGCTTTCTTTTTGTTGAGTGAATGCGATCGCCATAATTTTCACAAAGTTTTTCTTTATCATCTTCAAGAAGCTTTTGTTTATCAATTTTCTCCAAGACTTTCAAGCTATCACAATTTTGCTCAGCTAAGGGATTTCCATCAACAGAATCCTTCTCTTTATCATCGTCATCATCAGTCAGATATTCATCAGAAACAGAATCTTCATCATCACTGTTGCTAAAGGATGTCTTTTTTCCCAGAAAGTGAACACCAGCTGTTTTCTTTGGCCGATCCTTCATACCAAGTCCTTGCTTTCCAGCCGTAGCTTTGTCCTAGATATACTCGAAAGCAGAGAAAGACATCAATGGTTAGCAAAACCTTGGTCCCACTTCTCTCGTATCTGTGAATGCTACTATATGTTCAAATATTGATAGCAACACGAGAAGCATTGGTGGTGATAGTAAGTGTTTAACAGGTGGTGGTATTTAGTGTTTAAAAAATTCGTCTCTTCCACATTTATAATTTGCACCCCAAGTACACTGTAGTATCCACTGAAAATACTGTCCAAAAATTTATTTTAAAAAAAGGAACTGAAGAGAGTGAAACAAATTTAAAATAGGACACCTACTTGAACAAGTTTGTAAAGATTCTCTTGATCTTCTTCAAAAAACGCACTTCTTTCATTTTGTTGATGTTCTTTTCCTTTTGACTTCTTTTTAGATTGTGCCCCAAGAAAACCTCCAGATACAAATCCATAATTAGATCCCCACCATTCTTGAAAAACTTTTCCATCTTTATCTCCTGAAAAGCAAAGTTATAAATGAAAATATATTTCCAGGAAGCAGCTAAATCATGACAATGAGAAGCACAAAGATATTGAGAAGCATTTACTAGTAACTTATAACAAGTCCACACAGAGATACACAAGTGATGGGTGATAAACTTGTTTTTATTTGAATCATGATTTCCATGGATCAAAGTGACAACGTCAATTTACCCTGCAAGCCTCGTCAAGAACAAACCACCTCAACTAAAGAATCTTAAAATTTGATAGCTTATTCTGATTACAGCCTGTTTTGAAGATCACACAAAGCAATTGCATGTGTCCCAGAAAAGCACTCATGGAAATGACCGTATGCCTAGATGTGACATCAAACAATCACAGAATCATCATCCTGATACTGAAAATGCCTTTAAGAAGTCAAACAATAAAAAAGAAAAGAAAAGCAGAAGTAAACACAACTCGTATGAGAATATACAATTCTCTACACAATAACAAGGGAATTTACAATCACATCAAAACAATTTCAATACCAGTTGAAGCATCTTTAAGATAACAAACTTCATTCTCCAATGGCTCTATAGACTCGATTTCATCACCAACAGTGGAATTTGCCTCAGGTGACTCCTCAGCCTTTTTCACCTGATACAAGTAAGACACTGTAAATCTGCAGTAAAAGGTATAAAAAGCAGATGCTTTTAGAAAATTCTGACAGAAATAGCATAACACAAATATGGGACATGCTGCTCCTATGATGTACCTAATATGTCAGAATGAAAATACTTCACAAGGTGAAACTTACAAGAATCGCTTCAAGGTCCTTTGTAGAATATGCACGTACATGCTTTCCCTTTTCTCTTCTTTTATACCTGATAAAAATTACAGCAAGTAAATGGCGGAGAAATTAAGTACAAGATGTAAAAGTAATGAATTGATAAGTGATACACATGAACATTCTGCTCAACTAAGCCTTCATGCCACGCTAGCTAATGACATGAGGTCCAAGGCCGTGTGGGAACATACAATGATAAATTAACCCTATTGAACAAACCTTCCTCTTGCTCGAGTAGCCTTGACAACTGGTTGCTGAATCTCTGTGTGTGCATCAATCTCAGCTCCGACTTGTGCGCTGTTTTTCTCGGCAACTGTCAACCACAAAGAACAGTGCTCTTACTACCAAAAACAGAATAAGAAACATAATCCAAAAATCCCAGCAACTTAACAATAACATCGACATGCCATACCTTCATTAGTGGTACTGGTTTGTGCCGCTTGCTGGAAAGAAAAGTATCAATATCATGAAATTGGTTCTAATCAGATTGAAAATTGGACTAATTAACGAAACTTACCACTTTCAATCTTTTGAGAATATTATCAAATTGGGAGGTATCAAATGCCCAGCTGTTTTGCTTCTCGGTGCCAATACCTGTTTCAATATTTCACGTCAGCTAGACTAGCAAGCAACACACTGGTTTGGGCCAATCAAGAAAATAAAGAAAAGGAGGAAAATGAAACAGAGAAGGTAAGGAACCAGCAGTGTCCTGTTTATTCTTGACTCTAACATATCCCTTGATCCCCTGCTTGTCTTTTCCTAGCCCCTCTCCTTCTTCCCAACCCTGCACATAAACAAACAAATCAACAAAAATCCTAACCAACTTCATAAAGACCATCTCAATGGGAAAGCATATACCATTTGTTTCATGAGCCGAAAAGCAGGGGATTCCCTCGTAATACCCACGTAACATATAGGAGCTTCAGCCGTTGACATCTTTCCGACTCTTTTGCAACTCCTCCGTCTTCCTCTTCGCCGCCGGATCTTTGAAGCGGAGGAGATGGAAGAAACTTTTAAAATTGTGAGAGGTTTTTTTTTTTTTTTTTGAAAACCTAGAACAAAGCGAGAAAGTGCGAGGTGTTCGTCGAGAGCTTTGTGCTCGGTGGACTGCGATTAATTTGCGGTATAGATTTGATCAAGATGTTTGTTTTTGGGGGTCCCGTCTAATTCTTTCCTGATACGGTTCTCTTACTTTACACGTGTCTAATCTTTTTGTCAAGCTTAACTAGTACATGCGCACACATGATTTAATCCACCAACCGGGAAAAAGTCTCTTGAGTAAATAAGCATGGCAATTGGGTCAGGGTTCAGCTCGGTTAGAAATCGACTGGCTAGATTCATGTTGGACTCGCACCGAACTACGAGTAGGGTTGGGTCTGAGTTTGACTCTTAGCCCATGACCTCTGGTCCTACCCATTGTCATTCTTACAAGCAACGTATTTGAGCATGTCGTTCACTATGTTAATTTTATTTTCCAAATTACTAAAAACATATATTCAGTTGAATTTCATTTTTAAGTTTTATTTTTATAACATATAAAAATTATATATTCTATTTTATTTTTGTTTTCATTCCTTTTGATTTCCTTTTATTATTATAAATAAGAATTATGACTTATATAATTTAATTATTTCATATAATTTATAATTAATATTATCTAAATTACTAAAATTAAAATAAATAAAATTTTAAATACTTATTTATAAAATATTTTTATATGAGTTAGGACATGAAAAATCACCTATTAATCTGTAAGTTGATTTGTACATTATGCTTTGTTTTGTCTAAAATTAAATAGAATATTATCTTAACTTTCATGTTTATGATTATTTTAATCTTTTAAATATTTAACGATATTAAGATGTGTCGATTTACTAGTATATAGAAAATTTATACACATATGATTTTACTTTTATTTTTATTGTGAATTTTATTTTTTGTTTATATTTTAAAATAAAAATAAAAATAATATAACAACACTTTTCTTACATAATTTTTTTAAAAAAAATGTAAATGAATATCATTGTACAAAAAGAAGGTTTGGAACAAAATATAACTGATCAATCACAATTAATATATTACAATTAAGCTATTGTAATAAAACGATTAATTAGAACTATCTCACTTAATTACAATCATCGAAAACAACGAGAATTATATATGACTTATTTCTAACCAACTATAGTATGTTCTATTGAGAGGGGTGTTGAAGTTGAATTTGTGATTGTCTTTTAATAAAAGACAACGTAGCCTAACTTTACTTTATAATGTTCTTATAAATTGGGATTCATTTAGGATAACATGGGAGAATATTCTATGATTGCTTTCATCCTATATGCAATATACAAAATAGGATAACGTGGTGTAGAAAACCTATCAATCTCCTTCGTCTTTGAATTTTGAGGTCATGGACCAATCAAGTGTATTGCCAAGTAATAAGAGAGTTTTCAATACTACACAAGCTCAATATGTTTCTCCACGCAATGTTTATGTAAGGGCATTGAAAGAAGAGGTGATTATGACACTCTAAGTTGCTTTTGCATAGAGAACATCAGTTATGGATACAAGCGAATCTTCCTATCCTGTCCAAGGTGGGCAATTTGTGATGTGCAATGATCCACAAAATATGTGCAGATCTGGAATAATCCTTATGCCATACTAGTTTATGCCATGACACATGATTGTTGGCTGTATGAAATAGTGTTCTGCATAAAGACTTGGAGAATTCTCCTTCACTGGATAGTTTCCATACTATCTTATCATGTATTTGCTCCTGAATGTTGAAGCTCCCTAAAAATGTAGTCACATTTGTGATTGGAAATGTGTTTATTAGCAGTTTTAGCTTAGGTAATGCTTATGTCACGTTCTCATTTGGGTGTATATAGCTTTTAGCTGAGTCAAGATGTTGGTTCAATGTGCCATAGGGAGTCCATAAGACATTATAAAAGATGTGTTATCTCCATTTCCAACATGTTAGAGCATACATTTCTTAATTTGTTTCTTAATTTGCCAATGTACTTCATGGTTGGGGAATCATTGGTTATGACTTATCTTTAATGTAGTATGTACGTATGATGGGCCCAAGGATATAGTCAATATTAATTTTACCGTCAGTGCATAATATAGTTATAGCTAGCACAAGTAAGTACGAGTTGATCCTTTATTGATAGTAATTACCCTTTTTTATTATCTAACCTAATAATCATTTTTTATTTTTAACTTAAAATAAAGCTAAATTAAATACATTAAGATTAAGATTAAACAATTTTGAAATTATGAAAAATAGAATACAAAGAAAAATCAATATTAAATAGTAGTGTCTAGGTGATGAACCCCTCTAAATTTCCTTGAATTATTAATTTTTTATCATGCAATCATATTGTTGATTATTAGACTGTGAAAATTCCTATCTTATATTTATAATTCTCTTAAGCCTATTAAAAAGTAATCAAGCAATTGATTAGCATAAATCTTTCTAGTTAAAACCGCTAAAATTGCTTTATTGATTTATGAATTTCGCTATTAGATTTGACCTTAATTCAGATGATTTATATTGTCCTATCTCTAGGTTTGCATGCAACTCCTTTTAATTATATTAGATATATTTACACAAAAGGATTCCTCAATCTCAATCATATGAAATAAAACCATGCAATAATATTCTAAATATATTATAATAAGAATAAAACACATAATTAAATTGCAATAAATCAATAATATAATATAATTAAATTAAATATTAAAACATATTGTCATTCCAAATTAGGGTTCATCACACCTAGATACTAAAAACTTTTAGCCACTAAGCATAGAAAACGAAATCAAAGATAAACATGTAGAAAAACTAATAAAAAACATAGAAGTCATAATCATAAATCTCCCTTTCTCTTTTATTGAATCTTCTTGTAATTTTGTATTTGATGTAAATTTCTATCAGATCTTTTGATATTAACTTTATGTTTTCCTTATCCCTTAATCAAAATTGTCACCTCTCCAGGTATCTTACGTCCTAAAACTGCCACAAAAATTGGTTTCTTTTGTTTTGCCTCCATTCATATCCTTTTCTAGCGAAAACTAGAGTTTTTTGGGACTTACAAGGTTACTTAGATGGTCGTGTAGGTAACAGTGTAGCTAAAAAAAACCTAAAATCATGGCTTTACACATTTATAGAGACTTATACGGGCACATACACGATTGTGTAAGTCCAAGTTACTTTAAATCTTCATTTTATGCCATGATTTTATTTAGATTCTTCTCCTAAAATGCTGCTCTATCATTCTAGACTTAAATTATTTCCAGGTAAGTTGCATTCCTATTGGGTTGATCCTTTTGTGGTTTCTCATGTTTTTCCATTTGGTACAATAGAGATACTAAGCTTAAAAATAGAAAAGGCATTTATAGTAAATGGTCATCACCTAAAGCATACTATTAAGGCTTCTAAACAGAGAATGTGCAAGTAGTGATGCTTGAGACCCAAATGGCGTCATTTGAATAGGAAAACATCAAGCCGAGGCAATGATAATAAACAAAGGTGTTGGTTAGGAGGCAACCTAAGGGAAGCTTGTTTCTTTTCCTTTACATTTTTGCATTTGTTGTTTTTGTTGAATGCTCCATTTCTTACATTTGATGTTATATTGGGAACAATGTAAGTTTTAAGTGTGGGAACAATTTATTTTAAAGATTTTTTATTTTTCTCATGTATTAAAAAAGAAGAAAAAAGAAAGAAAAAAGGAATTATCAAAGAGGAAAGTTATTTGTTTTTCAAAGTAATTCATGATTAGACTTTCCTCCTAAAGTTGTATGGAATGAGTGATTTGACTATGATGCAAATAAGGGAGAAGTTGGTTTTAAATTTAAGGGTAGGGATCTTAGTTATCATGTGTGTTTTTAAGTTTGTTTGTTTCTTATGTGTTTAAAAAAATCAAACAAACAAACATATAATTTCTATTTTTGTATTACTTGTAGGATTACATAGTTATAACTAGAGAGTAAAAAATAACTAGAAAAATTCATGGCAACTTAGACTTGTAATTTTACTATTGTGATTTGCCAATGTACATTATCTTTAAAAGAGTAGTGACTAGTGGGTAAACGTAAGCCAGTGAGATTTTGAGCCTTTTTAGACTTATACATCTATATCAGTCTCATTGGCTTTTTTTCGTGTGTGACCTTCATGACATATACATCCTAACTTTGCTTTGATTTTCTATCTGACACCACATTTCTATTACATGCATTAAAATGAAAATGATAAAAGCATTTTTTGTTTTACGAGTTATATTAACCAAATAGCCTACCTCTTGATATGATTTTTCCTTTTATTTATCCCCCTTAAGCTTTATTACCTTTTTCTTTTTATGTTAACCACATTACTAGTCTTTAACCTTATAGCGCGTGTCGAGTGCACTGCAAAATTTACCTAACTCTGCATACTAAAATTTATAGTTTTAGTAAGTTGGGATCGAATCTACCAAGATTTTTCGGTTAATTTCTGTAATGAAATTACTTGATGCAAGGAAAATGTAACAAGGGGTTTTGGGATTTTAAGCAATTTAGAAGGTAAACTATCGAAAACAAATTAAAGCAAGCAATCGAAAATGATTAAAGTGTTGAATATAAGTAAGGTTTAGTTATAGGGTGAATCTCAACCTAAACATGATTAAACATATCCCATCATCCTAATGTCTTTGTTGAATGCTAAGTTTTAATCTAATTAAAACCCTCAACTATTGCAAGTGCATGGCTCATGAATTATAGTAAAAGAGGGGTCGATCCCACAAGGAGGTATGAACTAATTTAATCCTAAGTTCTCTAAAACTTAGAAAAATTAATAAAATGAAAATAAAAATAAAATAGAAAAGTAAACATGAGAATATAATTGCTGGAAAATTAACTTGTAAAAATAATGCAAAACGAATTGAAGTTAAGCAACACAAAAGTCACAATTAAAAATCAACCAAGAGAATTAAGCAATTATGAATGAAGGGATTTATTTTATCATCAATGCAAATCTAGTCATTTATGTGTTAATATGGTATAGATTTTAGACTACTGAGGGGTGGATTACTCTCTCGAGTTATAATCAGTAAGCCTTAATTGATAATTCCTAATTAAGTCGAGTAATTAAAAATGTAATTTCTTAAATAACGATCACTCCACAACCTAATTAGTTCTTAAGTGTTCTAAGAAACAACCAGGTCCTCACACAAGATCTCTCTATATACAAATTACCAATTTGATTAATTGTGTGGTCTATTGAGTCGCTTCACTTTCATTAATCTAACCCAATCATTTTTATTTGTTTCTTAATTTATTAATGAAACATACAAGCACCACAATTAATCATAACACCCAATCAATCAACATAAAAGGTAACTAGATTAACATTGAATCAATTCAAAATCTCTAAAGAAAAGTTAGAACTTCATCAACAATTCAAAGCCCATAATCATCATTCTCATATTCATCTTAACATTCAAAGTAAAAGAATATAAAGATTAAAAGAAACGATCACTTGGAAGGGATTGAACGACTTAGGAAAGGCAGTAGTTGTGAAGACCCGCTTCGTCTCTCCTCCTTTTCATCTTCTCTCTTCTTCCTTCTCTCTCTTGGAGTCTTCCAAATGTGGTAGAATGTAAAGCTTACTTTCTAGGTCATTTATCTTTCTTTATATAACATTTCCTATTTAAGGTAAATCCTAGGTTTACTCATGTTCTAAAGGTCCGAAATATCCTCAAAAAATGAAGTTTGGAAAGTTGTCGTGCTCTATCTGTCACGCAGACTATGATTATGGCCCACCTAAACAGGTTTTGTCACAATCGTGGCTTATTGGCCACGAACGTGGCCTTAGGTTCGACTTTAGGCTTTCTCTGAATCTTCTCCATTCTTCGATATATGCCCTGCATTACTAGTAAACATATCAAAGCACCTCAAATATACAACATTGAAGCTCAAAAGCTTACTTTAACCTATAAAGCACTCAAAACACAAACATTTAACTAAATAATACAATCCTAACATAAACATGCACTAACCGATCAAATTAACAACTAAACATATTCTAAACTACCTACTAAAATATTATGTAATCTACCACTATTAGTCTTCACACCTCTCTTCGGACTATTGATCTGAGACTAAAAGTATGCTATGTTAATCTCAGTTTCCCTTAGGTTATGTTTAATTAAGATACGATCGTTAATTAAACCTAGCTACTAAAGAACCTAAGATGCAATCTTTAGATTCAATTTGGCAATCGCTTTACGAAGAAGAAAACGATCAATATAGGCAGTAACCTTACACGTTCGGGTTATCTAACTTATGTTCTGCTGTTCCTAACTATTTAAGGCCATTAGAAACTACTAACAAACATAACATGTAATGATTATTGATTACATTCAACATTATAGCAATAGTTGGTTTTAATTCCTTCTTTTTCTAAAATGTTGGTCCTTACTTAAGCCTTATATGTGCAAGGCTTTTTTTGAATTTCTTCTCCAATATAAAGATGTTGAAATCATGGAACAAAACTCACTTATGCTTATTTCCTAAAATAAAAATCCT
>JANITW010000236.1:50269957-50280400 GCA_027564335.1 Erythroxylum williamsii | reverse complement strand
AAATCAGTATTGTCCTCTTTGGTGGGAATCGAACACCCAACCTCAAGGTTTTGTTGCTTTTACAAGCACGCCTCTTATCATTGAGCCACAACCTCAAGGTTTTGTTGCTTTTACAAGCAGGCTCAATGGTAAGAGGCGTGCTTGTAAAAGCAACAAAAACTTAAGGTTGGGCTGGGTGGGAAATGCTAGCCCAGGTGTGGGGTCCAACAAGTTTCTTGCACTCACCTGAGAGGTTGGTGCTTCTAGAAAGGAGGTAAGTTCATCGAGAGTTTCAGAGAAACCCTCACCCACTACTGATGCTTGCACAAAGAAAATTCCATTGAAACAACCTAAGATACACCTGAAATAGTACCTAGACATTATAAAGGATGGTGTCATCAGTCCACTAATTGAATCGTTGCAAGATGGAGAGAAGGCTTGGTCTATTGCCTTGGTTGGCTCTTTCTGGAGCAAAAGACCAACATTTCTGGTCATCAATGTCCGGGCCATTGCATGATAGGGTAAGAAAAGTTTGTAAAAATCTTTACTCATAGATGATGTCAGTATTTTGTTTAAATTTACTGTTGATAGCAATTTGAATGAACTATTGGAACCCAAGTTATTCAGAAATGAAAACTTGGGATAACATTTGATGAGGAATGTATGGTTTTTTTTTTTTCTGTGTGGTACATTTTCATAATTTGCAGCTAAAACTTTAGACAATTGAAGGATTGAGTTTTATAGCAAGTTCTTTAGGTAAGCCTCTTTGTATGGAAGCTCAAACATCTATAAAGGAGCGAATTAGGTATGAAAAAATATGTGTAGAGGTCAAAAGAAATGATATACTACCATATTTTCTACCAATTCTCAAGTTGGGTAAAATAGGGAAGCTTATGAAATCTGAAGTTAAGGTGACATATTCCGGGAAGCCTCATAATTCAACCAAGAACTGGGTCCCTATAGGAAAACTTTTTCAAACTGGATGGCATGATGAGCTATTGGGGGTTGAATCTTCTCCGGTGAATAATGATGAGGCTACAGGTGTACAAGTTGATGCTAATGAGAAGCAAGGTAACTCAGTTATAGATACTTCAGATACTGAATGTGGGAAGCCAAATATAACATTTGGACACACCTCTCGGCTACAGGAACCTAATAACCAGGAATATGTAACTACTACTTAAGATTCACAATCAGTGGAAGAAAAGATAGAAGATGAACTGGTCTATCGGAAAATGATCCAACGAGTTTTCATGAGAGTCCCTAATAGAAGATCAACTAGAAGGAAAACCAAAAAGAAGGGATACTCCCCTTAAATGATCATTCTAATATGAAACATAACAGGGTTAAATGACCCCCTCAAACAGTCTATGATGAGAGAATTAGTAATGGATAAGAAATCAATTCTGATCGACCTCTTTGAGACAAAAATGAAGATTCCACATATTTAAAAAAGACTATTTTTGGGTGTTTAACGAAAGACAATTACTAAGCGTTGAATTATCTGCTTATACATGAAGCTTTTATTGTCAAAAAAAAAGAAAGAAATTTAGCTAAGTTGATTTGCTATAATCAATTGATGTACTTTTTTATGTAACTACTAAAGGATTTTGAATTTGAAGGTAGATTAAGTGACTTATTATATTGATGTTTTGTAGCTTTTTCTAGTATTAATACAATTCTTTTTTTTAAAATCAATTTACATGAAAATCTAGTCAGAGAAGAAAATGGTAAAAGATAAAGAAAAGCAGGTAGCAAAAGTCGATTTAAATGCAACCCAATTGGGGTGTCAAACAAAAAGGAAATACAAAAACAAATTTAATTAGTTGGTTAACCATTTGACTTTTTCCGAGATGGCTATAAGTGATCTATGACTTATACAAGGATACAAGAACCTTTTGCAGTTTAAATAAATTTAAACATAAATCATTTTTTAAATTTTTACTATTTTTACTATTTAGTTTTTAAAAACATAAAAATAATAATGAAATATACGTAAGACCAATCAAAAGCTACAAACAAATTAAATCAATTAAATTCTTAAATTTGATATAAATTAATTCAATGATATTCAAATTAATAATTTAAGATAATTATAATAAATTATTAATTTAATTTAAATTAATTAATATGAGTCAAACTAAAGGGTTACATTAAATTATTATAATAATAACATTTAAGTGATTTCACATATTATATTTTATAAATTATCCTTATATTTTTTATGTTCAAAATGAACATTTGACTGATAAGAAGTTTTGGGGATGAGCGTTGAAAAGTTTTATATGAAGTTTAGGGATTGACAAAATTACATTGTGAATTTTGCATAACTGTTAAGGATGTCAAAAAGGGCCCAGCTCAGATTCACCAGGCCACGGGTAGGCCATGGCTTCAAAAACGACGTCGTTTTTTTTATATTTTTCTTAAAAAAATATATATGGTGGGTTAGGTTAGCCTGACGGGCCACAGGCAGACCCATCCTAGCCCGTTAGGCCGAATACCACGTAAGCCTGGGGTTGGGTCGAGTCAGGAGCAGTCTGGGCCCAGCTCGGCCCATTGACACCTCTAATAACTGTCATCCCAAGGAGAGAATTATAAACATCATGTGGCAATAGGTAAGAAAAAATGTAGATATAAGGTAAATTAACTTGACACCTTACAGGTAGCTAACTGCTAATAAAAAAATGGTTTGTCTTTTACTAAAAGCGGTAATAGTTAAAAGTTTGTAAAAGGTACCGTAATGCAAGTCCCTTTGAAAAAATGCAATTCGAAGAAAGAATATTTCTCATTTATAAATCATAAGCAATTATATGTTTGAAATACAAGTATACATACACAAAAAGGCTTTTTAACCTAGTCAACTGATTAAAAGTTTCTTAAATATTATGAGAAATCAGCTCGTCATTTCCCCTACAACTAGCTAACACATATATATACAATTTCTATATGTAGCACCATTAATTAGGAACTAATTTTCTGATTTAGAATCTTGCTAACACTCCCACTAAAGTTGGATCTAGAAGATTAATATATCCAAGCTTGCTTAATAGATGTTGAAACTAAATTGAAGGTAAAACTTTGGTGAACGAATATGCTAATTGATCATTAGTGCATATATAACAAGTTTTAATTAGCTTAGTCTGAACCTTCTAACGAATATAATGACAATCAACCTTAATATGCTTTGTTATTTTGTGAAACACTATATTTGCCGCTAGATGCATAGTTGATTGGTTGTCATACATATTCATTGGAATAGTATAAGGATAACCTAAATTAGAAAGAAGACTTTTAAGCCATATAAGTTCACAAGTTATAGTTGTTATGGCTAAACAGTCAGCTTTTGCACTAGATCGAGCTACCATATGTTGTTTCTTGCTTTTCCATGAGACAAGATTTCCTTCGACATACATACAATAGCCTATAGTAAAGAGTCTAGCAAGTGAATGTCAAGCTCAATTTGAATATGTATAGCCTTCAATGTTTGTGTGTTCATTTTTTGACATTAAAATTCCACAGTCAATTGGTCCCTTTAAGTTTCACAAATTATGTTTAACTAGATTCAAATGATAGAATGTTGGAACATGCATAAATTGGCTAAAAAGACTTGTGAAAAATGAGATATCAGATTGAGTTATGGTCAACGAAATGAGTTTCACCATAAGTTTTTAATAAGATGTACTACATTTGAGAGCCTTTTTGGTTGAATCAATTTTCGATTTATTGTCTAGAGGAGTTGAGTAGGTTTAGAATCTATCAATCTTGTTTTTTGAAGTAAATCTAGAATTTACTTATGCTAGTTAAGAAAAAAATCCCTTGCCAAAAGTTTCCATTTTGATTCCAAGAAAGTACCTTTAAAGGATCAAGATATTTTACAGGAAATAATTGTTGAAGATATCTTTTTAACTTGAAATTGAGTTTGCATCAGTTCTTGTTATAATGAGATATTCTATATAAATAAGTATCATTTGTTTTTACTCTTTCCAAGTTGAACATATAGAGATGAATCAACAATACTTTTTAATAATCCAAGACCTTCAAAAGATGAACTCATGCTAAGCTCGAGTACTCTACTTTAATCTATAAATGGATTTATGAAGTTTACAGGCCAAATTCAGATTACTACCTTGAGCTTAACCAAAAGGAAGTTTCATGAATACTTCTTCTTTAAGATCACCACGCAAGAAGGCATTTTTGACAAAAGTACTCAAATAGTAGTCATTTTTGTAATTCGAGTAAATGTCTCCTTATAATCTACTCCATATTTTTTAATAAAACCTTGGGCTATCCAATGAGCCTTAAGTTGATCTATGGATCCATCAAACTTAAACTTTGTTATATATACCCATTGGAATCCAACTTCCCATTTTCCTTTATAAAGAGACGCAATACATCATGTGTTATTTTCTACAAGTGCCTTCGACTCATCTTCCTTTTCTTCCTTTTAAACATATTGAGTTTGAGCATTTTGATAAGTTTTAGGATCATGAATATTGGAAATGGCTGAAAGGTAAGCAAAGTATGAGGGAGATACCTTTTGGTAAGATAATTTGTAAGTGGATGCTTAACTGAGTAAGCAATATAGTATTTAGCTTTTTTAGAAGTTAACAATTTCTTGGTGGATTTTATTGAGGAACATGTTTGTTCTTGGTCAATAGATATCTCTTGATCATTTAAAGTGCCATTAGCTTCTTGATACTCATTATCATTCAACTAAGTTGATCATTAAAAATTTATAGGTCTAATGATTACAATTATGGAGGATTACAAACTATAGCTTTGTCTAAAAATTCAAGATCTATTTTAACACCTGGCAATAAAAACAATTTAGTCATAAGCTCCCCTTTACTTGAAGCTATAAAATAGGGATAGGGGGTTAGCTTTATCAAATCAAACATCTCTTGTAACTTAAAGTTTCCTAGCAATAATATCGAAGCATTTGTTTCCCTTCTAAGTTTGTGAATAAACCAAAAAGATAACTGATATTAGATCTAGCTTATCTTCAGACCTTTCTGTCAAGTATACAAAACAAGTGCAACCAAACACTTTCAATTGACATATATCAGAAAATCAAGAGGGTTTTAAAAATTTTAAACTTGACTAGGCAGTTGATTAATAAAATAGGTAATTAACACTTAATAAGATCAAAAATATTTTAGAGCATTCATTTTAAGCATTATTGCTTTAGCTTTCTCCAACAAGTCTCTATTTTCATCAAACAACCCCAGTTTATTGGGGAGTGTTAACACAACTAGCTTAATTAACAATTTTTTTAAAAGATAAGAAACTAGTCGTATTATGGGCTTTATATTCTGTTCCATTTTTAGTTCGAAGAATCTTATTATAAGCTGAAAATTGATTAACAATCATCCCATGAAATTTTTTTAAGTGATTGAAGACATCACCTTTTGATTTTATCAAATAAACCCAAATAACTTTAGAAATGACATCAATAAAGATTACAAAGTATTTACATCCATCAATAGAAGAAAGAACGGACCCTATATGTTTGAATGTACTAATTGAAAAGGTTTAGTATTATGTGACAATGATAAATTGAAAGGAAGTCTAGATGACTTAGAATAATGACGAATCGTATGATGATGAGCTTTTTTAGACAAATTAGAAATTATTTTTAAGAAGACAGAATCAGAAGGATGAGATAAATACTGATGCCATAAAAGTTGTTGACTTATAGAAGTTAAAAAGGGCTTAAAACATTTAGAGACTTAATTATTAGGAGTGAAATATTAGAGTCTATTTAAGTAAAACCCTTCACCGATGAACTTTTTGGTGACACGGTCCTGAAACACAACTATACAAGATGTGAATAGAATTTCACAATCAAGAGATTGAATTACTTTGGGAACATAGAGTAACAAAATGGGAACGGAAGTGACATAGAGAACATTGGAGTTTATAGTGTTAGACAAAAGTTTGAATTTTCCTTTACCCTTTATAGCAACATTTTGGCAATTAACTAACACAATAAAGGACGTGGAAGAGAAATCACAACAATTCATTAGTTTATTAGACATATGATCATATCCTGAGAAGTCTTAGAATAATTGAAAATTTCAACAATATTACGGTCCATAGAATTAAGCAACCATGACATAACCATATGATCTTTTGAAAGCCAGGCATCATACCCTGGTGAGATTTCATCGGGCCCTTTTCTTTGCCATTAATGAATCCCAATCTAGATCTTCCACTGAGAGCAATTGTGTGACTGCCCTGGACCATGGAAGATAATTAAATTCATTCGACAAAACAGAACAAAGTTTTTGAGATATGCTGACATCACCATCATAAGTGTTGGAACTTGGAAGAGACAACCACCACTTCCCTCGTGATTCTTGCAACATCCTTAGTATCAACATGAGCCATCCTTAGTTAACTAATGAAAAAGTTTCCCAAACATTCTGAGAAATTATGTCATCAGTTCCCCTAATACAAGTATATATACAAAGGCTTTTTAACATAGTCAACTGATGAAAAGTTTCATAATAGTGAAAATATCTCATTTTCCCCGCAACTAGCCAACACACATATATACAATTTTCATATGTAGCAACGATAAACTAGGAACGCATTTTCTAATTCAGAATCTTCCAACACCTTCTTTCTAAAATATGCTCCAGTCACATTTCATTTATAGCAATAGAAAAATGATAAAAGTAATGCAATACATATCTTCAATATGATCGCAACGGGAACATCCAAAAAGTCTTCCTGTGGTGCATGCAGTTATAACGAAGTTAGTACAGATCACCAATCCCATCGTCCCCCGTTCGGTCTCTCTTCAAGGCTTTGGAAGGCATGGAATAATTTGGACGAAGTCAAAATCTTCAATGGGAAACTGGGTAGAATATGTATGTGAAATGAGATTTAGATAGACCTACAATTACACATCTTCATTTCAAGATGTTCCGCAAAGACAGGACACGTACATGAGCCAGGAAGCACCAACACGCCACGGATCGGAAAGGATTGCTTGAAAACCTACACTGCCATAGATAGGCATGCCAAAGAAATCCAGCATGCATATGGGTATAGAGCTAAATAGTATACCACGAAGCCAAATATCTTTGATGTTTCAAAAGGGTCGGATATTTTTTTTATGGAACAATTATATGGAAACTGTAGTAGTTAATAATAATAATAATAATAATAATAACAACAACAACAACAATAATAATAATAATAATAAATTTATTTTATAAAAATAATTTTTATAATAATGATGATCACTAAATTTTTTAACTTTATATATTTTAAAATAAATATATATTATTTACAATCTAATAACTTCTCACTTAATAATTAAAATTTATCATATTTTATTAATTTAATGAAATGGATATGAATTACTTTTATAAATAACATATATCAAATTAATCAAAATTGTACTTTTTATAAGAACAGGCATTGTGCAAGCTGTGGGCTTGGATACCCTTTTATTAATAAAATAGAAAAATTACAAGAAGAGAGGGAGGAAAGTAAACCTTACCTCTCGGAATTGAAAGAAAGGATGTAGGCATTAACTATAGGATTTAGTGAAATATGTGTGTGATTAGAAAGATTATGCAATAATTAAAACCAAACAAATACAAAACCTATAGTTCGCATTACTTAATAAGTCTAATATAAGGAAAGCAATTCTGTTCTAAAGTTAGAAGTCCGTGCATGTGGATCGGTCAATCTTTTGCAACACAAAATTGCTTAGGTTCCTGTGAAGAGCTTGCCATTTTAGAGAGGGCATAAGCTGAGGTGCTAGCTTCCCTTATATGTGTGTTGAATCAACACTTCAAATCCAGTCATAAGAGTCTTTATTTCTTGAAGAATCTCCCAAAGTTTTCATGGACAAAGACTTTTACCATTCAAGATGGTAACCATTTGCAGTGAATCAGATTATAAAATGATTTTAGATAATTGAATAGAAACATAAGCATGGAGACCTTCCTTTGCTACAAGAAATTTAGCCTGAAGACTCACGGCTATGCCAATGTTTTTTGTTCCAGCTATAATCATTCCACCATTAGCATTTTAAATCGAAATTGTACATAATTTGTTACATTAAATACACATTGAGCGCAATTGTGTGAGAAGCAGGTGTGTCATTAGTGGAAAAGTTGCGTAGTTTTTCATTGTAATTGTATTAATTTAATTATTGAAATTAATGAACTACATTAAAGTAATATTTATATACAAACATGAAGTCTATAACAAAACTTTATATTTTTATTCAAATTTGAGATTAATCTTCGAACTTCTAACTAAAAAAACTATAGATGAAATCCAATTGTATATAAATGATGTGAAAAAATAAATTATAATATACTTATATTTGAAAAATATCATAGTCAACTTTCTAAGTAAGCATAAATTTTAACAAGGTATTGTGAGTAAATATAGGAGCAAAGTACAAAGTTCTTTTAGAAAGTTATCATATTATTAATTTATCAACATTATGAATTTAGCTTATTAGTTTAAGACATAATCCCAAAATTATCATGTAATAAATATGATTAGTTTATATAAATTTTATTGTATGATAAAAGTTGCTTCCTCCTAAGAATTTTAGTTGGTGATAAGTAGGTCAAAGTACCATTCAAACTGTGTAAAGTGTTTCCATATGTGTTTTGTTGAGGAAAAACACAACGCAATAGAGAAAAAAATGCAAACGAAAAATACACAGGATTTACGTGATTCAGCCAATGTGATTTATGTCCACGGGTAAGGGAAGAACAATCTTATTCAATTGGAGAGAACTGTTACAAGTCAGTAAACTCTATAACTGAATACATCACATCTATATCTAACCAGTTCAGGCCACTCCAAAAATACAAAACTAGGCCAGTCCATATTGCTCACTGAACTATTTTTTTTTCTCCTTTTGGTCAAGTTATAATCCATTTACGATTCACCAAAATTTAAGGCACTCAACAATTCTCTACCTTGACTTGAATTCTCTCAAATCACCAGACAACAAGAGTAAATTCCTCCCTACCATTCATGGCCCTTACGACCTCAAGCTATGCAAACATTCACTAAGTCCAAGCTATGCTTGAACTTTTTAGTTGCTAACAACTTAGTCAACATAATTGTTGGATTCTTTTCTATGGCAATTTTCTCAATGAATAACTCCTTTTCCTCTATGACATCTTGTATGAAGTTCAGCCTAATATCAATATGTTTTGATCTCTCATGATAAACAAGATTCTTGGCAAAATCCAATGCACTTTGACTATCACAATAAATGATAGGTCTTTCAACTTTCAGTCCTAGAATATCAATAAGACCATGCAACCATATACCTTCTTTAATCCCCTTTGTCAATGACATGTATTCCACTTCAATGGTAGAAAAGGCAACAGTAGATTGTAGTGTTGCCTTCTAACTAACAACACACCCATACAAAGTAAAGATATAACGTGTCAGGATCTTCTTTTCACAAGATCTTCAGCATAGTCAGAGTTAGTATAGCCAACCAAACTACCAATATCTTTATTAGCGCCATAGACCAAACAGATATTCCTCGTTCCTTTCAGATATTGAATAACCCATTTAACTAATTCCTAGTGAGATTTCTCCCGTTTACTCATAAACTTTCTTACCATACTAACTACATGAGCCAAATCAGGCTTAGTACATACCATACATACATCAGACTTCCCATAACACTAGAGTAAGGAACTAGTCTCATGCAATCCTTCTCATCTTCTATAGTAGGTGTTGTATTAGTATCAAGTTTAAAATGTGCTGCTAATGGAGTACTTACTTGCTTAGATTTTTCCATATGAAAAGATTGCAGCAACTTTTCAATGTATTTTTGCCGAGTTACATACAACAGACCTGTCCTCCTATCTCTTTAAATCTCCATGCTCAAAATCTTCATAGCTATATCCAAATCCTTCATCTCAAACTCACTACTTAATAACTTCATTAAAATGTCAATTTCAACTTTAATCGTACCTACAATCAACATATCGTCCACATATAGCAACAAATATATATACAAATCATCTGAAAGCATTTTAGAGTAGACATAATTATCAAATCGATTTTAGATAAAACCATAAGAAATCATGAACATATAGAAGCTCTTATACCATTACCTTGGTGACTACTTCAGATTGTACAAGGGTTTTTTTTAACCAAACATACGTGCTGTAGTTTCTCATTATTAAGGAACCCTTCTAGCTGTGACATATGGATCTGTTCTTTTATGTTTCCAAGTAAGAATACATTTTTGACATCAAGTTGTCCTAATTGTAGGTCTAATGCACTTACTATGGGCAGAATAACTTGAATTGTTGGACCCCGAACTTTCGGTGAAATTTAGAAATATTAAAATGAATTCAATGAGTGTGTTTGTATAGGTATTGTGTTATAGATGTTTTGTGCTTAAAGGAGATTGATGAGAAATGAAGTGATTGATTTTGATGACTTTGAAATTTG
>JANITW010000236.1:50253531-50264803 GCA_027564335.1 Erythroxylum williamsii | reverse complement strand
TATCCTGGAAAGCTCAGACAGGCGTGGGAAGGACCCTATCAAGTGATCAAGCAAGCCGGACATGGCTCTTACATCCTGCGCGATGCGAACGGGAAGATTCTACAGAGGCCCTGGAACTCTCAAAACCTGAAGGCGTTCTACCAGTAGATAAGCTTTATTTTAGTTAATATTTGTTTATTATTGTTTATTGTACACAACTTGTGGGTACCTTTTTCCTGGCCCGGCCAGCCAGGTTTTTTAACGGCCCACACCCTATCATCGCCAATAAAGGGTTTCCAATTTTTATGGCAAGCAAAATCTCACTAAACTGTTCAAAAGAGGAAGATTCCATCAACTGATCGCTCTGCCTCAACTACGCTCGGCCAGGTTGCCAAGACAAGATCCTTGGAACCATCGCTCGGCCTCGACATCGCTCGACATAGCTCGGCCAGGTTGCCAAGACAAGATCCTTGGAACCAGGAGATGCCGAGAAGATGAATCTCGGATTGCTCGACCTCGACATAGCTGGGCCAGGTTGCCAAGACAAGATCCTTGAAACCAGGCGATGCCGAGAAGATGAATCTCGGATCGCTCGACCTTGACATAGCTCGGCCAGATTGTCAAGACAAGATCCTTGGAACCAGGCGATGCCGAGAAGAGGAATCTCGGATCGCTCGACCTCGACATAGCTCGGCCAGGTTGCCAAGACAAGATCCTTGGAACCAGGCGATGCCGAGAAGATAAATCTCGGATCGCTCGGCCTCGACATAGCTCGGCCAGGTTGCCAAGACAAGATCCTTGGAACCAGGCAATGCTGAGAAGATGAATCTCGGATCGCTCAGCCTCGACCATCGCTCGGCCATGTTGCCAAGACGAGATCCTTGGAACCAGGCGATGCCGAGAAGATTAATCTCGTATCGTTCGGCCTCGCAATCGTTTGGCCAAGTTCTATTTCCTCGGTCGACTATGACTCTCTCAGACACTACGACCGATTGACGTACAGTGAGTGCGTTCGTTTACTAGCCGCTATTAAAAAAGATCGTCCAATTTTAACACGACAGATGGTGATGAAAAATACAATTTTATTTCCTTGAATATGTTATGGCCACAAGCCCGACCAGATGAGCTTTAAAAAAAAGGAGGGAAAATTTATTTTGATCCTTCGGCGGGAGAGGAAGGGTCAGTAGCCGGATCGGCAGAGGAAGGGCCAGCAGCTGGATCGGGAGGAGAAGACAGTGGAGAGACATCCTCTTCCTCTTCTAAGCTCAGGTCCAGCTTCTCATCTGGAACCAACACTCGTTCTCCCTCGACCATCTCCTTCATTTCCTCTAGAGAAAGGCCGAGAGCGGTGGGAAGCATCGACTCGGTGTAATCCTCGAATGAAGGACCACCCGACCTGTCAGGGATGTGGACGTCGTGGCAATTACTTAAGATTAAAAGGGCCAAATCACAAGCGAACTCTAAGCACTCCCCATGTAGGAACCGCCTTTTCCACCGCTTGATTGCCTCAACCCTTTGCTTTTTGACGGAGCCTTGCAACTCCATCAGTCTGTCCTCGGCCCTCAGTTTGTCATTCACCGCTGCGTGACAATCCTGGAGGAATTTTGATTGAAGCTCCTGCTCCGTCTCCACCTTCCTCTTCAAGCCTCTACATTCCTCGAACAAGTCCTTACATTCCTTCGCCAGCCTGTCCTTCACCGCAATCAACCTGCTCTTCTCCTCCTCCCCCGTAGCGAGTTGAACTTTCAAAACGCTCCTCTCCTCCTCCCAAAGTTTCTTTTCCTCCTCAACTGAAGAGAGTTGAGCTCGCAAGATGTCCTGCCCTTCCGTCGCCTCCGCAAGTTTAGCTCGTAGAGTACTAACTTGCTCGAGAAGGTCATGAACCTCCCGATCTACTGTTTGCCTCACTCCATCGAGTTGATCAAGACGTTGATACATCTCAGAGGCATACGCCATATCCCTGACGCAGCTGCTGACGAGACGAGCCATCATCTCCTTTTCGCTCAACGTGCCCAAAAACTTATCATTCGCAAGAGGAACGGCTTTCTGGGCAATGTGCAGAGCCACATCAGTGTCCTTAATCGACACAGTCTTTTCAAGACTGATCGTGAACTCCCACTGTTTGCCACTAGAGGCTCGCTCTTTCTCTTTGCCCTTATTCGACCGAGGCGCTCGCTTTTCCCCTACTCCCCTCTCCTACCGACTGGGCGACCGACCGGCACTTCGAGCAGTCCTTTTCCTTTTGAGTGGAGGCTCCATCTCTTCCTCCTCCAAACTCGCTCGGCCCGCACTCATCGGCAAGACTGGCAATGAGGCCTACGCGCCAGGACGGTCTTCAGTGGACGAAGGGGCCAGCAACACCATAGATCGGCCTAGCTCCATTGGCGGAACAATGCCCTCGCTGGCCTCTGCCTCTTTCCTCTGCTTCTTCACCTTCGAAGAAGCCCTAGGTCCCTTGGCCTGCCTTTTGGATTTAGGGAGACCGGAGGACCCGGTGAAATCGTCAAGCCTGGCCATGGCTGCACAGTAATAAAAACAGGTTAGAAATCGAAACCAATACTTACAAATACAGTAAATAGTTCAACCACGAGGAATCAACTAGAGGGGACAGTTTTTTCTCTTAGCCCGCTAATTTGGGGCAGGGGGTCGATTAGAAATGAATCGGCCGAGGCTCCCCCGCGATATCCCAGAATGAGGCGACTGAAGTCATACCGATCGAGCCCTTTTATGCGATCGACTACCTCCCACTCCTCTCTAGTAAGGGATAGGCCCAACACGTCATTCCATCACTCGGCTAAAGGATATCTCCACGGTTGGGACTCGAAGGAAGATCCCGGAGGCCTCACGAAAAAGTACTTTGTCCGCCAAGCGGTAATTTTTGAAGCCGTTCCGGCCGGGAGATATCGGGCATCTCTATACTGCAGCTGAGGGATCTCGGCCCCAACACTTGAACTTTGGTTCATTCTCAAAAAATGGCGTAGAATGCCAACTGAAGGCGGACAGCCGAACTGATGGCACAGTAAGGCCAAACCGTTGATGAATCTCCATCCATTCAGAGTAATTTAGCTCGGCCTCAATTGGTATGCGACGCACTCCTCGTCAATAATCGAGCCATACGGAAGCCTCATGCCACCGACCGAGAAGAAGCTATCAGAAACAGCGAAATACCCCCCAAACTGCTGTGGATCCGTTCGCCCTCAGAGGCCAGCCTAGGTCCCCAAGACAAAGAGATATTGTTCCTAATAACCGACCGATTCAACTCTCCCACGGTCATCGCTGATTCATCTTTCGGTGGCCCCTCCACGACCAACCTGTCCTTCCGGACACTCGCCGTGACTTCTTCAGCACCTCTCACCCCCGACTCCGCTACTACTTCCTCCATTACTTCAAGCGGCCCGACTAGTTGGGAGACCCTCTCGGCGATTTCATCCACAGGGCTAACCCCACTTCTAGGACTAGTTGACATGTTTACAAAGAGGAAACTTTAGGAAAAGCGGAGAAAAAGGACGTACCTAGTTAGAAATTGAGATTGGGAATTTGAACGGTGGTTGAAAGAAAACTCCGGAGATTGTAGGCAAGAAAGTACAAATGAAAGCAAAATGAAAGTCGGAGAACAAAACAGGCATGAAGAAAGTCCGTAGTCTGTCGATCCTGGGTATTTTTAGAGATCGGTCGAAAGGACGTTCCAACCAACGCTTGACACATGGAGAAAATCCGAGCCAAACTCAGACACGTGGCAGAATCTGAGCTGAGGTGAATTAGGGTTATTGAAAATCCGGAGCGACGCAGCAGTTGAAAGGACGTACGCGACAGCTGCACAACGGTTATAAAGACGTTTCGTTTCAAATTCTGAAAATCTGTCAGAGGGCACGCGTCGTCAGTAATAATTAAACCGAGTGCCTTCACGCGCTCGGCGTCGATGTTGATCCGATCTATCTTGGCACGAGCTATCGAGCAATAAGCATCAGCGCTAACCGATCGGGACACTCAACCGACTGACCCAAGCACGAGCTGTCATGCACTATGCATTGATGTCTGACCGATCGGGCCTATCACGAGCTGCCCCACAGATGAGCTGCACGATCCTTACGTACTCCTTCGACCCTTCTCCTTGCTCAGACTCGAGGAGTAGGGGGCTTATGGTTGGGTCGGTCATGTTAGGCCTAAGCCCACTCAAAACGACTCATGGACCGATCGGTTCACTCCGCAAGGATTGACCTAATCCCTATCGACTATGCTAGGCCCAGGCTCCAATCTACGCATCCACGGCCCATTTGCAGGTAGAAGTCTCCCATGCATACCTAAAGACCTAAGCCTAGTATCTATTCCATATATAAGGTATAACTTTGTCATGATATGGGTGCATGGTCAGAACCCTATTTTCTCTATTCATAGCTATCAAACCCTCACCTAAAAGGCTAACTTGAGCGTCGGAGGGGCCTGCCGGTTATCTATCTCTGGCGTGCCTTGTTCTGTTTTACAGGCACTCACTTACTCAAGACGACAATTTCATAAATTTAAACAGCAACGTTCAACCTCACTAAAATTAGGCGAAACCAAATCCAATTATAATTAATTAATTCATTATAAACTGTGAAGTGGAATTAGAACGGAACAACAGTTGACAGAATTTGTAAGATCTATTTTGTGGCTGTTTTTTATTAGAATATTTATCAGATTTTATACTCCTTTTAACTTTTTCCGACAAGCAGTAAAAAGGCTATGTAGCTAAGGTTGAGTCGGCAACAACAGTTAGTCAATTTGGCGGGTAACCCAACTAAATGCACGACAGGTAATCCAACAACTTCCTCTCTTCGATTGCACTCTCTCGTGTTGCTATTTGTCTCCCCCCCAGAAAGCAGATCGCAGCCCCCTACTCAAAACCCACACATCTTGTAGACCAAACTATAGAATTCCCTTCAATTCACTCTCTAACCACAAAGGTGACGGTGTTGTAAATCCTCTTCTTCCCTGAAATAGCAAGAAATGAAACACAAATAAAAAACAGGGACAAGAAAGCAAAAGCAAGAAAGGAATTTCCAAGTCCAAAGCTTGAGAGATATTGAAAAAGGAAAAGCAACAAAGAATAGAAATGAAAAAATGGAAGGCAGAAGGGTAGAGAAAAGTGGGGCTGGGGCAGCGCAAAAGCAGGAAACTTTGTGGCAAAAGTTGGGGAGGGGTACTGTTTTGGTAGGGAAAAGAGGGGGCCCATTTGCTTGCACTCCTGTTAGACTTTGGAGGAGTAGTAGTGCCTTGTTGAACCCTATCATAATTGATGGCTTCTGCTACAACAACAAGAAGGCTCCTTCTTCTTTCCCTCTAGTCCCTTATTCTCACACCAAAAACCACCACCACACCACTACTAGTTCTTGTATTTCTGTCAGAAAGCTTGGTGCTGCTCTCTGGGAGTTCCAGCATTATCTACTCCTCTCTAAGATGCACCGCGGTATGCACCACAATGTCTCCAATGGTGGTGCCAGTGATCATAGGCTGCGCCGTCACCAGAACCATCACCATGTTCGTAGGGAGAAGGGCCTTGACCTCTCCCGTTTCTTGGCTGATCCTGGTCCCAGCTCTCCTGACCAGGTATGTGTTGTTCTACATGGATGCAGAGTTGCAAACGCACATTTAGACTTATGCTTATGTGCTAGTAGAACATGGTCGCTGGCTTTCTAATTATTTCTCTCGTTGTTTCTGGGTTTTTGATTCATTGCCTGAGTACGGATTTTTCTTGGAATTCAATGCATCATCTCTCTTGGTGATGAAATGTTGTTCTATTCAACATTTAACCTAGGATGGCCAGTCTATTACCTGTTAGGTTTAGTGTTAAGGATGGCCATGGTGGGTATATTGTGATCAATGTCCTGTTCACACGTTAGTTCCTTAAAGAATGTGTCACTCATCAATGATCTTGGGATGCTAATATTTATATCCGTAGATTGAGGAAATTCTCTCTCTCCTCCATCGATCCGAAATTGAATAGAAAAATTCTGATAAATCATTGATTCATCTGGTATTTAAATATATGTTTAATCCTCTAAGCAAATATAGGATTCTTTTTCTGTCAATCATAATGGGTTGCCAGTTTATCCTGTCCTTCATTAGCAATAGTCAATGATTTCTTTTAATCATCTTTTGATTTGTTCGAAACTTGGAAGATTTTCTGTTAACTTATAACCACGGTTTAGTGGTTTCAATTAAGTAGAGAATCTATCTATCACTGTTAAGATATTTATCTGTCCGTCATCTGCTGTAATGCATATACAATCTGAAACAAGTGGCTTCCGCTTACAAACTTATCTATTGAATCTGTTGTTGTTTGCTTAAGACATTGCTCACTTTTTTACAATAACATACCATGATCATAGATTGCTTATATGACCATGTAAATTTAATGGCTTGTCTTAAGTGGGATCTTCTGTTTTAAAGAGCTTTCTTATCCTTTTGGGAGTGATTCCATAATTTAACATGAATGCTCCATTGACCACAGATACATTGTACATATTCCCGCATTATCCTTATGAGCAAACAGCCTTTATTTTCTGAACAAGACGGCTATAAATAGCTTTAATACTCATCAAAAAATGAAAATTTTAGCCAGAAAAATTAAAGAATACTTTGTATTCCTAATTTTATTTGACATTTTAACCAGCCAGAGAGTGTAGACAATCTCAGAAGACATATTGCTGCATCATTGATTCAGCATCATCGATCGATTGAAAGAAGCAATCGTGCTCTACAGCCTGTATCTCCTGCTAGCTATGATAGTTCTATGGAGGTAAACCTTAACATTCTTTCCACCTTCCTCCTAAAGACCTTTATAATTGTATATACATAAAGCACTTTCCTGTAAAACTAGCTGTGTTTTCAATTGATAGATATGTGGTGCACTTCACGGTTATCCCCACAGTCGTCTAAGCTGCGGGCAACCTATACGTTATCTTGACCATCTTATAACCTTCAAATTTGGCACCCTCATTTCAGAAAATTAACCTATAAAACTATGACTATAGTTCGTTTTTGTGAAAAGGGTCAATGACTTTATAGCTGGTAAATTTTGGCACCCTGAAGCTTGTTTTTACAGGAGAAATCCATGTATAAGGTAGCACTTTTAAAGTAGTTTTGGATATCTACAGTGCATTATTCTTGTCTTCTATCCTGTTTCATTAGTCCTGGGATTTTCTTTTTCAACACCAAAGTTGCTTTTGGAAGTAGTGTGATAGTTGCTTCTCAAATGCATTATACACAATAAAACTTTTTCCTGCTTATTAATGCCTTCAAAACTCTTTTCAGGTAGCAACCTATAATCCGGCAGGCACCCCTAGCAGCTCCTTGGACTTCAGGGGGAGGATTGGTGAATCACATTATAATATTAAAACATCCACTGAGTTGCTTAAAGTACTGAATAGAATTTGGAGTCTCGAAGAACAACATTCATCTAATATGTCATTGATAAAAGTGCTGAAAACAGAGTTAGAGCACACCCATATGAGGGTTAAAGAGCTTCTTCGAGATCAACAAGCAGATCGCCGTGAAATAGATGATTTAATGAAGCAAATTGCAGAAGATAAAATAGTACGAAAGAGCAAGGAACAAGACCGGTTACATGCTACGATTCAGTCTCTGAGGGTTGAGCTAGAAGATGAGAGGAAACTGAGGAAGAGATCAGAGGGCCTACACAGGAGATTAGCTCGGGAGCTTTCTGAGGTAAAGTCTTCTCTATCTAATGCTTTGACAGGGATGGAAACAGAGAGAAAATCAAGGAAACTGTTGGAAGACCTCTGTGATGAGTTTGCTAAGGGTATAAAAGATTACGAACAGGAAGTACACGCTTTGAAGCAAAGATTTGACAAGGATTCTGTTGGAAGGGCTGATGATGATCGACTGATTCTCCATATATCTGAATCATGGCTTGACGAAAGGATGCAGATGAAGCTAGAATCAAATCCTGACCTTGCAGAAAACAACACAGTAGTGGAGAAATTAGGATTTGAAATAGAGACCTTTCTTAAAGCTAAACGAACTGGCAGCTCAAAAAACAAGAAAATGTTAAGAGAACGTAGAGCTTCAATGGAATCCGTTCCTCTCAATGAGGCTGTAAGTGCACCCCAAGATGTGGGTGATGATGAGGATTCAGCAGGCAGTGATTCTCATTGTTTTGAGCTTAACAAACCAAGTGATAGCGTCTCTAACAGACATGATGCTGTGGATGATCATGTTAATGAAATAGTCAAATCTGATAAGGCAAAGAAAAAGCTTTCAGCTCCTGAGATAACCAGAGATCGCAATCCGTCGAGCATGCAAGTTAAATTCGAGGGACAGATGGCTTGGGCAACGGCAAGTATTGGAAACGGGAAATCCCAACTGAACACAGAAGAGGTAGAAGGTGAATGGAAAGCTGTTGATATTTCTCGAAAATCTGAAAAATGTGATCATGCGGAAGTTGAGGAGGTCCATGGATTGAACTCAAATCACACGACTGATAAATTAAGAAGAAGTCATATTTCATCATCAGAAACTAGGAACTTGCATCTTGGAAAAGATGCGGGTGAGGCGTCGAGCAGTTTGACAGCACCAAGGAATGTTAGTCCCGTTCGCCAATGGATGTCAAAACTAACAAACCACAAAACGGACATTTCAGAATCTTCAACAAGCTTTAGGTCAAAGCTTCTTGAAGCACGGTCCAAGGGTTATCGGTCCCGGTTAAAAATATTCAAAGGTTGATCGCAGGTGAAAAAGAATTAAAAAAGGAAGTCCCTCCATTTGAACTTTTGAGATTGACTGCTTGGCATGAATGCGATTGAGGTCTTTTTAGTTTTGTGAATATTGACCACTACATAAGTATTTATTTTATTTTCTATTTTTGTAACAACAATCCATCACACACGCAGCTGTTTGAGATGTAAAAAATTTGAATAATCATTGCAAGTTAGTGGATGTGTGTAGGATGGTAACATCATACAGCGAGTTTCTGAATTTTACTTTTTCAATGATTGGGAGGCAAAATCTTTATTTAAGCACTTCTCAAAAATTAAAAGAAAATTTTTTCAAAATTATCCAATATGAATTTACTATTTTTACATGCAACAATATTTAGTGAGAATTTAGTTGAGCGTGAAATTTGGAGAAGCACAATAGCCTTGTTCCTATCTAATAGAAAACTGTTTCTACTTTATTACTTATGTTTCAAAAAATTTTAATTAGTTATTAGTGAAGCATTAATGGAAAAATTATATTCCTTATAATTTATGTTTACTTATATATTTTGCATAATATTAATGGGGCGTAAGATTGTCTCATATTCCTAGGCCAGAAGGATACCTTAAATTTTCTTCTCACCAATTAGAAGACAACATATTTTGTCAAGATTTTTATGATATACTTCATTTCTTTGGCAACTTTGTGTAAAAAGTTCATTTGATTTATAGAATTCACTAAAATGTTAACATGTTATTGTCAAGCTCTCATAAAAATATTGCATCACTAGTTGTAAAGAGTACTAATAATGAGGGCAATGGCTAAGTAGAGTCTTATATCGTTCCCAAGCCTTATGAAACGCTTCTCTTTCCTTTTGTTCAAAACTTTGTATTTGCATCCTAAGCTCGATGGAGAAATCTTAACATAAACTATATATTTAGTTTCACTCCTTAAAAGAGTTTACTTCTATGAAGATTACTCTTGTTCTTGATTGATCTCTTATGTAATAGGAGAAGCACATCATCCTAAACTCATTTTCTCCGTGAAGTAAATCATTTGTTAATATAGAAATTCAATATAATATGTAAACTACACAAGAAGGGGGGTTGAATTGTGTAATCTTTTCAAGGATATTAATCTTTTGAGATTTCTTGAATTTCTTTACAAAAATTCAAATGATTATAAAAACACTTTGTTAAAGTTGATAAGCAATGCAATCACAAGTAATATTATCTACTTGTCTAACACAAGAAAATTAAAAGATAAGGGTTAGAGAATAGACGCTGTGATTTTATACTGGTTCACCCTAAACCTTGGACTACGTCTAGTCTCTAGAGTATTTATGAGATTTCACTATATTCTTTCAACTTTACAAGTATTCTTTCACACGTAAAGCCTCGCCAGGTCTCTCTCACAAGTATTCTTTATCAACTATGTTAGCCTCTCCAGGCTCTAGTTTTTGAGCTTTCACATTACATATATGTTTGATCACTTCTTTTGCACTCTGAATATAGAATTTTTTTAATATTAAAACGTTAACGAGTAACTCTCTATCTGTATCTCTGTATGTATTCGTATGTGTATATATGAGTATATGTATTTTTCGACTCGAACTAATATTTATAGCCTAAGTCTCTAATGGTCTTCTTGATAACTACTTTTTGAATCTTTTAGAAATAGTTATTAGGTGAGTCCTGTAACTAACTCAAACTAATTAACGGACTATCGCTATAACATATCTTCCTTTTGTATCTTCTGGAATAACTCTTCTTCTGTTACTATATTTCGTCTATTATTCCTCTTTGTCTTATGTTGCTTTTCGTCTCATGTTGCGCTTCGTCTTATGTTTCGCTTTGTCTCACCCTTCGCTTCGTCTTATGTTACGACTTCGTCTCACGCTGCACTTCATCTTATGTTGCGACTTCGTCTCACGCTGCACTTCGTCTTATGTTGCAAATTCGTCTTATGCTTTGACTTCGTCTTATGGTTCAACTTCGTCTTACGCTTCAACTTTGTCTTACACTTTAACTTCGTCTTATGCTTCAACTTTGTCTTATGTTGAACTTCATCTTATGTTGCCTAAATGTTACTTGCATTTATCTGCACACTTAACAAACTCATTAAAACAGTTCGTACATTTCTAAGATTATTATTATTTGATTGTCATCAAAATTAATAGTAGTGAAGTCCTCTTGACTTAACACTCCGAACCCACTAAGTGGAAGTGTTTGAAATATCGAATATAACTCTTTGATAACTCTTTGATAAATGTGAACATGTCTCCACCAAGTGTGTAACACCCCACTCCAGCGTGACCCGAACCAGATATCGTTGGTGATATCCGAGTCCGTGCCCACGAGGGTGGCGTACTACATTAGTCAGTAGATCTCAGTAAAAACCCTTTTTTTTATTACACTGATGTGCGCGGAAAACAGTCAACAATTTTGCATCCACGTGCATAGAAAAGCATTTTCAGTTAATACAATCAGTTTCAGTTATTCCAAATAGTCAACAATAACTTACAATAACCTTTTTATGTACAAAACAGAACCACATTGGCCCATTACAAATACAAATAATCATTTAGGAATACAAT
>JANITW010000236.1:50229165-50239709 GCA_027564335.1 Erythroxylum williamsii | reverse complement strand
GAACTCAAAGTTTGTAATTTGGTTTGAAATGTTATTAAAGCTTTGTAAAACTCATCTTTTGGATATTAACGAGATATGGATGTTTTGTTTAAAATCTTCGCATTGAGTCATTTAGAAGTTTGTTTGAGTGTATGTTGTTAAGTTTTGGGATGGGTTGATTTAATAAAATGAGAGAAAGTTTCAGGTTTATTCATTGTGGGCCGAAGGAGGCGTTCGCCGCGACGAGGCTGCTTGCTCGCCGCGGCGAAGCCGCATGAAGGGTTCACCACGGCAAGAGGTTTCTCGCCGCGGCATGGCAAGCCAAGAGGGCTCGCCGACACGCCGCGGCGACGCCCCCTTGTGCTTCCGAGGGATTATCTTCCTTCCTTTCTTTTATATGTTTCACCTCACGCACCATGCACCGCATTTTCATGTCCAATGTTGGGCTTTGAAAATGGGGTCCAAAAGAAGTTATGGCCAGAAGAAAAACCCAGAAGAAGACATGTCAGCAAAATATAGAAGAAGATGCGTCAACAAAACATAGAAGAAGTAAAACCCAGAAGGAACAAAACCTAGAAGATAAAAAGGCAGACGATACAAAACACATAAGAAGTTCATGAATAGAAACATAGAAGAAGTTCACGAATAGAAACACATAAGAGGTTCACGAATAGAAACACAGAAAGAGTTCACGAACAGAAACACAGACGGAGTTCACGAACAATAACACAGAAGGAGTTCACGAATAGTAAGAAGGAGTTCACGAACAGTAACACAGAAGGAGTTCATTAACAGAATCACAGAAGGAGTTCATGAACAGTAACACAGAAGGAGTTCATAAACAGTAACACAGAAGGAGTTCATGAACAATAACACAGAAGGAGTTCATGAACAGTAACACAAAAGCAGTTTATGAACAATAACACATAAGGAGTTCATGAACAGTAACAAAAAAGAAGTTCATGAACAGAAACAAAAAAGGAGTTCATGAACGTAGACGATACAAAACATAGAAGAAGATGATGTCATCATAAAAGAAACAGAATATAAAAGAAGCGAAAAGACAGAAGATAGTAAAACTCAGACGATATAAGACTCAGAAGGAGATGACTTCATTAATGACATCACCATAGAAGAAGCATAATACAGAAGAAATGAAAAGGTAGAAGATAGCAAAACTCAGATGATACAAAACTCAGAAGAAGATGACATCATCAATGACGTCATCACAAAAGAAGCATAATACAGAAGAAGCAAAAAGGCAAAAGATAGCAAAACTTAGACGATATAAAACTCGGAAGAAGATGACATCATCAATGATGTCACCATAGAAGAAGCAGAATACAGAAGAAGCGAATAGGCAAAAGATAGAAAAACTCAGACGATACAAAACTCAGAAGAAGATGATGCCATCAATGATGCCATCACAGAAGAAGCAAATACAGAAGAAACATTTTTCGCTTACAAGGACCCTGACTTTCAGCTCAGATGTCTAAAATTTCTACATTATATGTGTTGGAAAGATTGAAGAAATTCCTACAACTTCTGAGAAGACAAATTTCTCTAATCAAGCCTAGATTAATTTATATTTTTCCTCGAATGCAGAACATGAATTTTCTACATTCATTCAATGTACTGCACCCAACTCTTAAGTTTATGACAAACTTTGAGATTCTTGAAGACTGAATTTAAATTTGATGTCTTCATAAGAAATGTAACCATAGGTTCCTAGTTTAATCCTAATCTAGAATCATCACGTCTGGATAACTAGAGAACCATTTATGGCTAACAAACTGAAGCACACTCAGTGAACATTTTCAGATCACTATTTCAACTCCCTCTACTTCTTATTTTCAATAAAATCACATTAAAAAACAATCATACTCGGCAGTTGTCAATGAATGCATTTACGATTATTTTTATGTGCAGGAACATTTATTATTCAATATGTCTGTGTATGCCATATTATGCATGAGCATGGAACGTGCTTCCTACTTCCTCAACACTTTCTATCATCTATTAAGTTTTCCTTTACTAGGATAATGAGATGTTACATTTCATTTGTGTTTGAAACTCCAAATTTACTTCCTGATACTTTTGAAATGTGGTGTGAGACATAGATACCTCCAGGTTGAGCTGCATTGCATGCATCATCTATGTTATTCACAATAACTTGAATCTCCTCTTTTATGAGATCATCTTTATTTTGCTTAGGAAACATCTTGTTTTTCCCTTTTTCTTCATTTCTCACAATGGTTGAGCAAATTGTTTGTACATCTGGCACAATTTTTATCAAAGTTCTGCTCGTATAGACTGATCCTTTGACATCTTCAATGGATATAGTTCTGCCTTCTTATCTCATAGAACACCATATAATCTTCATTCTTTATAGTTTGGAAGATATATCGTTTGATCATTAATTGGTATAGGTTCGACTAGTACCTTGACTGACTTTTTCGAAGGTTCTCTGATAATAATTGAGCTTTTGCTTTGAACAGGTACTGTTTCTTCTATTATCTTCATTCTCACATCCTTTTTATTGAATGGTTGAGTAGGATTATAGGGTTTCAATTGATGTTCAACTATTGTTGCCTTCTGTTAAACCTCAGATGAAGAAACCTTCTTCTGACTAGCTTCACTTTCTTTAGTTCTTCTATCAGTTTAGAAGAAAGTTATTGTTGAGGCTTCTTCCTTTCAAACACTAACTTCCTTTTAATTTCAGCCTCCCTAGATGATTTTGCTTATTGGCTTTGCAATATAGAGACAATTGATCTGGTAGGTTGCTGTCTTTTTTCTTGCTTTTCAGAATCTTCATCACAAATCAGAGATGTCCTCTTCTTCTGTTCTTGTTGTCGTAAGGTCAATAGTCTTGGTGACCTTCTTGACTGTTTGTATTTTTTTGATTGAAGTGTCTCTTCTTTTTTCTTTAATGACATTTGTTGTAATGATTGTTGAACTCGGCTTTCCTCTTTCTGTAGAATCATCTTAGGTCTTATTGAAACATTAGATGATTCTCAGTCTTTTCTTCTATAGATGTTCTTCCTTTCGAAAAAGGTTTTGTTATTTTTACGGTCATACCATGTTCACTTCTGCCCTGTCTTACTATGAGCTCCCCCTCAGACCTTGCTGTGGGAGTAAAACTTCTATCCATATCTTCATCAACCTTTATCCTCATTATGTGAATAGTTTCAGCATTAATAACACTTTTCACATCCATCTTTACCCTGCTACCTCTGTCGAGAAAGATTCTTGATTCTCTAAAAATCCTTGTCAACAACATTCCATATGGTAAAGAACTAGACTCACTCTTTGCCTTCATCATGTACTTCAAAATCAAGTATGGAAGATTAATGGGTTGGTGATTTGGTAGGTGATATAGACAATGTTCATCATTCATTGTCACAAGGCCCTTCAAGCCTACTCTTAGTAGAATACAATGAAGAAGTAAAGAATGAAGAACCCTAGCCTTCGGCAAAAGATTTACCGCCTTTTTAACTTCAGAATCATCATTTCCATAGAGTTGTCGATTAATGTGCATTCTATCTACACGACCTTGAGTAATTCATTTTCTATTATTAAACAACTTTACTCCAATATTAAGACACCCACTGACCCTTTCGATAGTATCTTCTGTAACAATAACTGACAATCCATCTACTATTGATATTAAGGTATCATCTACAACCTTTGTGTTCTTCCAAAATTCATATATCTCATTCAAATAGACCTTTTCACGAACCTTGAAGAAGTTCTTCCAACCAACTGCTTCAACCATCTGATTTTCTTTAAATGAAATGAAGTCAACGTGTCTTCTATGGATAAGCGATTGCTTCATTTGTGATCTGTAACAAGAAAAAACTAAACACACAAAAATATTTCGCTCAAAGTAGCGATGTTAGTTTCTGAAAATAAGAGTACAAGATGAAATGATCTTGAAGCTTAGAATAAAGTATGAATTGTCTTGGTTGATAGCACTAAGCAAGTTGGTTTCAAATTATTTCAAGAAAATTCTAGAGTAGAAGGTATTTTAGAATCTTGAGAAGATTTCCTTCTTATATTTACTCTTGAAAAGTTACCGTTCATAACTTACCGTTACTGTTTACTTGAAAACTTACGAATTTTTATCTTCTTCTTGTATAAATCATTTAGGTCATAATGTGACAGATGAATGGTCATTCAACATCACCATATTCAAGTTCTATCTGAATTCCTTAAATCTATCTTCATATAAGGGTTTAGTGAAGATATCTACCAATTGCTGACTCGTCTCAACAAATTGTAGACTGATGATTCCTCTCTGTACATAGTCTTGTATAAAATGATGTCTAGCGTCAATATTTTTTCCCTCGAGTGTTGTATTGGATTCTTTGATAGATTGATAGCACTTGTGTTGTCACAAAAGATTGGAATTTGATCTTCTTGTATGGAGTAATCTTCCAACTGATACTTAATCCATAATCTTTGTGAACAACAACTTGCGGCCGACATATATTCAACTTCTGTTGTAGATAGAGCAATTGAGTTTTGCCTCTTGCTTGACCATGAAATTAGATTAAGACCAAGAAAGTGACAACCTCCACTTGTACTCTTTCTATTAATTCTATCTCCAGTATAATCAGCATTATAGTAGCCAATTAACCTGAAATCTTTTCCTTTCTCATACATTAAACAAAGATCAGTAGAACCTACCAAGTAGCTCAATATTATTTTCATAGCAATATAATGAGATTCTCTAGGATCTGCTAGAAATCTTGCACACAAACAAGAACTAAACAATATATCATGTCTGCTTACAGTTAGGTAAAGTAAAGAAACAATAATACCTCTGAAAAGGTTTTGATCAACCTTCTTACCTACTTCATCCTTAGATAAGAGGATTGACAGATGCATAGGAGTTGATATAGGTTTAACCTTCTCCACTTTATATATGACTAACAGTTCTTTAATATATTTCTATTGATGAATAAAAATCTTTTTTTGGTTTGCTTAATTTGTAAACCAAGAAAAAACTTCAATTGATCCATCATACTCATTTCAAATTCACTTTTCATAAGCTTTTCAAAATTGGAACATAGCTTCTTAGAAGTTGCACCAAAAATAATATCATCAAGATATATTTGTAATATAATGAAATCATTTTTGATATACTTTCTAAACAAAGTCTTATCTACCTATCCTCTAACAAAGTCATTTTCTATAAAAAATGAACTTAGACGACCATACCAAGCACGAGGTGTAGCACCCCACTCCTGCAGGACTCGAATCTGACATCGATGGTGATATCCGAGTCCGTGCCCCGCAAGGGTGGTGTGCTAATGCACTCAATCATTTAAAAGTTAGTATAAATTTTTTTCTTTTCTCTTGAAATCACAAACACACACTATGCGGAAGTCAATCATCACATACAATCAATAATAATTTCAATGGCCACTTGGGCCCTTTCACAAATACAAAGCGCTTAAGTCAATTTGACTTTACAGATGACGTAATCATTTGTACAAAAGTTCATAATACACAATTTTATATAGAAATAAGAAAACATTAATGTAGACGCGAACTGATCCCGACCTCTATCCTTCACTTGAATATTGTGGCTATACTCCCGTTGGCTTGACGGGATATTTTTCTAATCCTGAAAAATAGTTGCAAATTTTAGGTAAATTTTGTGAACTCAATGAATGACCGTCATTGATGGCTCACCCAGTCACATAATACCTTATTATACATTAAATTGACATTCCACATTTTATATATTTAATCATTTATTTTATGCATATGCAATGCACATGAGACTCACTTTTCATTTGTTACTTTGTTGTGACCGAGTGTCTAAACTGTTCCATATAGGGCTCATTGATAACTGTCCCTTACCCACTTGGGGGATACATGGCTCATTAAACGTTGAGCCTGAGGCTCTGATTCACTTTTGAGCTCGAGGCACATTTTCACTCGTTAAGCTTTAAGCTCTAATCGTTGGCTACTCTAGTCACAACTGCCATTATATTTTATGCATTCATACAATGGAATGCATCAATCACATTTGCATATCCCATTCAATCACTTTATTATATCATCGGACCTTAGTCCTACATTAAACGTTAGAGTTGAGAATTCACACTTTCTTTCATATGCAAATGCACATTCATAACACATTTCTCAATCACATTAAGTACACATAGTTCATCCAATTCACTTCAAGTAGCACTTCAATATCCAAACCAATATCAAAATCATCGGGCATCCTGTCTGGAAACTAATACAGTCAATCACATTCAACAATCAATTAATACAAAATGAAACAAAGCAAACAATCAAGTGAAACCATCTTGGTCTACTCACAGTACGCTCCAGATTAGCATTTGCTTTCAAATTTTGGGAATGCATGAATTCAGACACTTGACCTGCACAACCCATTTATGCAAGACATACATTGCACAGTCATCAATAATTGCACATATAAAAATATTCATTTATACACAATTATAATAATGGACTATGTACAATGCATGCTCAATGACAATCTCGGGCATATGTTTTAGAACATATTTCATGCTCATTCCCATTTCATAATTCATAGGTGTCTAATTGAACTTAGACTTACACTTCATTTGAACATGATCTTTCTAAATTTTCCTTTCAATCTTTATCGTTTAAATATGCCTATCTTATTCATAAGCTTACACATAAAGAACACTTGATTACTTTATATCATAACTTAATTTCTCATCATCTCTTTTCTAACCTTATATGGTCTCAAAATATCCAAATCATCATCCATTAGGAATCCATTTGAAAATCTCACAATGCAAAATCACTGAAAGTGATTATAGAACATTTAAACTCAAGCATTTTGTAAACCCCATAAACTGAAATCCTTTCAACAATCCAAAGATCCAATTGATCATACCTTGATTCTTCACTAAATGAAGAGACATTTAGCTCAAATGGAAGCTCCTTTTTTTTTCTCTACCTCATTCTCCTCTTGAACAACTTCAAAATCCCTCTTGAAGGCCAAGAAATTTAAAACCTAACTTGTTTTCTCTTCCTTCTCTCTTTCATTTCTTTTTTTTTCATGTTTTCCCTCTCTTATCTCTTTTCTAATCCACTCACTTTGCTTCTCCAAAATCTTCTTATTCACGTTTTCTCCTTTATTTATAAGCAAGAAAACACTTCTTCTTCCATTTATGGCTTTAATGGGTGAGAATTGTCCCATTTACCCCGTCTATTTGTGTCTTATGTCTTTTACACATAAGTGTCTTGCCAAAAGCACCCTTGAATATTCTGACATAACACTTTATTCTAGAAGACTCTTCTCTATTGTCTTACGTTTTCAATGACACCAAAAGAATTCAATTTCGTTCAGTAGTGTGAAAGTTATACTCTAATATCTCCGGACTACTTTTATTTCGAGACAATACCCTATACTCAACTTCCATCCAAAACTTGAAACCCTTAGAATCCGATTCAGAATTTGATTTCTTCATATAATTTTGTAGCCATATGTTTCTAGTTTATCATAAAAGAAAAATCCTCTCATTTCGACTTCTACTGATCCGAAAAACATCACAATATTGAAGTACGTTTAGTGAGATAACATCAGTTCATATTATTGAAGAACACACTCACTGTACCCGTCCCTCTCTTTTCACTAAATCTTTCTTCATTAGCTTCATATGACTATGATTCTTGGTGGAAATGTAGGGTAATATCTTATGAATCCAATGGTTAAAGAAGTCATTTGAAGGTCTTGAGAAGAACTTATAGACAAAAGAATCCAACATGTTCATATCTTTACTCCTATTGTACATCTCTTGGAGCAATTGCTATAACTCCCACAAAAGATGTCGGATTGACTTTGTTTTTAAACTATTGGAAAGAAGACTTCCAAATCTACAACTTTCATGAAGACCTAGAAGACCAATTCTATCGTCTAACTTTTGTATCGTCTCACTTTTGCATCATCTCACTTTCCTTTCGTTTTAGTTTCACTTCGTTTGACTTTTGCGTCTCACCTTTGCGTCTTATTTTTGCATCTTACTTTTGCCAAAATGTCTCCCCTTATAAGGATAATAACTTTTGACTCCGATGTTCAAAATTTTCATACTATATACTTTGGAAAGATAAAAGAAATATCTATAACTTTACAGAAGGCATCTTGTCTAAAATCTCTTTATATCAATTTCAAATTTGCCCCTAAACTTCAAAGAAGAATTTTCCATACACACACCAACGTACTAGACCAACTTCATAACTTTATGAAATTTTGAGACTTTTAGAGACAGAACTGAAATTTGATGTCTGCATACTAAATATAGCCATATATCTGTAGATTAATCCTAATAAAAAATCATCTCATTTGGACAACTAGATAAAACGTTATGGCTAAAAGACTGAAGCATATTCAGTGAACAAATTCCAGATCACTAACAATTTTATTTCCAAATCTTTCCTTGTCTCAACTCATACCTAGATCACTTTATCCACCTCCTCTACTTCTCACTTTCAATAACATCGCATTTAAAAACAATCATACCTGGAAGTTGTCAATAAATGCATGTACACTTATTTTTATGCAAAGATTTAATATTTATGTGCATATATGCTAACATTATACATGAGCAAGAATATATATTTCCTTAATATCTCTTTGAGCCTACATGCATTGAAATTTCAGGTCCTAACCCTTAATATGGGGACGGGATGTTACATTTCTCCCTCCTTAAATAAATTTTGTCCTCGAAATTAATATTTAATGGATCGATAAGGCAGGGGTATAGTTTTCTGATATGCTCTTCTGTTCCCCATATACTTCATCACTCAAATACTCTCTTTCCAATGACCACGGCTGATAACTCAGTATGTCCTTCAATCACTAATTCAACTATTACACTATCTTGACTATTTCATCGGTATATTTGATATTACTCACTCACTTTTACTTCGTATGCTGTCAATCTATCTCTGTCGATCAAGTCATTATTTCAGAACGTATTCACATATCACATATTATGAATCTAAGACATCTTTCACCAGTAACACTAATTTATAATTTTTTTTTCAAACATACCAATTCATATAACTTAACTTATCCTTTCTCTAAATCTGAGCACACCTTGCCAAGGTAGTGCTCACAAAAACATTTCATCTCTCCTTTGACATTTCACTTCTCTTTACTATTAATGCATTCAACTCTTATATTCATTTCACTATATCAGGTGTTGAACCACCTAACTCACTTATCTTTCATGAATCACTTTACTCTTATTTCAGATTCCTCTCACTCACTAATAGTATCCCACATTTATTATGGCCTTATATCATTTTAGGCCCTCCTAATCTCAATGCCAGGGTGAATAACCACCTTTCTGTCATACCATGCCCCATATCGCTTCTAATGATGCCACTATGATAACAATTGTTATACCTGGAGTTAATTTAAATTATAACTCAATCTCATCTTTCTACGAACTAAAAAAAAAGAGTTTCAAGCATATCCCTAATAGTTAAAACTACTGGTAGTTCAAACCTTCAACCACTTGTTTCTACACCCTTAGCAGCTAAAAGACAATCTTAGCATATTCCTACTAGGATGTCTTGCTTAGGTGGTTACTTAGGCTTCTCTAACACTTTCTTTGCTCAATTATCTTTATCGGATACACATACTTCTTATTTCGATCACCAAATATCATTCCTTCTACTCCACTCGAAAGTTCAGATTCGTTTTCAACAACTCTATTGCACTCAAAATTCTGAATCCTTAGCTTTTAGGCCTTCTTACTTCTTCTCGTAAAACTGATCTAAAAATTTCAATACAACTAGCAACACTTCATTTTGCCCTGTATTCCACTCAACATTTTGCACTCTTCATTGCACTAGATTTGGTAACCTCAACATCTAAATTTGCACTATTTCATTATAGAATTATTTGTTCAATGTGTCATATCACACACTACCTTTACCAGCATGGTAATCATTTATGCATTCCTTTCTAACTCAATAATTTCCTCAAACTTACATAATTTGTACATTCCAGAAATGGTTTGGCACATCTAATGTCTCCAAGATTTCAAAGCGATTTTTATCATAACACTTCTACCATGTATCAAAATTAACCCATAAGATCTTAATTGACTCTATGCATACAGAAACCACTTTATATTGTTACAATAGATTATATCATAATCTCCAATGTGAAACTTCATTATAAACTGCATAATCTCCAAATCCAAATGGCATAATTAACATTGGGGTTATAGATCCTCAAAATTATTCTTATATTAATCATTCATACGAGTTACACCTTTTTCCTCAAATGTTTCAAAGTATTCTTTTAACTGTTCGACTTCATTCAAGATCTCATACATGATCATCATCACCAATTGATCTGATTTTACTTGGATCACAAAAATTTTCAACTTTATGATACTGTCGGGGTATCGACATCTCCAACAGAAATAACCTAAATTTCCTTATATCCAAAAATTAATTCTTACTATTCCTTCAGTGACTAATTCCTCAATGAAAGTAATATGGGCTCATGTCATTTCCAGTCTCTCACTTGACTT
>JANITW010000236.1:50140845-50153498 GCA_027564335.1 Erythroxylum williamsii | reverse complement strand
GTTCAACTAATTGTCTTTAGTGGAATGACATTTAGTTAATAAGCTAGAATTAATTCTAATGAGATTAAATTAATTTTAGGCTTATTGGAGCTTGAATTATCAAAGTCCAATAAGATTCTCCACTTGGCTTCAAGAAATGTTATCAAGCTAAGTAAGAAGCATAAATGGAGTTTTTAGAAGCCCATAATTGAATGTTGGGCTTACACTAATTAATGGTTAATTAAAAGCCCATATGTTTATTTAGAAATGGACTAGACTGTGGTTTAATGTAATTGATTAGATTAATGATATTAAAACAATTTTTTTTAAAGTGGACAAGTTTATAATTCCAGTGGATTTCATGGTTTTGGATTTCGAGGCTGATTCAAAATGCTCGTTGACGTTGGGCCACCCATTCCTCTACACAGGTAAAGCTTTAGTAGACATCTATAGGGGAAAACTTATATTGTGTATTAGTGAGGAGAAAGTGGAATTTTGCATAAGGATGGCCATGAAACACCCTATGGATAATGAGGTTTGTATGAAGGTTGATGTTTTGGATGAATGTGTGTTAAGTACGGAGGAAAGTAAGGAGAAAGAAATATCTTTTGATCCAGATATGGAGTTTATTGGGGAAAGCAAGGGAAAATAAGAAAGAGTAGAGAAGTTGCTTCGAGAAACAAATCTAATTCCACTATCTATTGTGCATCCACTTGTTCTAGAGTTGAAACCATTGCCTGGTAATCTAAGGTATGCATTTCTAAGGGAGGGGGAAACCCTACCTATTATTGTTTCCAACAATTTGACAAATAAATAGGAACAACGGTTGGTAGAGTTGGTAAGGAAGCATGTTAGAGCAGTGGGGTGGCAGATTTCTGATATAAGAGGAATCAGCCTCGACGTAGTGATGCACAAGATTTACTTGAAGGAAGGAAGCAAGTCTAAGAGGGAATGACAGAGACGATTAAATCCAAACATGAAGGAAGTTGTAAAGAAGGAGATCGTTAAATTACTATATGAAGGCATTTTCTATCCTATTTCAGATAGTAAGTAGGTAAGTCCGATTCAGTCTTTGTCGAAAAAAGAAGGTATGATTGTTATTAGAAATATGGAAGGTGGGCTTATTCCCACAAGGACAATAACGACGTGGGGAGTGTTCATTGATTTTAGGAAGCTGAATTCTACTACGCGAAAGGATCATTTCCCATTACCATTTGTTGATCAAATGGTGGAGAAAGTATAAGATCATTCTTTTTATTATTTCTTAGATGGATATTCAGGTTATAATCAAATTTTTATCTATCCTCAGGGTTAAGAGAAGACCACATTCATATGCCCTTATGGAACATTTGCATATAGAAGAATGCCTTTCCGGTTATATAACTCTCCAATAACATTTTAACGGTGTATGAAAACGATTTTTGTTGATCTTGTGAAGGATTTTATGGAAATATTTATGGATGATTTTTCAGTGATTGGTTTGATGCATGTTTGCAGAATTTACGGAAGGTGCTTGCGCGATGTGAAGAATCAAGTTTAGTTCTCAATTAGTAGAAATGCCACTTTATGGTAAGTGAGGGCATAGTACTCGGGCATAAAATTTCTAGCAAGGGAATTGAAGTTGATAGGGCTAAGATCGATGTGATAGCAAAGTTACCACCTCTTATAAATGTGAAAGGAGTTCGATCATTCTTAGGAAATGTTGAGTTCTACAGAAGATTTATTCAATATTTTTTCGTAATTGCTCGACCTTTAACTAATTTACTTGTGAATGATGTGTCGTTTGATTTAAATGTTGAGTGTGAGAAAGCTTTTGACACTCTGAAGGCGGCTCTTACTACTACACTAGTGTTAGTAGCCCCTAATTGGTCATTACCATTTGAGTTGATGTGTGATGCAAGTGATCATGCTGTGGGATGTGTACTAGGACAGCGGAGGGATAGGAAATTACATGCAATCTATTATGCAAGCCAAACATTATCAGGAGCCCAATTGAACTACACAACAACTAAGAAGGAGCTTTTGGTAGTGGTGTTTGCATGCGAGAAATTTAGATCATACCTACCTAGAGCAAAAACAATAATCTTCTCAAATCATGCAACACTGAGGTATTCATTTCATAAGAAAGATGCAAAGCCAAGATTAATTCATTGGGTGTTGATATTGCAAGAATTCGACTTTGAAATTAAGGATAAAAAAGGAGACAAAAATATGGTGGCGGATCATTTATCTCCAATAAAACAAGAGAATAATTCAAACGATTAGCTAATTTGAGAAGCATTTTCATATGAGAAAATTTTCCTTATTCAGCGGTTGGAAACCCTATAGTTAGCTGATATAGTAAATTATGTGGTAAGCGGTATCATTCCTTTTGATTTCTCTTATCAACAACGAAAGAAGTTCTTAGCAGATATTAAGCATTACCATTAGGAAGAGCCATATTTATTTAGAATTTGTGTTGATCGATTAATTTGGAGATGTGTTTTGGAAAGTGAGATGTTGTTTGTGTTAACTCATTATCACGATTCACTTTATGTAAGGCATTATGGTGGAAATAGAACTGCAAGTAGAATCTTGGAATGCATATTTTATTGGCCAATATAGAAAAAACATGCAAGGGAATTTGTGCAAAGATTTGACAGATGTCAAAGAACAGGAAACATTTTAAAAAGAGACGAGATGCTATAATCAAGTTTATTGGAGGTTGAGATATTTGATGTATGGGGAATCAATTTCATGGGATCGTTTCCTACATCATATGGAACAAATACATATTAGTGGGAGTAGATTATGTCTCCAAGTGGGTGCAAGCTAGTGCTAACTCAAGTAATGATGGAAGGGCGGTGACAAAATTTTTGAAAGGGTTGTTTGTGAGATTTGGGGTTCCACGTGTTTTAATCAGCGATGGTGGTTCTCATTTCTGTAACTCAAAGCTTGAAATTTTGTTTAAACGATATGGTGTGTAACATAGGGTGGCAACACCCTATCATACACAAACAAGTGGGCAAGTGGAAGTGGTCAATAGGGAGTTAAAACGGATTTTGGAGAAAGCGGTGAATAGAGCAAGGAAAGATTGGGCAATGAAGCTTGACGATGCTTTATCGACATATCGAACAACTCTTAAGCCACCAATTAGAACAACTCCCTATAGACTTGTTTATGGTAAGGCATGTCATTTGCCTTTGTAACTTAAACACAAAGCGTACTGGGCTATCAAAACTCTTAATATGGATGGCAAAGTGGCAGGGAATAAAAGATTGCTGCAATTGCAAGAGTTAGAGGTGCTACATTTCACGGCTTATGAGAATGACAAGTTATTCAAAGAACGAACCAAAACAAGGTATAACCAACATATTAAAGATAAGTATTTCAAAGAAGGAGATTTTGTTTTGGTATATAACTCTTGGTTAAGATTATTTCCAAGAAAGCTGCATTCAAGTGGGCCTTTCAAAGTCATCATTTATGGGAATGGAGCTTTGGAACTTGATAATACACGTGGTGAGAAGTTCTAGGTGAATGGACAAAGGTGTAAGTTTTATCTTGAAGGTCTTATTCATATACCTAAGGAGGTAATGGCTTTTCAATTTAACCCTTGAAAGATAGGCTTCGGTTATGCTAAAAGACCTTAAAATTAGCATGTGTGTGTGGTAGGAGTAAATAAAATACAAGTTTGTTTGTTTGTTTATTTGTTTGCTTTAGAAGTTGTTTTGTAGGAAACCCAAATGGTGTGATTGCACTACAGTGCGATCGTGATGGTGGAATAATTCCTAGAACCGACTAGGGCGCAATCGCAACAGAGAAGGAGATGTGAAAACGTTCGGGTGCAATCGCAAGCGACTAGGGTGCGATCGCAACAGAAGCTGAATTGTGCATGACCATTTGGGTATGGTCACAAATCATAAGGGTGCGATCACAACCGTGACATTACACTGAAGATACAACTAAGTAGCAATCGTAAATTGGTCCCACTACTCGAGGTAATGTTAAAAATTTAAACTTTTCCTCAGTTCCCAACCTAAATTTAAGAGTCTTCAACTACCTGCACATCTCTTTAACCTATTTAAATGTGTATTGAGGGAGTTTTCTTGTGCTATTCCATTCTTAAAACCCTAGTTTCAAAAGTCTTGTGTAAATAACGGTAAGAGGACCATCCCCTTCAACATACACTAAAATCAAATCACCTATTGAAGAGAATGTCATGAGGAAGGATGGTAACATCAAAGTCTAAAGGGAAGGAAAAGGCAGTTAGACAATTGATGCTGGATCTCTCAGCACAATATTCTACCTCTTTTTTTATCTTCTTGCAAGAGGAAGGGTAGAAGTAGCAAAAGGTGAAAGGTAAAAGAATCATTGTTTTAAGGTATTTTGATTGGGAGATGGCGACAAAGTTAGGTGTGAAGGACAATCTTCTAGCCATAGCTGACCGATTGGGATGGTTGTAATTGATTATGAGCAAATGGGAGATTTACGAAGAGCTAATACATGAATGCTATACAACTTGGTAGTGGAAGGGTCGAAATTCATAAAATTGAAGTTTAGGATGGGTGATCAAGAATGGGTAATGGATGCATCAATGTTGGAAAACTTATTTAGATTGCCACAAGTTGGATCAACTAACCAAACTGGTGAATTTTCCCCAAGGGATTTCTGGAGAATAATTACGGGGGGTTCATCGAAATATTTAGTTCAAAACGTCCCAAACTTGTTCATTCGGGATGCTTCGTTGACCCTTCTTTACAAATTCATGGCAATATCCATTTTCAGTAGGGTAGAGAGCAATAAAGTGTCAAGTCAGGAGCTATATGTTTTGTGGTGTGCCTCAAACAACACAACATATTGTACCTCCTTCCACCTGTTGAAAGGATTTGTGTAAATGGCACGGCCTTCAAGCAACAAGCTAGGATTGGGATATATTTTGACAACATTAGCTTGATCAGTACGTCTCAACCTCAAAACCATGAAATGTGTTCCGACAGAAGTTTTCAACCCAAGGTACGTACATATTTGTGGATTGTTGAGCTTCGCTGGATGTAGTTTACGCCCTTATAATGAGCGAGTAGCCATTAAACAACGAGAAATAAGGGAGGCATATTCTAGTGATGAAGAGGAAGAAAACAACGAGTCACAACAGCAAGAAGCACAATCCACAATTCCCACTATTAATGCTGCTACAGTTTTGGAGACGCTCAACCGTTGGGAAGCTACCTCAGCCGCCAATAGCAATAGGTTAATAACAATTGAAAGAACAATGGCAGATATCCAAAAGCAACTGTGGTATCAAATAAAGTAGTTGAAGAACTTCTTCGCTGCGTCAAATGTGGAGGTGCCATCACCTACACCTTCACCACCAGGTTCTCCTGTTCTTTAAAAACCTTTTAATTATCTTTTTCTGCAATTTTACATTCGCTGTGTGTTTGTGATGTTTCTGTTTTATTGTTCTTTGCTAGGTTATGAGTTTATGACTAAGATAGTGACATGCCAAGAATTTTGAACTTAGCTTGACTGATTGTTAATTTCATACATGACCTCTTAATCAATAAAAATTTAGAAAATATTTATAATGATCAGTTGAGGATAGTGCGCATACTGGACTAGTTTTGGTACCTTGGTAGAATTATTTGTATTAAGTTCGTGCTTGTTAATTATGAATATTGATGTTTACTTGAAATTTAAACTTGAGGATGACACAAAAGTGTGTGATAAAAAAATATCTTGCTCCATTGTGCTAAGGGTGCCCGTAACTAGCCTTAGAAACATGAGCAGTGCTAGTAGCCACTTGATGATGTAAGTGAACTAGGTCTTGTGCATTTGAGTATACTCCTCAGTATGCATTCGATTGAAAAAACTTTTCATCTCGAGCAAACGTCTTAAGTTATGCTGGAAATAAGGTCTCTTCATCCTCATTACACAGTATTACCAATTGATAATGTTCCAAATATGGTTTTATAACGACTAGATTCTGATAATGATGTTATTGGTGCTATTTATTGCTCTTGTATACATACTATCATCAATTTGATTTGAGGGAGCTTTTCTACATTTTTGGTAATTAAGGGGTTGTAGGAGGTTCACAATCATGTCAAGATTAGTAAAATATTCTTTGGCATCAAGCTACCTGAGCCATTTCTTGTGTTTATTTTATATTTTCGTTTTGCATGCTTGTGGGCAAGCATAAGTATAGTGGTGAGTATAAAAAGCTTGATGAGTTATAAAATAATAACACACTCGAATCTCGATTGCAAACGTACGGGTTATTTTAGTATGGTTATCGTTCCCTCGAGGATCTATACTAAGCACCAATTAAATTCTTTCTAGATTGTTCAAGTTAATAATAAAAGAATTAAAAGTTGAGAAGGATTTAAATAAAACAACGATATTGAAATCACCAGGACAAAACTAATCTGTAAGAAATGGAATTGTTTTTCACAAATTCACAAAATTAAAAGCTCCAAAGATTGTTTCAAATCCTGCTAAATACATCTAAATTCTATTATTTTACTACCCCAAGTTTCTTAAGAAGTAAATCTTCTCTCTCAAGCTTGAATTACCTACTCTACTTTATCGCAATGCAAATCTCTCAATTTGAATATAAATGAAACAGAGATGAACCACATAACTTTTAAAGAATAAAACTTAGACACTAATCTCTTAACATGCAAGTTATATTTGTATTTACTCAACTCTCATTAAGATCTAACAATAAAAGAAAAACTATTCATAAGAACAACAACCATACATAGCAGATGTTTAGAAAACAATATTCACCATAGAGGTTGAAACAATCTTTGAAAAAGAAACTAAAAAGCACACAAAATAAATGAACTAAAATTTAAATGAAAAGAAACAAAAGTTCATATGCCCTAAATTACAATGTTACAGAGCTCCTATTCCTTTATCTTCTTCTTGCTTTTTCCCCGTGCTTTTGTTCTTCATAGCACCCTTTTTTTAATATTACTTTGTGCCTTTTTCCATGATTGTCCATGTCCACTGAATTGTAGCAGCTTCCCCCGACATTCTTGCACATTAAGGACTGCTTTTCACCATTCACCATTGGTTTAAACACGTGAGGAATGTTGCAAATTGCAATCGCACATGACATTTGCAATCGTGTCTGTACGTCAATAACCTATCTTGTGATCAGACGTCCTGAATGTGATCGCACCATGCTGACTTGCGATCGCACCCGAAGTTACATCCAGAAGACCTATTGATATTGCGATCGCACTGAAGTGGTTTGCAATCGCACCTTGATTGTGCTCGCACTATCTCTATCACGATCGCATCAGATATAATTGTCCTTGTTTATTCCACCAGTTTCTATCATTTTGCTCCCCTATTCCTTCACACTCAACAAAACATCAAACTTGCCTAAAAACTTAATTAAACTACGAAATCAAGAATAAAAAGTACAACAAACATAATTAAAAGCATTAACACTCAACAAGGAAAAGCACACACATCAATAAGATGCCCAAAAAGTTGTGGAAGATCCTAGGTGAAGAGAGCCTTACTTAGGAAGCCAAGATTTTTAATGTGATCCTTAAGTCCACCAAACTATCGGATGAGTGGAGACTTAGTATGCTAATTCCTTTATACATGAACAAAGGGAAGATATAAATTTGTAATAACTATAGAGATATCATACTACATAGTCACACTATAAAGTTATAGGAGAAGGCGATTAAGAAGAGAGTGAGAAGGATGCACCTATTTTAGAGAACCAGTTTGGTTTCATACTACTAATGTCTATACAAAAGCTTTACATCTCCTTAAAATATTAATGGAATATTATAGGGAAAGACTAAATTACACATGATTTTATTGACTTAGAAAAGGCTTATGATAGGGTACCTAGATAATTCATATGGATGTGTTTAGAAGTTAAGGGAGTTCCTATAACCTATATACAAGTTATTAGGGATATGTATAAAGGTATAAATATTAGACTAAAAATGATATGAGGAGATACATAGTATTTTTCTATCGATGTTTGGCAACATCAGGGCTCTTTATTAAACCTCTCTTTTTTATATAATAGTGATGGATAAGCTCACAAAGAATATCCAAGGTGATGTCCCTTAGTGTATTTTTTTTGTGAATAGTATTATTCTAGTGGATGAAACAAAAGAGGATGTCAATGTCAAGATAAAACTCTAGAGGGATATATTAGAGTTGAAGGGCTTTAAATTAAGCAGGATTAAGACTGAGTACTTATAGTGTAACTTTTCAAGCTATTAGGTGGCTTTCGATATGGACGTAAAGATTGGTTCAGAAGTTATATCATAAAAATAGTGTTTTAAGTATATAGAATCTATCATCCAAGCAATGGAGAGATCGATGAAGACATAGGTCACTGTATCAAATCAAGGTGGCTTAAATGGAGAAGTATATCGAGAGTTTTATGTTTCAAGAAGATACCATTCAAGCTCAAAGGTAAATTCCATCATTTAGCGATTCGGCCAATCATGCTTTATGAGGTAGAGTATTGGCCAATTCAATAGGAGCATAGTCATAAGCAAATGGTAGTAGAGATGAGAATGCTCTATTGGATGTGCAACCTTATTAGAAGAGATAAGGTTAAGAATGTAATCGTAAGAGACAAATTAAAAGGTGACTAATATTAATAAAAGATTAAAAGAGACAAGGTTATAAGGTTTAGACATGTTAAGAGGAGAAATCCTGACGCTCTAGTGAGAAGATGTGAGAAGATTGTAATTAGAAACTGTAAGAAATAAAAAAGGAAAGCCTAAAAAGAATTGGAAGAGGTAATCAAGGATGATATGACTCTATTGGACCTTAATGAGGACGTGACTCTAAATAGAAATTTTTGCCATACTAAGATACGGGTAAAGATTCTCACATAAAGAGGTCCTTCTCTTTCTTATTGGTCTTTTAAACATCTTCTTTTAAATCTTATGTCTTATATTTAGCCTAAAAATTTAATATTTAGTACTTTCCTCTTAATTATTTAGCCTAAAAATTTTCTTATTTAACATAAGCATTTTCTTGTTATGCCTTGCTTATTCTCTTCTTTCTAGCTTGTATATTTATTTATTTGTTTGATGTTTTGTTTTTATTATTTACCTTGTTATATATTTGTATAAATATAAAAACAAAGAAAAAGTGTTTGTAAAATTTAAATAAATAACTATTCCGCTAGCCTTAGGGTTATGAATAGAGCTAGTAGCCAATTGAGAACGTGATGTAGTCGAGTAACCAGATCGACATGCATCACAAATGTGTGCCTTCACGTTAAAGACAATAATGACATTCTGACCAAGAAACTTACTAAAAACATGACTTAGTTGAATAATTGGGTCGACATTTATCACCAATGTTTGCCTCCTTGTAAAAAGCCTAAGTCTATGTCCAAAAAAAGTAATAAAAAATATTTTCTAATAAAGCCTACCAAACTTGTAAGTAGCTTAACTTTTCATGAAAACATACTTAGGAGTAGTTATAGAGTGGATTGACCAAATAATTATTAATTTGTGTGCAATTGAAAGGGATGAATAAACTTGACATTTAAGTTTTAATTAATATGTATATTTAGTTCAGAGCTCCTAGACGTGAATTTTGCATGTTAATAATTTGGAACAACTTGACTGATTGTGCTTAGAGTTAAATTTGTTTCATGAAGTTAAAGCCATCATATCATTATTGCATTGTTTGCTTTGTGATTGTGTGTTGTTTGTTGTTTTGTTTGTTTGGGGACAAACAAATGTTTAAGTGTGAGGATGTGATAAGTGTAAATTGCTTCACGTTTTAGGACATAGTTCGTTATATGGTTAGCCGTTAATTCAATCATTTAGTATGTGTTTAGGTTAGAATGTGTTAGTTTGTTTATTATTTATGTTTGAAGTATTTTATGGGTCAGTACAAGTTTCTGAGCTTAAATATTATATTATATTTTTTAGACACCTTGATGTATTTGTTATTGTTTCAAAGTCAATATCGAAGAATGGAGGAGTTTCAGAGGAAACTTGGGCCATAACATAGGCCTATAATCATGAAAGAAGGCTTAAATGTGAGCCACAATTGTGGCTTGTGTCAGGTAGACGTGTAGATGCCTACAAACTTCACATTTCGAGAGACTTTTTGGACCTTTCGGACCCTAGAAAAATCCTAGGGTTACCCAAAACATAAAAGACTATTTAAAGAACAACAAGAGAAGAAAAGAGAGAGCTTTTTCATGCAGCCACACTTGAAACCTAAAAGAGAATACCGAAAGAGAGAAATAAGAAGAAGGAAGAGGAAGAAGAAGCTGACTCCACGTGCTTCCTAGATTAGGAGGTTTTTCGATAACGTTGCCTTCTATTATCTATTCCATGTTGTACATTCTTTTCATTTTGATTTTATTATTGTATAGAATTGAGATGGATAGTATGATGATAGGATTTGGAATATTGATGTTCTTCTAAACTCTCCTTCGGGATTTTATTTTGATTTAATGTTATCCGTGTTAATTTTGTGTTATTTGCATTGGGTATTGTGATTTGTTGCATTTCTTGCATAATTTGGTTATAAACTGAGAGGGTGAATCGAATACAAACAATTGGATCAGATTAATCAGAGTTAGGTGATTCAATGGAACCCGCAACGAATCAGATTGGTAATTATACAGAGAGAGATCCCGTGTAAGACCTGATAGTTTATTAGAGTGCTTTAGATCTAATTAGGATTGTGTGCCTTTTGTTAATTGAGAGATTACAAATTTCATAATCAATTAGGGTTTAATAGCTATAACTCGAGAGAGACTAATCAGCCCTAGGATCATCTAGAACTAACGCCCCATTAACACACAATCGACTAGGTTAGCATTAATAATAGGTAAATTTTTATTCTCATAACTTGATTAATCTCTCTTATTTGATTTACAATGTGCTTCTATATTGCTAAAATTTCATTTCTTTTGTGTTATTTTCTTAACTACGACTCTGCTAAAATTTCATTTCTTTTGTGTTATTTTCTGAATTACGACTCTTGCAAACCAATTTCTCAAATTTACTTTTGAAAACTTTAATTCCATTACTTCAATTTCCTTAACCTTAGATAACATAGAATTATATTAGTCCCCCTCCTCATGGGATCGACGCCTCTTATATTACAGTCGCGACCTATGCACTTATGGTATTTGAGGACATAAATATTAAAGCTCGAATGATACATTAATCCTCAATTTTAATAAAGTAAAAGTACCTATCTTATTGAACAATGTAATTTCACATGTTTCAAGCTTATTGAAAAGTTCTTCAAATTTTATTTGAATAAAGATTGTCCATTGAACGATAATTAAAAAAAAGTCAACAAATCCCAATATACAAGACTCTCAGCTTTGCCAGGGTTGGGATAGGTACATTAATTATACACAACTTTCTTTTTATATTTTTACAAAGAGGTTATTTCTGTGACTCAAATTTGTGATCTTACAATTACAAAAGAATAACCTTACTAATTACTCAAAAACTTGCCCTCAAATGATAATTAATATTAAAACACTACAAAAAAATGAAGTTTAGTGACGAAAACACATTCTGTCGAAAAGCTTATTTAGTGACAGAATTTACCGACGGATCAAGGTGTTGAAGATATGACTATAGGTTAATTTACTGACCGAAGTTTTATGTACCATTGGTTAATATACCGACGGTTATTCTGTGCAATCTTCGATCAGTAAATTTACCAACGGAGAAGATTTCTCCATCAAAAAATTACCAACGGATTTGGTTATTCCATTGGCAAATTCATATTGTCATTACCGATAGCTTTTAGTTTTTCATCAGTAAATTTACTAAAAATTATTTTTTAAAATTTTCTTGTATTAAATTCTATTTGATGATGTTATAGTCAATGTATAATTTAAACAGTTATGAGTTATCTGTTGATAATATTTTGATTTGTTTCAACATTTAATTTTTTAAAATAGAAAATTTATTGATGATATAAGGTAAAATTTATCTTAATTGATAATAAAAAATTATTATGTACATAATAAGTATTTGTAATTCATACAAAATGACTACAAGTACGCAATTCATTTGGTGACCGCTGATGCTCTGATTGCTATGATGAGGTGCTATGCCTCCCCTTCAACTCATCCATCTCATTACGGAGCTGAGCTATGTACTCCATCGACTATTACAACTGAGTTGTCAATGTCTACATTGTGCTCTGAAGCTCATTCACTTCATTGATTGTCGACCGACTACTAGATATTGCTGTACTGGAAGTAGAAGATACGAATAACATGTGTTTGCAAAAAACCTAAGTTGAATAACCTTCAACAACGGTCCCTACCACCCACTGCATGAAGATAGGTTTGAGTCTCATCAACATCTTCAGACTGCTGAGACTGTCGTTAAATATTTTCTTATATTTGGTTCTATCATAAGGTAATATTTATGTTAGTAAGTGATAATTATTAAGCATTAATATTAAAGCACAACTTTCACATACATTTATTTCTTTACATTGGGTGTTGACGAAGGTCACACCGTCATGCTTTTTAGTGTGAGTGTGCAAAAAGAGTTGACAGGGTGTAGGCCTCATGCCTGTAGACTTTTCCTGTATCAGAATAAAATGTTATAAGTGAACTACAATTTATAACATTATCATTTTTATAATATACATATTTTCATTCAAAAATTCACACATCAAATTAAATTGAAATACAC
>JANITW010000236.1:50115769-50135828 GCA_027564335.1 Erythroxylum williamsii | reverse complement strand
ATTATAGTCACATCAATTGGAAGGTATAACTAGCTAGGACGGGAAGTTATGCCTCTCCCTATGTGTTCATTGTATCAGAGGGAGTAGGCCGTGATTTTAGGCTTATTTCTTGTCTATCCATATGCCGATGGAAGCTCAGCCAATTTCACATCTCCCAGAAGATTTTATATCATATCTTTAGACAAGACAGCCTGATTAAGATATTGATGTCAGTTAATTAATAGTTCCAACTTTTCCAAATGGGCTGGAACATGCAGGTCCCAGAGAATAAAGGGGCTGAGGAGCCTTTTACCGTTCTTTCAAATTTCTTTCCTAAACCTTCAGTTTTGCATCGTTCACTAGTAGTTTATTGGTCAGGGCCTTTTCTTGTAATATAGTTAAACTTGTACAAACTAACTGAATCAACTCTAAATGTACTATGACAGGAGGGAAACTCTGTTTAATGTAATCAAAGCACTCAGAGATATTTATTGAAGAATAAGGACAAGAAACAAAGGCAATTAAAACTTTGGATGGGATACGATCAATCGTAAAGGACTGAAAGAAGTCGCCTGACTTTGAGAAAAGCGGAAAGAGCCTTCGAGAGAGAGATGGTGTCCATATTTAGCATAGTGTTGGAGTATTAGGGAATAAACAGTAGCAGTAATAAGAACTGTAATATTGAAACGCCTGTCCTGGGAATAATTATTGTCTTTCAGAGATTCGTTTGGGAAAGAAGCACAGAGAACTCACGGTGCAAAGAACCCTACTTTTGTTGTTTATATGTACGTGGCAACATTGATGAGGACTGATTCCACTCTACTATACAATATTCTCTTTTGCTTCAATGATTATGAATGTCACTCAACCATAGTTAAAAGGGTTTTATCCAGTCAATTACTTGTGTAAGGGGCAGTGATTAGTAACCTATGCTGGATTAGGCATGACCTGATCTTAAGAAAAAGATAATTAATCATCGTAATTGCCAGCATCATTGCATTTCTCAACGATGTTTTGTGTTCAGTTGTTGACATTAAAAAGAGGCAACCCGGGAAAGCAGGTTGAAAATTAGCAATTGTCATTTGAGTTTTGAGAGAGAACTCGACAGCTGTTTTTACTTGTACGATGAACTTTTATCAAGGAAAAAAAAATATTAGGCAGTACTATAACATCTCCCTTGTATCTGTGCAAATGTACAGAAGAAATTATCAGGTTGATTTTTTTTATATTTTAATTTTGAATGTAAACAGAAGTAAGAAAGATAAATCATGGTGATTCGAGAACAACCAAAATGAACAGCGGAGAGTAAAGAAGTCGGGAAATTAAAGGAGCCTGACGATGAATTTTTATTCATGATGTTACGTAATCATCTAATATTGTAAAAAATCTCTGTTTACCAAAATCCTGACTAGCTACATATTTGGGAATTGCGTATCTGCAAAAACATGACTAGCTAGCTACATAGGAACTTGTTACAGTAAGAGACCAAGAGTTACAAGACCCAGGAAGCTAATGTCGTGAAGCCTTTGCTTGTAACTTCTTTCTCATGTCCGCTGCCTCTAAAGCCCTGACCGCGCTCCAGAATCAATCTGACAGAAGCCATAAGAGTCTAAAGCCCTTATTCAGTTTCCACCTGTGTGAGGCTGATTATTACTTGGAGCCTTCCTAAAAGGAACGATTGGCCACCTTAGTCAGGCTGAAATAAAGTGCAGGAAGACAAAAGTTGCGAGATGTCCAAAACCTTGAGAATTTAGTCTCTAACAGTTTCCTGCAGGCCACAAAATCCTTCTGTTGAACCGAATCGAATGGCACATTTCACACAATCTATTACCCTTTGGTTCTTCGATATAATCATCATTTGGATGCTTATCATTATAATATTATTTAAAATACTGTATATTATTTGTTTCTTCACAAATAAGATGCAAAGAAAACGTCTACAGAAATAATTGACAAGGCTCCAGAGAAAAGTCATGAATATACTATAACTTGGACAAAAAGCTTTCTAGCTAGGTCGCCAGAACAAGTAACCATTTGCAGTAATGCTGTGATAATTAATCATCATAGTTAAGACACTATCCAACACTAAGTGAATAAATTCAAGGTTGAGCAGGCGTTACCTCATCATAAGTCGAATGGCTTTTTAAGTTTGAGGAATAGAATAAAGAGACTGGTATCCACAAGCCATATTATATGTAAATCTTTCGCGTGAGTGGCTAAACTAGATAAATACTATACAGATGACAGGATGAAACAAAGAGTAAAGGGAGCTCCCTTCAGTCCAAGTACAGGAAGCTTAAGATTCAATTTGTCTCCCGCATCATTCACACATTTACTGGGTGCTCTGCTTGCCCCTTAAACTCAGTATTTGGATGAATGAGTCGGCAGGTAATTAAATCCTACTGCAACCCATGAGTGGACTGACGGGAACTCTCTTAGCTGTTAATAATCGTCGAGACAAGAACAGTAACAACACTTAACTCGTTAGATGTAGAACCAGCTTTAAAATGTACAAGCAATGCTCGCATAAGTTGAGATCAAAGAGATGGTTAGCTCTCAGAATAATTGAAACATTCTCTAGTCACAACCCTAAAAGTAAAAGATATCCCATATCCTTTCAGAAGGGACAAAAGAGGATTACTTCCCTTTTAACGAAATTGCAAACCAATTTTAGCAATCATTAGTACTTTGAAACTAAATGACTATGGACGTCAGGAAGTTAGAAATTGGAATACATGCACATATAGAGGCAGACAACAGGAGAGACAGAGAGAAAAAGAGAGGGAAGGAACATATCTCAGCGACGTCAATATGGTAATGAATTGGATTAGAAGGAAGCATCAAGGATCCTTTGCTGCTATATCCAAGCTAAATACTTCTTACGGTTATTTTAGGGAGAGTCGTGGGCTTATATAGGTGAAGCGAAGGTAGAGTTCATAAACCAATTGGTTCGTATCGAATACAGTATCATGATGTAAATGAATAAACTACATAAAGAAAGTCATATTCATATTCTTGCTTTATTTTTTAGCCTTCTATGATCACGTAGAACCCTTCTGCCAATCGTTTAAATCATGGGCATGTTGGTTATAAACTTGTTTTTTAATTTCTTTTGCTGTCAAGTTTTGGCTAAAAATAGCTGTTAGCATTTATTTTTAGTTTGCTGTTTATTCCTCCGTAAAGATAGGATTAGTTTGTTAATAAGTTGAATTAGTATTTAGGAAGTGAGATAAGTGGAAGTAGTGGTAGCTGATTTGTAGCCAGAAGTGCGTTATTTTTCATTATATAAGAAAAACGGTGTCAAGTTACAGTTGTAGAGACACCACAAAAAAATTTGCTGTTGTTTACAGGGCAATCTATCACTACATTCACATATGCCGTCCAACTTTAGCACTTTAAAAAATCTATTAGTAAAAGCTAATAAACACTTTAAAATTAGTTATAAAAAAGAAGAGAAAACAAAATACTCCTGGTCGCATGAGATGTGTTAATTTTAACATTTACAAATCCTTAGACGTGCAAGCTGCTTGGCTTCCATACCATACACTTTCTTGTACTCGAAAGGTGGAATCATCCACCCTAAACGTCCCTACATCTTGACCCGACAGAGTTGTGAGAGGGGTTAAATTACGGTTTAATCTCACAAAATTTATTAGAAAGGTAGCCTATTATTTGGTACACAAAAGGAACCACCACATTAGATGAACTCTCGCACTATCGCTGTTAGGACTTGAATTTGAGATCTTCCACTCAACTTCTTTTTTGATAATTAGTTGAGCTACACTTTCTTTTATTTTATTTTATTTTTGGTGCAAAGGAAAAGAAACTAGTTGAGCTACACTTTCTAATTTCAAGCTTCTGTGCTTTTGTGCAATCATGTGAGCCAGCGCCCAAAAGGGAAAAACTATTTTACTTTGTTGTAGTACACGTCAACAATTTTACTCCCAAGTTTCTATCTTCTTTTCTAGGGTTCTCAAATTTTTTTCTTTTAGTTTATGAAATTAATTACTCGTTGATCTGAAAAAAGAGGTAATTAAATTATATATAGCAGGGATGTGTTGAAATATTTATTTGGCAATTTATAGGTTTAAATATATATAATCCATATCATGTAGTTGTTTTCATCAAAATGAGTATTGATTGATATTATAGGCCATGTTAGTAGTATGCTAATATTTAAATTTTAGTTTATTTTTAAAAAAAGAATATTTGAACTTTAGGTTTTATTTTTTTTAATAATCTCCAATTAAAGTCATATGAAAGGATAAATACATTAACTTCTCATTGAATGCACGTCTTAATATTTAAATTAAAATGATACTCTTACTTTCTCGATAAAATTACGTTAGGGTTAATTTATACTCGCAACTAACCAAATCAATTTATAAAATGTTAACAAATGGGATCATACAAGATAGTTTCTTTTTTAATTAACTCATATTTTTAACCTTCACATGAGAAAAATAATTTAAATCCTTTCTCTTTCTCTTTCAAATGTCCCTGCATAGTCTTTTCTTTCTTTTCCGTTGACATATGGAGGGCACAATGTATAAAGTTTTACTAAATTATCTAATTCTGTTATCTTCCCAAAGGCCAGGTAGTACAAATCAGTAGTATCTAAAACTAAAGGAATAACAAATTATAAAGTGTCCAATTTTCTAAAACTTTTTTAATTCAGTCCTAAACTTTTAAAATTTTTAATGAAGTCACTAATTTTTTATAACTTTATCAACTATAGTTCAAAATGTTAATTTTGTTAATATTTAATTGTGTATGACATGTAGGCATCTACGTGAAAAATTAATTATCAACTAATTATTCTCGTGAATTAAAACATCTCTCAACGTGCAAAAAGGGATATGAGTTGGATGTTTTAGTCTATATAAATCATTAGTTAACAATTAATTTTTTACATAGATGCCTACATATCATGGACAAAAAAGATTTTGTTAACCAACTTAGCAAAATATTAACTGAACTAACGTTTTAAACAGAGTTGTTAAGATTATAAAAGGTTGATCACTTAATTAAAAAATTTAAAAATATGGGAACTGAATTAAAAAATCTCAATAAGTTCAGCACTGTAGAATGTGTTATTCCAAAACTAAAGATATGGTAGATTTTATTATAAATGAACTTGACTTTTTGAAATTTTATAGTATGGTTAAATGAGTAGTTAAATGGTTAAATTTTAATAAATTTAGGTTATTTAAGAATGTCTTAAAATTGTCTACGTCTAGATTTAAATGAACCTAACAACGAGTCATTTATTATTACTTAAAGGGAGTTGTGATGAAATAAACGTTGGTAATTTTTTCCTATTATAAAGATTTTATTTTATTGAAATTATTTATTCCTTTGTATTTTACCATTAAATGAATTTAAGTTAGTGAATCAAGAATCCTCTATTGACTGTATTAATAACCATGTAATGTTTGGTTTTGTGCAAAGGAAAGAATAAAAGTTCTATTACTAGAATATTCTTTCTTTGTTGATTATGCGAACGTGTAATTTTTTTTGACCATATATATTTTTAACAATGTAGTATCAAAGCTAAATATGACATCAATATTGAGCCTTTATGTCTTTCCACAATCCATAATTCATCAAACTCAATTATGAGAATTGAGTACTTAAGATGAAGATCATTCTTGATTCATAAGGTGTATGAGATGTAGTCAATAAAGGCTATGTAAAACCTTTAAATTAGACAAGCTTCAATTATATATATATATAAAAAAAACTTTGGAGAAGGAAATGAAGAAAGGTTATAGTGAATCTACCATCAATCATCAAGGTTTGGATGAAGATTTATTCAAGAAAATAGCCAATGAAACTGTATCAAATAAGGCATGGAAAACACTTTAAAATTTGGTGATGGGATTTGATAAGTTAAAGATAGTGTTATTTTCAACTATAAAGGGTGAGTTTAAGACACTATGAAGAATCCATTTTAGAGTACTTAACAAGATTCCTATGAGTGGTGAATCAAATGAAGATGCTTATCAAAACCATTCAAGATGTTCAACTTGTAAAAAAGGTCCTATGATATCTTAACTCGAAATTCAATCATATAATAATAGTTATTGAATAATCCAAAGATGTGAGTATTATGACCATAGATGAACTAAATGGACTATCTTATTAAGAAAGGATGAATGGCAATATGAAGGATGTAGTAGCAGAACAAGCTTTACTAGCAAAGTTACACTACAATGGAATGTAATTTTAGTGACAAAAAATTTCGTCATTAAAAGTTCCTAAATTGTCGCTAAAGACCACTAATGATGATTTATATTAGTCACCAAATCCCCGTACGTAAAAAATATAGGCAAATAATTTTTGGCAATGAGTTTTTTACATAGCTAAATGATACTAGTGACCATTTTCTAAATCTTCGCCAATCACTTTTTACTACATTATATTTTCCTAGCCAAAAATTATTAGCTATGTATCTGTAAACATAGGTAAAAAATTTTAGTAGCATTGTTAGTAGTGTAGCCAATAATTTCTGGCGATGAAAGGGAAGCATAACCAAAGGCTTTTGGTGACGATTTAGAAATGTAGCCAAATTTATGTTTTTCTGAAACTTAATGAAATTTTATTAGTGACAATTTTGGAAATATAGCCAAATGTTTTTAGCTACATTTTTTAAAATGTAGACAAATCTTTTTAGCTACATTTTGATAATTTTGATATAAATTGTTATTAAATCTTTTATCATGTTAATTATAGTTAATTGTGACTTTTTTAATCCATGTTATTGTATGTAATTTTTAGATTTTATAATCTATTATACAAAAATATAATAAGAAATAGTTGGAAAATAGAAGCATTGTATATAAAGAATTAAATATCATTAAATGTTAATTAAAAATGTTAACAAAAAAACTTATGTACAAAATAAAAAATTCAAAATTTAGTTTAATAACTAAGAATCATTTTCATCGTCACTACTTACATCATTCAAGCCAAGTAATTTTTTGACCATCTTTTCAAACTTGGCCAACTTCTTTTCATTACATTGTAAGATTTGTTCATTATGTTCTAATTTAGCCTTAAGTGACTGGTTCTTTTCTTGAAGATGCTAAACATATGTAGGTGTTGATAAGGATGAAGTAGTTAGCTTAGGCCCAAACCTAACATCTTGATGAGGATGAACCAAGAAGGTCTTCTCGTTATGATTCCTAGGCTCGTGGTTTATTTTTCTGATAAGCCTCATAGGAGCTGCATCACAAGTTTCTAGCCTATATACCATCCTAGAGGTTTATTATGTAAAGGATTATCCATAACAAATCGAACCCATTATATATGCAGTAATTACTTATGTTATTCATAAAACTACTCATCAATGATTCCAAGAATATTCCAAACAACAATAAAAAACCAGGAAGTCCTTTACATTCATACAAAACCTAAACATAAATTCTCATATTATCAAAGCATAACATATGATAGACAATAGTTGGATGGCTTACTTGAACAGACAGACAACCACATACTACAAAGAAGAAGGATGAGGTTGGACAATTGTCGATGCTTTTCAACATAAATCAGGGCTTGCGAAAATGACAATTTCATATATAATATAATACACTTGTTTAAAATTTTTGTATTTATATCTTTTACATGCAACGTCGTAATCCTAATTTCACCAATGATATAGGTGCTTTTACTATGAAATAGTAAACTAATACATTTTTGTTCTCTTTGTAAGCTTATTAGTGTATCAATATTCATAACACATACATAAACAATAATATACACAAAACTTAACCCAAAAAACACCCAAACTAACATATACATAAACAATAATATACATAACAATGTTAAGAAAGTATATACACAAAACTCAACCTATAAACCACCTAAACTAACATATATGGACGTCCTAGGTAGGAAAGTTGAGAAATTATATACAAAAAGTACAAATCAAGCATTTTTGGCAGTATGAAAACTTGGAAATAAAGTTCAAAATTCCAATTAAGCTCTTTTGTTTGTCAACCTCAAGAATGAAGTCACTTTAAAGTTAAAACTCCTAAGACTTTTTATGTCTTTTTCAATTAAGTATTAAAATTCCTTTAGACATGTTAATTTTATTTACACATTCATCTAAGCATCTTTTTCAATTAAGTGATTAAATTCCATTAGACATGTAAACTTTGCAAAAAAGAACATTACACCTTCCAACCTTCTTTGATTACACCTATGTTTAATTTGAAAAAAGAACTTCATCCTTCTAACACTATGTTGTAATAGGCAAGCTTTTTCCAATAAATTTCAATATGAATTAGAATCTAATACTAAATTTTAATACTAATACTAATACTAAATTTAATTAAGTAAAAACCTAAGCTCCAAATTACAACAATAAGCAATTAAGCTAATATGCTTTGTTGTAATCTAATAACAAAGAAAATAACTTTGAAAGGACATTTGTTCCTTATCAAAACAAAAAACTAAAAACCTAAGAGAACTTTCATTAAACACTTTATATAGGCTTCAAAAATTCAACCCTAGTTAACAACAAAATTCTGTCTTTTCCTTTTCTTCACCAACATTAATATAAACAAATAAACATTCAACCATTAATATTCTAAATAAATGCAAACAACTCAAAGTTTCACCTTAAAACCGACCATGAGCATAACATTTAACAACAATAATGAAACAAAAAAACTTAAAACAAGTACTTCAACTATTTACCTCAACTATAATTGGAGGGAGACTATGGAAGAGAAAACGAAGAGAACATGATGAACGGATGAAGAGAAGAGAAGATTAAAAGGAATTATTCATAAAATGTTGAAGGGAAAAAGAAGAGAAGAGGAGGCATGAACAAGACCTACGAAGACAAAGAGGTGAACAAGACTCTTCTACTAAAAATTGACGTTAAAATTTTCAATATGGTCAAGGAAGAGGAAGATGCAATTTTGACATAAATAATACAAAAAATGGAAAACACAGGTTAAATATTATTCATTTGGTAAGAATAGCCATTATTTTTTAGCATTTTTTTAAGAATGAAGATAAGACACTATTTTGTAGAAGCCAATGAAGATGTAACAAATGAAACTTTACTACTTATGGTAAAGGATGATCTCAAAGATGAAAAGAACACCTGATAGCTTGATAATGCATTTAGCAATCGTATGATAAGTGATAAAAAACAAATTTACTTAAATATACTTATTAACAAGGTGATTAGAACTAGCAACAAGATGTTTTTATTAAACTTGCATACTGCATAAACCATGTATTTGAAAAGTTCCATCAACAATTCTTTATGGATTTGATAAATGAGGTATGTATATATGAATTTTAAAGGGCTTAAAGCTTTGGTAGAGCATAAGATGGTAAGAGAAATTTCAACTATATATTATCTTGAACTATATAAGTCATGCTTACTTTATTTTAAGGAAAAGCTTTCTAATCCAATCAATTTTAAGAGCTACCAAGCGACTCCAACTTATTTATGCAAATTTTTACGATTAATAAATCTTCAGTATTTTAGTAATGTAAAACATAATGTAAGAACATGAAATTACAGCATATTTACCATGCAAATGTTCCTCCTTTCTTGAATCTTCTACTTGTTTGTGTTGTAGCAAATACCAAACAGCTTCAACAGCCTGCGAAGAACATGCAAAGATGAAGAAAAATTAGTGTGTAAGGGTGGTTAGAGCACCAAACAAGATATATTTAAGTAGATGACCAATCGAGAGTTAGATCATAAACAAGTTACATACAATTAAACTCAAGCAACAATTGTGTGAACAAACCTCAAGATCACTCCTCTCAAACTCTAAAACTCTTCTCGACCCTTAGCCTCTTAATTGAGTGTGTTTTAGCTTAATTTTAAGTGTACATAAGTGAAGAACTCACTTATTTACTACTTGTTATAAAGTGGGTCACGATCGCGACCTATAAGTCATGATCATGACTTACTTAAAATGACAGGAATTCATAATTTCTATTTCATTCAATCATTTATGCATGTGGCCTTTAGGTTCCTAGTTATTTTGGGCACTTGAATTAACTCTTAATTAGAGCATATCATGAATGATTTTATGCCACTTGAATTAACTCTTCAATAGTTAATTATCTGACTTACAAAACTTTTCATAGATACTTACCGTGCAGTTCGTCCCTTCACCATCCTATACCCTAGTTGGTTCAGAGTATATGCTATGTGTTAACTCCCACTATATTGACTATGTCACATCTTGTCCAAGTGATGTTAGTTCTTATCCTAGGGATCTTGTTACTCTATGTGTCATTGAAGACTCTCTTCATGACAACTGCTATAGCCAGAGACTCCTAAGTAATGACCCTGATAAGAGGCCATGGGTATCATCGCCTTCTATCAGGAGTGGTGAATCCTTTATTGACTGCCTAATTACCTTCGAATACCAATAGTTGTACCCAATTACCATCTTATAAGTGACCTCATCTTGAGGTAATAAGGAATGGTGTCAAAGCACAGGATCAGTATTCAAGATATCCTTGAGTACCTTAAATCTAAGGATTTTTGCACCATTGCTATGATGAGATTAATCATTGACATTTGATAGATCATCCATATGTTAATCTCATAGTGGGTCATCCGATATACTTACTACTTTTAGTAAGCTTCTACATGTTAACTCTAAACATCTCATGCTTACAGTTTATAAAACCCACTGCTTGATCAAATCAAGGAGTATAACATGTGTTAGTCTATCCGAATTAATAATGTCCTGTCTCATTAATCATATAACTAAGGATAATTTAGATGCTAACATAATTACACATGATAGGAATCTCATTATCATGATCTCATCATGATTTCCTTCATGTTATGTTTTGTATCATGGACTTCATTAATTTAATTTAAGATCCACATCAATTCATAAATAAATGAACATCAAACTAATGAAAATTACTTTTCGTTTTTTTAATCAAAATAATGTTTATACAAAAGTGCTCAAGGTGATTGCCTTTAAAGTACTACTTTAGCAAGAATTTGATCTTAATTATATCTTTCAAGGGTTGTTTAATGTGTTTGATGATGAGTGGTGATAGGAAAAATTGAAGAAAAAATGAATAAAGAGCTAGAAAATAAGATCTGGCATGATGACGAATGAGATGCATAGTTGTGCATGAAGCAGTAGCATAGAATGAATGATTATGACAAAGAACTGGTGAAAGGTCATGCATAATTGTGCATGGGATGCATGATCATGCAAGGAGCTCTTTCAGGTCATATTTTTTGTCATACTTTTAACAATTTGGGGGCTATATTTAGAGCAAAAACATGTGGAGAGAAAAATCCTATAAGGTTTAAAAGTATCAAACAAGAGAAAAAACACTAAAAGGCAGCTAAAAACATAAAAAGGGGAGATCAAAAAGAGAAAGTTTTGAAGAAAAAAAGTTTTCAGGTTCTTGCTCAAGGCAAAGAAAAGAAGACATCTAGATTCAATTCTCTACTATTTTCTTTTATTTACTTGTTATTATTAAATGATAATAATGATTTAATTGGTATATATAGTTATATCTATGGATTGCTAAATTCCTTTTGGGAAATACTCTTGATTTATTTGATTTAATGAAATATGCTTGTAATGTTTATTGCTTTATATTCAATTTAAATCAAGAGATTAGATTGAATTATTTATTTTGCATTGGATAGTAAGAACCAGTACCTCAACAGACCTATAAACTTCAAATTAATAGGCAATTGAAGACATATTTTAATTGTTTATTAGTTACCTCTAAGATTGCTTCAAATCCAACTACAAAGTTAGGAAGAGTTTTGCCAGATGAAGAGGTCGCAATTCAATCTCTATCTATTGTACTTGAGATTAGTTGGATAGATCTCGAGAGAGAGTAATCATAATTATTGGATATCTCAAGTAGTATTAAATCAAAATGGTGAAGTGAAAGCAAATAAGGATAGAAGTAATTCCTAGTTTTCATTATTGATCAATCAACCAATTCACCATTGCTTATTTCATTGTTTAAATATCAATTCTTTGTTTTTAGTTTAAATTTTAGTAATTTATCTTTTTTGTTACCTTAAACAAAATTTAAAGAAATTTTGGGTGACTATTACAATCCTTGTGGAATGATACTTTTTATACTATAAGATATGGTCTGTATACTTGTAGTAACAAAAGTTTTTAACTTAAAACTTAAATAAGTTGTTGGTACCATTATCGAGGATTGTTTTGTAGCAATTTTGTTTATGTTACCTTGATTTAAAGATTTTAACACATTTCTTATGTGATTGTAAGTGCATGAACATAAGATCTACTAAAAGTTTAAGCAAACTCATAAACACATAAGTATTTGATATCACTAAACAAAAGAGAGAGATTCAAAAAGAAAGACACCAAGAAGTAATAGAGAGAACAATGGTGGACTAAAGGAATAAAGGAGAATAACAAAGACCCCTTATGTACTTTGTGAGGTTAGGGTTTAATGCTAACCAACAAGGAATAACAAGACCATCAGTACAGACTAACACTTTTGAAATTAAACTGATGCTGCTAAATATGATACAAACTAATTTCAAGTTATATAGACTAGCCAATGAGGATCCTAATGCCCATTTAGCCAAATTTTTGGAAATTTGTGACACATTCTAATATGATAGGTTGTCAAAAGATGTAGCCAAGGTGAGGCTCTTTCTGTTCACACTTAAAGATCGATTCAAGGCATCTCTTAACCTAAAGGATGTTACAATATGGGAGAAACTAGTGGAAGCCCTTTTGGCTAAATATTTCCTATTGACAAAGACTCTTAAGATCATAAAGAAGATAACAAATTTCCAATAAAGCGAAGGGAATTCATTGTGTGAAGCATGAGAGAGATTCAAAGAGTTACAAAGGAGCTGTCTATTTCATAAATTGACTAAAGAGTTCCTTTTGCAAACAGTCTACAATGGTGTGAATCCGTCTATAAAAGGTACTATAGATGTAGCAGCTAGTAGTTCTACAGTGAGGAAAACAATTGACATTGCACATTTTTTTTTTAAGGAGATGGAAAATATCAATTTTCTATAGACATCAAAGAGGAATAAATAGCAAAATAACCTTTAAAGATAAAAAAAGGAGTGCTTTGGGGGATTCAGTGACAATGTTATTGGCTGAAGTAGCAAACTTAGCTAAACAACTTAACAACCTGAAATCCATTTCTTCCAACCCACTCAAGGAAGTTTAACACAAATAAGAATTATGTGAACAAGAAAGTTATGTCTGAACTGATTAAGCATTGAGTAGCTAAACTATATAGCAACATAATATGGTCAGGGTAGTAATAAACCTTATTTAAATACTTAATCTTGGGGGAAAATCCACCCAAATTTTTATTTGTCTAATAATGATGCAGGGAATCCAATGAGAGCTTAAGGACCACTAAGATTTTAGCAAGATAGGCTCGATTTATTGGAATCAAAGATGGAAAAGTTGATGGATGTGCCAAATTCCAAATTTATGAGCCAAGATGAGAGCCCAAAAAGGATGGAAAGTAAGTTCTATCAAATTGCAAAGAACTATGCATCTTCCATCCATAATTGGAGGTTTAAGTGGGCAAATTAGCTAATACATTGTCTATAAGAAAAGTGAGGAGTCTTTCGAGCAACACAAAGTCTAATCCAAGGTAGTAACTAAAGGCCATCATGCTTAGAAGTAGGAAAGAGTTGGAAGAACCAACCGAGAAGAAAGTTGAATCATACCAAATGGAAAACCAAGAGAAAAAGGACAAGAAAAAATAGAAAAAAGAGGAAACTCCAAATGTTCTTCCCCTCTATATGCACCAAAGATTTCATTTCCACAGAGGTTATAGAAGAATCAAATAGATGTGCAATTTGCAAAGTTCGTACAGAAGTTAAAAAAATTGCAAATTAACTTATATTTTGTGGAAATTTAGGAAAACATGCCCAATTACGCAAAGTTCCTCAAAGATATACTATCAATCAAGTTAATTTAGCAAGATAATCAAAAGGCCTCTTTAATTGAAAGATTTAGCTCTATAATTACTACTCATATACCTTTAAAATCAAAGGACCTAGGGAGTATTACCATACCATATATTGATGGTAATTTAGAATTCACTAAATGTTTACATGACTTAAGTGGAAGTATTATTCTTATACCTTTATCAACTAATAGATTAGTTGTTAATAATCTTGAGAAAGATAGTAATATAAGATAGGAATTTCCATGGTCTATTAATCAATAATTCAATTGCATGATAAATACTTAATATTTAAGAATCCTTAAGAGGATTCATCATCTAGGTACTATTTATTTGATGTCAACTTTTCCAAGTATTTTCCTTTGTCTAAGTTCAGTATTTTCAATCTCAGTTTAGTTTTTTAGTTTAATTTTTAATTAAATCCCTAATATGTTTCGATAGTTAGATAATAGGAAAAGTTTAACATTAGTACTTACAATCTTTATGGGATCGATCTGTATTTCCCCGTGTCCTTATGGGATCAATCCGTATTTGCACATGCTAGCTACAGTTATACCGTGCCCTTGCAATTTTAAATTTATAAATTTTTATAAATTTAAGAATAAGTCAATCAAGTTTTTGACACTGTTGTTAGGGATTAGTAATATTAGGAAAGCCTAAAGTTCATTAATCAATGCATTATTTCTATGTCTTATATATATATATATATATATTTATCTTCTTTATTTTGAATTTGTGCTTGTAGTTTATTGTTAGGATTTAAGTTTTATCACTATAGCTATAAGCCACAATGGAAGATGGAGAGGACATTATTCTCATAGGAGTTATAATATGCCATTGTATATGACAACATCACAAGTTTGGAAAGAGCGTATGATGACATGTATTTAAAAGTTCAAACAATATCCATGTTGTGTCAAGAAAATTATGTAGGTACCCATTACAATTATGAATGTCAGGCATATAACTATATGTCGGAGCAACCATACTGCGTATAAAACCAACTTCAAAGTGCACCATATGAGAATACTTATAATTCAGAGTGGCGTAAAACTTACGCTACTAGATGGAATGATTATGATTAAGCTAAATATTTACAATAATAGTAGTTAGAAGAATGAATTATACATATAACAATGGAATACCTTACGAAAAATGAAGCGATCCAATATAAATTGAAAGAGAGATTTTCTTCACCTGAATACATTGAGTTGAATACATAATATTATTTGAGCTTATTAACACCTTAAAGTGAAGAGAGATAAAGGTTGGTTTCATGAATGAAGTTTCATTTTAACAAGAAAAAGTGGTAACTGTTGTTTTGGAAGAGGAAGAAGAACATATGATAAGGACGTTTGAGGATGAAGAAGAGGAGGAAAATCTTATTCGAGAAGAGGAAGTAAAAGAGTGGAAAAAATGATTGAAGAAGAAGAAGAGGAGGAAGTCTTTGTCCATGAAGAGAAAGTTGAAGAATGGAAAAATGTGATTGAGGAAGAACAAGAGGTAGAGCAAAATAAGGAAACTATTGTTAAATTGTTAGTAGTCACCTTAAGTACAGATGGTTCCCACTTTCCACAAGACAAACTGTTTGAGTCAATTAAAGATTTAAGGAATTTTATTATTCCTTGTTTTATTAACATCGTGTTATTGAAAAGGGCATCAATGGCATCTATTAGAGTTATTAATTTAATACATTATGATTTTTATTATGACTTGTTTTATTAACAGTGTGTTATTGAAAAGGGCATCAATGGCGTCTATTAGAGTTATTAATTTAATACATTATGATTTTTATTATTCCTTGTTTTATGAACAGTGTGTTATTGAAAAGGGCATCAATGGCATCTATTAGAGTTATTAATTTAATACATTATGTCCTTATTATTATCTTACAACATATGGCTTATTCATAGGTTACAAAACTGCTATGTGGAGTACTAGGTGGAAGCAAGTTACTAATATAGACCAAGGATGATAGTAGATACAAGTGCATTTAATTACTTTATTTCATTTTATTTTGTTTCTATTTTGATGTCAGCGTAGGATTTATTTGAGTTTTGATGTGTTTTAAGTTACGAAATTAAGCATCTTAAAGATATTGTGCATATTTATCGTGCTCAGGTATGCGTGTTAAATTCTAGTAACTTTGAGTGCAAAGTTTTTAAATTTGTCTAACTATTTTTCATATTGCACATGTTTACAAAGAGCTACACACTCGAGTAGACTTGCACAGTTAGATATATGCCCATGTAACAGACTATGTAAGTCTGCCGAAGTTTACATGCTTGTTTTGGATTTTCAAGAGTCTATCATTGCATGGTCAGCTACATGGTCATTAAGTTCAAAATAGTTTTAAATCTGCTCTTCCTCCATTTTTCTTATTCTCTCTTCTCTCTCTACTCTCCTACTGTCGCCACTCTCCCTATCCAACCTATTTTCAGCATTTTTTCCCAATTTGTGACACCCAAGTAAGTATTCTTATTAATTTCACTTGTTTATGCATGAATAACTAGTTATTTTGAAATTTTTAGAAAATTTTCACCCCAAACTAGCTAGGGTTAGACTTTTGAGATTTTACAAAATTTTGTTTGATTTTGTGGTCAGTTATGGTTTAATAGTTCAATTTTATCCTTACCCGTATGATTTATTAATTCAATTTGATGAATTGCATGTGTATTAGATAAAATTTCACTTAGAATTGTGATTTTACTCACTAATTGTTAAATTGTGATTTTCTATGAATTTATCATTAATTAATTTTTAATAGTTAATTGAAGTTGTTTTATTTTTATTTTTAATTTAATTTCAATTTTGATTTTTAGATGAATTCATTGTTTAATTTTGTTAATTTTGCATAATAGTTATATTAGGTTTGTTAATTTCAATTTTGAGGTTAATTTTGTAATTTGATAATTAGATTAGTTTTATTTGTTAATTACAATATTTTTATTTCAATTTTGTGATTACTTAGGTTATTAGTTAATTTTCTGATTATTTTTATTTACTTTTTTATTTGCAAGATATTATTTGTTTGTGATTTTGCAATGTGCTCAATTTTCATTTTTCGATTTCATTTTCACATTTAACAAATTAGTGAGCATAAGAAATAAGTGTGGGTAAAGGGTATTTTCATAATTTATCTATAATTGTCTCACATTTATTAAAAGTTTCAAACACAATAATGGGAGGTCAAAGCGCAAAAGAAGTACCAAAGAAGAACAATGAGGTAAAAGTCCTCTGGAGACTTAATGGGAGCTTGTATAGGCTAGCCACGAAAGCAACCTCTGATGCTACTTTTTAATGCTGTGACACATAAGGAGCAATATCAATGACTCAAGGAGAAGACTTTTGTAACAGGCCATATTATTGACTAAGAGATGTTGGGACAGGTTGATTTGGTCTAGTAGGTTCATGGAGAACGGTCCCATTTTTTAAGATCATTGAGCCCTTATACTAGGAGCTAACACTTGAGGTGCTCTCCACATTCTTTTAAGAGAAAGGATGACATCACTATAACCGACCGAGCATAATCCAATTCCTACTGCTAGGGAAGATGATTTGAATGAGCTATTCAAAGTTTTCCTTTATAATGGGGCTGTATGACCAAGTGTTTGTGGGGATATAATCTTTCTTAGCCTTATAGATAGACTTACCATGTTGGGCCCCGAACCTTTTATGGAAATTAGAACTGTTAAGTGAATTATTGGAAATCATTCATGTGTAAAGAAATAAGGAATTCATGAAATGGAATTCAAATGAAAAATATGGTATAGATATAAGATGGATTTTATGTGATATGTTGAAGTTAAAGAACAGGAAATTTCAAGTGAAATATGTTCATAGAGTATGCTTCGGTGTTTTAGCCATAACTTGATCCCTAGTTATTCAAATGAGATGATTTTTGATTTGGATTAAATTAGAGGAATAGGGCTACATTTGTTATGAAAGAATCGAGTTTCAATTTGGCCCTTAAGAAGGTTAATCCAGAATAAGCAAGGTTTCATAAGTAAGCAAGAGAGTTGGGTTCCGGTAACGAGATCCAACAAATATGTAAAGCGTTAATGATTGAGATACTAGTGAATTTGAAAGAATTGAAAAGGTTTATACGATTGATTACGTCATAAAAAAGCTAGTGCTGCAATTCAACGTATTGAATAGAAAATGTAATAGCAGAAGATCAATTTGGGCGATAAGGTTATTAAACCCCGTGTAATACTGAGTGCAATCTGTCGAGCTAGCAAGGGGCAAAAAGAAAGTATCATTAGCTATTAGATTTTCAAATCAGGTGTGTATAAAAAGAATGGCAAAACCCGAATTGAGAATTTAGAATATGCAGACCTTATCGAGGAATTGCAAATAGATTCAACTTTTGAGGAAAATGATATTTATGACTGGATTAAGAAGTATGTGTAATATCCACTAAAGGAACTATTAGAGAGACCAGAAAGAGCAACCGAAGCTTTATGTTTTAGTAAGGGTGTTTTGAAAGAGAAAATTGATGGTTTATAATGAAAAATCGAAGGATTATATATGTGATTGACAAACAGACTTTGACTGCTGGAGATAAATACGAAACTGATATTTTGGCGTTCATAGGGTCATGAAATTGATGGTTAGTTCAGATCGATTGTGGGTATATCAATTGTTTTATTGGTGATACCATTTGAATAGTGTATAAGGGGTCTTACAGCAAAAAGGAGTCGTTCACCTCTATATTAAAGTGAATAGGACCTAAATACATTCGAAGGCCATAATTGATTTGAGTTAATGTTGATAAGTGAAATGAATCAGTAATAGGGGTTAAGAAATCCAAATTAATGACAATGAGTCGAGTTGATTATTATCGAGGTTATTAGAATCTTATGAGATTAGTGTTTCAACACTAAAGAGATGTAATTTGATAAGCGATAAATGAAATGCTTCGAAGTGTATCACCTCGGCCAAGATACACTTGATAGAGATAAAGGTGTAATTAGGGGAGACTAAAGTCATTATATAGTGGCCTCTATGTGACTGTAGTGTGAATAGAACTATAGATTGGTAGGCCATTCTAAAACCTAAGAGATGATTCGGATTCACAAAGTGTTGCATGGACAGGGTTAGGAAATATGGCTATGATCCGACATATGTGTTATTGATACCGAAAGTGAAGAATTGTGAGTAATCATGAGGAATCAGTTAAGGTAGTGTAGAATTTGAGGAAGGCAAAGGGGTGATTGATTGTTTTGATTTCAGTGAATTGGCAGAAACTAGTCCTGTATTGAAATAAGTGGGAAACAGAATGTTCATGAACGAAACTATTCCCCTGTCTTCCTGAGCAATCATATATGAAATTTTGAGGACGAAATTTTTATTAGGAGGGGAGAATTGTAACATCCCATCACCGATGGGAAGGTAATATTGGTAAATTGGGCCAGGCTAGTAGTTTGCATTGCATAGTCTGATGTGAACATTCTTTTGGCCTCTAATTTTAGAGGAATGAGTCTTTTGGCACATGCACATATAGGTACATGCATTCATGACAATTCCCGGTATTTATGTGAATTCTGAGACAATCGTGATTGAAAATTTTGAATTGGAATGTTCTAGGAGTGGTTATCGATTGATATTGACCCTTAGAAATTTTCTAGAATAATTGAGAGAAAATGTTCAGACCGGAAATTTTTCGAGTGATGGACTGATCGATTTTATAGGACTGAAATGACTGTCTCATGGCAATGGAAAAATTTGATTTATGAGTTTAGGAATAAAAATGGTGAGCTATTGGAAATTAGAGACAGCTTAGACTGGAAATGATCTTGTATAGAGGAAGAGAGAAACCCCTTTAAAGTGCCTTAAGTTTAAAATTGTTGGACCCCGTCTCCGAGGCCCAACATTCGGACCCATCCAGCGTAGAAGACCCACAACCGAACACATATGCTAATCACAATAAGGAAAATTTTCACTTTATAGAATTTGGGGGTTGGCTCTTGATAAAAAAATGATCCCTCGGATCTAACGATTCCAACGCAACTGGAATCGCTCAATTTGGGTTAGAAATGAAAAAGTTATGGTTAAAACACTATCTCGAAGAAAACAGTCAAAACTGAGCACTACCGACTTCGGGTAAGCATTTGAAAAT
>JANITW010000236.1:50098615-50115669 GCA_027564335.1 Erythroxylum williamsii | reverse complement strand
GATATTGATGAATTAAATGTTGATGTTTGAGTTGTTATGAAGAGTTTAGACATTTGAATAAGTATATATGTGAAGATTATAAATGTTTATGATGGTAGTTTTGGATGTAAGAAACATTGGAAAAAGGTTGAAGGGGTTTTGGAAATCGCATGTCCGTTAAACGGACATGGAAGTCCGTTTAACGGACAACCACGGGTCAAAAGGACCCCTTGCTATGTTTATGTCCGTTAGACGGACATAGGTGTCTGTTAAACAGACTTTCTCGGATGGTTTGGTATAGTTTGGCCTGTATGTGTCCGTTAAACGGACATGCATGTCCGTTTAACGGAAAGCCACGGGTCAACTTAAGTAATTTGCGTTTTTAACCAATTTTGAGGCTGAATCTCATTTTAAGGCCTCTAATACGAGTTGTATATCTCGATGTTATCTTTCCAATGGCACAAGAATGAAGGAATTTAGATTTTTGTAGAAAAAGTTATAGCAATCGCGCCAAAGTATGTTCAAATTGATTTTGGGGAATGAACATGGTATACTCTTTTAATTATAACTCCCTTATCCGACTTCCAATTGAAGCGATTCTTAAAACAATGGATTTCTAAGACATGTAGGTATCTCTCCATAAAAATTTGTATCATTTGGAGTTTATATGAGAAAGTTTGAATAAAAACAAGTGAGAGGTCAGATAGGAGGGCTTGTTTAGGATATGAACACATTATGATTTTTTGATGATATCTTGAGTTGTAGAACTCTGATCAAGGTGATTCTTGTTTCAAAATAAATAAGAGATATAGAGCTATGATTTATATGAAGAAGTCAAATTGAAATTATGATTTAAAGTGTTCCACTTTCGGTCTGCAAGCAGTGAAAAGAGAGTTCTAGTAAGGTGACTATGTTGTGTGGAACACCATGGAACGATTTGTAAGTAAAATTTTGGAATGTTATGAGAATAAAGATGAATTGATAATGTCTTCTAAGGGTCCAATGGGAAAAAAAAATTTGATGGCTATTAGGGTTTAATGCAATAACTCTTCAAGATGATGTGCACGCTCAAGTTAAGTTTCATGATTTTTCGCAAGAGAGTTGGGTTCCGGTAACGGGATCCAACATACCATATAGGATGTCCTCTCGATAATTTTAAAGTATGATTAATGAGAAAGGAGACCATGATTTAAGTAGATCTAAGGCCTCATCTTTACAACACCTAACGCTCAAATATATATGGAGTTCTAAGTCACACATTGAGTAGACGGGGTTATAATGATGGCATCGTGAAAAATTTGGATGTGTTTTACCTGTAGAGCATGAGCGAGAGGATGAAAATACACCTGGGTTACACATTAGCCCAATTTATCCAACATCAGAGCAAGGAGAGGAAGGTCAGCATAATTTGTGTTGAACCTTACATGATAAGACTTGCAAAGTGGATATAGGTCTTCAACAGATTACCAACGATGCAACTAGTTGGTACCATGGTAGCACTGAATCTTAAAGTGATGAAGCACATGCATATGGTGAGCAAATGGTAGGGACCTATGGGTGACATCTACCACCTGATTGGTTTTCATGATGAGCCAAAAGTAGCAAAAGGAGCCACACATAACTAAGTAGCCACCGTAGCCACATTCACTACCATCCTAGATGGGATGGGTGGCATAAGAGGAGGATAGAGTAAAAGTACCAAGGATGTAGACATCACAACCTGCCAGCTGAAGATACCTAAATTGGAGATACATATGGGGTAACTTATAGTTACTCAATGTACTATTCGAGTATAGCAAGCAGAGATTGTGGGGAGGATAGGACAACTTAAAACCTATACTAGATGGATAGGAAATATATTGATGCAAATGGTGAGCCATCGAGGGTTAACTTTTCATCCTTCACCATTTGGAGTAGCTACACCTCCTCACAAGCAGAGGACCCTCTATAGTCACAATAGAATTAAGGGATGCTTAAATTTTAGTTTTTGTTTTGTTTTTCTAATTATTTATGTATTTTTCTTATTTTCTTCCCTTTTTTATTTTCTTTTGTCTAAACATTAGTGCAATGTATTTTATGTTATTTTTATTTTCAAATATCCCATTTATTGTTATTGTTATTTTTATTTTCTATTATCTTTTTATCCTTTTTTGTTTCTATTTGCAAAGATTATTGTATCTAATATTGAATGGATCCCTCATCAAAATCAGAACTCTAAAATTCTCATTATTCAATAAAGTACCAAATTTCAACCCTTTCTTACTTTTTATTTACCTATAATTAAATTGTATACATTAGGGACAATGTACAATTTTAAGTGTGAGCAAGGTATTTCTTAAGCTTCTTATAATCTTTGCTATTACATTTTATTAACTGATATCCCAAATTAGTTAAAATCTATCTAAAAATACTTTAAATTATCATTGATTGTTGAATTGAATTAGTGTACAAAAGGATAAAAGTTAGAATAGACTTGCTTTTATAATTTATATTTTTAGTAATCATTAAAATAATTAATTTGAATGAAAATTGTATATTATTTACAAACATAAGACCATTTATGTGAGCTTTTGAGCCTAAGAGCAAATACATCAATATTTAATTGTTTCTATTCTTTCGTAAGTGTAATCATGTATAGTTAAATAATTCTAGAACTTGTTATTATTCATATTGAGACAATGTTTGTTAAATTAAAACCTTTGCTTATCCTATTTTCTTGAAATGCCCTACCATATTTTATCCCTTAGGAGTAACAAATTTTTAGACATGGCCTTTTTCATTGATTATATCCACATTATTAGCCTTTAACTTTTCTTCCTTGAATCCCTTTTTATTAATTTGAACCCTGAAGATTATTTACATTACTTGATTATTTAAAACTTAAGATTTGAAAAGGTTCAATATTTCTTTCATTATTGGTAAATGATGAATGCTTTTATTAATTGATATAAAAAATGTGTGTTAAAGTTACAGTAGCAATGGATTTTTTAAAAATGTGAGGAACCTATATTCTGAAGAACCAAGTTTCTTAAAATCTTGTTCTTCTAAATTTCCTTTAATATTATCACCCTTTTTATAATCCCTATTATACGCTAACCTAAGCCTCATTAAAACCTTTTATTAAGAACTTTTGATTTTTGTTTCTAGTTTACTTATAAATTGTGGAGATATGATAATATTATAAGTTTATGGTTAAGAATTCGGTTGTGCATTGAATTGAGAGTTCTTACACTTTTCACCCAAAAAAATTGAGTGCATTAAGTGAAACCTTAGCAATGGTGTAAAAATTGGTGCTTTTGATTTCAAAAAGATTATTGATTTGATTATTATTGATATTAATGATAGTTGTATATTTGTCTATAATTATACACCTATATTTGATTTATTTTGCTTGATATTTTATAGTTTTGTTGTATATTTGGCACTCAATTTGTTTTAAGTGCATTCATAGGTTATAATTGCCTTATTGAAACAAAAGGAGAAGAATTTGGATTAAAACATGGCATAAAACAAAGATTTGAAGCAGCTAAGGACCTATATACTCGTGTAAGTATCTATAAATGTGGGAAGATTAAAGAAATTAAGTTCTGGCCATGGGAAGTTACATGCTCATGTATACTGAGATACACAACCGTGTATGTTACCCTTGTAAAATCATAAATTCAAATAATTTTGATTATACACAGTCTCACACATGCCTGTGTAAGTATATGTTACCCTTGTAAAATCATAAATTCAAGTAATTTTGATTATACGCAGTCTCACACATACTTGTGTAAGTAAACGTGTATATTTCACAAACCTTAAGTTTTACTATAAAAGGACGTGAGTAGAGGTAAAGAAAAAAAAAACTAAGTTTTGTAGCAGTTTTGAGATGTAAAACACCTAGAGAAGCTATAACTTTGATCAAGGGACAAGGAAACCATGAAGAATATATCAAAAGATCCATTAGATTGCAACATCAACCTTAAACTTGCAAGAAGATTCACTAGAACAAAAAGGAAAATTTAGAATTATAATTCCTTTTTTATATTAGTTTTTCTTCCTGCTTATTTTTATTTTATTCTCTATGATTATTAACTAAACATGATTAAAATCTAGGTGTAATGAACCCTAGTTTGGCATAAAAATATGTTTTAATTTTTTATTTAAACCAATTATATTGATTGATTATTGTAATTCAATTATACATTTTGATCTTGTTCTAATATATCTGAAATATTAGTGATTGATTTGATTTTGTATGAATGAAAATTGAGAAATCCTTTGTATTAATAGATCTACCATAATTGAAAGGAGATATATGCAAACCTAGAGATATATAGGGTCATACCTTATAGTAGAATTTATAAATCGGGAAAGCAATCCGAGGGTTTTTAACTAGAAAGATTTCTGTTAATCAACTGATGGATTAGTTGTTAATGGTCTTGAAGGAGTCATTAATATAAGATAAGAATTTGATGTTGATCTTTCTTCATATTTTACTTGTCTTGCATTTATAATTGCTTAATCTTAATTTAGTTTATTTGTTGATCTTTATTTTTAATTAAAACCAAAAATATGATTCTTAGGCTATATAATAGAAAAAAGGTAACTACTAGTATTTACAGTTTTTATGGGATTGATTTGTACTTGCTTTTGCTAGCTACAGTTACACCTTGCACTTGTGAATCAATTAATATTAGGAAAGCCTAGATTTTATTAGTCTAACCATTATATTTTTTTATTTATTTTATTTTATTTTTCTTATTTTCACTTATTTAATTATCTTTTGAACTTTTCTACTTTGATGTTAAGTTTGTGGTTTATTGTTAGGCTTTAAAATTCATTGTCATAGCCATAACCCATAATGAAAGGATGGAGCGAACTATACTCTTATGGGAGCTATGATATGTCATCACAATATGTAACATTAACACATTGGAAGGAGATGTTTCCTGACATGATTTCGAAAGTTCAATCAAATTCCAAGTTGTGTTATGAAATTTATGGGAGTAACCATCACCAATCATGAATGTTGGACACCAACCTATATGTGGGAGTAGTCAATCATGCAATACCAACCTCAAGGTGCACTATAAGAGAGTATTTATAATTTAGAGTGGAGTAACTCTTACACTTATGGATGGAATGATTACACTTTGGTAGAATATTTACAACAACAAGCATCTCAAGTTAAGAAGCCAACTCTGGAAGATATGATTGCCAAATTTGTTCAAGAATCAAACATGAGGCATCAGAGAATAGAGGCTTATATACATAACATGGTGAATAGGGTTAGTCAACTGGTGAAGATATTATTTGATAGACTACAAGGGAGTTTGCCTAGTACTACTGAAACATATCCTAAAGAATGTGGAATGTCAATCACCCTAAGGAGTGGAAATGAACTTCCAAATGTAAAGGAAGAAGAAGAAGAAGACGAAGCCTCTGTCCAAGAAGCAAAAGTAGAGAAGTGGCAAGAGATTATCTAAGAAAAAGACAAGGAGGAAGCCTTTTTTCCAGGAAGAGCAAGAAGGAGAGTGTACAAAGGCAAATGAGGAAAAAGTGGTGGAGGAATCAAATAAGGAAAGTGCTAATGAATCATTGATAGTCACCTTAAATACAAAAGGTTTCACTTCCTCCAAGATAAACTGCATCTGTTGATTGAAGATTCAGGGAGTTTTATTAATAGTTTGTTATTAAAAAAGGCATAATATAATCGATAGGATTTATTAATTTCATAAATTTTGTTTTTATTATTATCTTGCAACATATGGCTTACTTACAAGATGTTAAACTTTAATGTAGATAAATTGGTGGAAGCAAAGCCACTCATTATAGACCTAGGATGATGATAAACATGTAGGATATGTTGAGCTAACAATGTTAAACACGCCCTGAATATGATTCAACCCATAAATTATGATATGTTTTATTTCAAATTTTATGTTATTTCTATTTTCATATTTCATATTTATTTTCTTTTTATTGTTTTTATCTCTTTTTCTTTATATTTTGCAAGGACGTTACTATCTAGTATTAGATGGACAGTCTCAAATTTTATCAAAATAAAAAATAAAACATTCTTATTACTTAAGGAAATATTGAAAAACTCCACTTTCTCACTTTTCATATATGCTTATAGTATGTACATTGTCCTTGATGTACAACTTTAAGTGTGGGAAAGGGGATCATGATTTTTTAAAGTTTATTATAAACTTTTTTATTAAATTTTATTAACTGATATCTTGAATAAGTCAAAATCTATCCATAAATACTTTATATCATTATTGATTATTGATTTTAATTAATATATAAAAGGATGATAGTTAGAAGAAAATTGCTTTTGTAAGTCATATTATTAGTAATCGTTGAAATAGTCAAGTTGAATGAAAATTACATATTATTTGCAAACATATAACAATTTTTTTGTGGGCTTTTGAGGCTAAGAGAAAAATACGTAAATTTTTAAGCTCTTTTAGTTCATTCATGTGTGTTATTATACATGGTTGAGCAATTCTCAAACTTGTTTTTATTATACTTATTAAGATCATATTTTTTGAAATTAGAAGCATTGAAGTGATAAAGACACTTAGATTTAACACTTGTTTAAGCCTATTTATTTGATAATTACCTTATTTTATCCTTTCGGGATATCCAAGTTGAACCTTAGTTTTTTTCATTGATTATACCACATTATCAAACTTTATCCTATTTTCTTTGAAGACTTTTTATTATTTGGAACCTTGAAGGTTATTTACATTAATTGAATGTTTGAAACTAAAAAATTTAAAAGTTCTAATATTTCTTTAATTATGGTATATGATGAATGCTAAAAAAATTAACAAACACAAAAATTATAATACCGATGGAATTATGATTAAAGGACTTTTACATTGTGAACAAGTTTCTTGTAATGTTTTCTTTGTAAATTTCCTTCAAATTTTGTCACACTTCTATTATCCTAATCATACCATACCTAAGCCCCATTAAAACCTCATAAAGACCTTTTGATTTTTGTTTCTAGTTTACTTATAGGTAGTGTAAATGTGATAATATTGCAAACTTATGGTAAGAATTCTACTATGCATTGATTTGAGAGTTTGATACTTTTCACTCTTAACATTTTAATAAATTGAGTTAAACCTTGGTGAGGTGTAAAGATTCATGCTTTTGATTTCAATAAGAATATTAACATGATTATTGTTAATATCGACTCATGAAGCTAGTTTTAGGATAACTTGGTTTTACTTGTATGTTAATTTGATTAATATGACATGATGATTTAGAGTATGAATGGATAGGTTGGATTAATAAAGGATGGATTTTGTAAAGTTAATAATTTAGATTATGATTTGCTTTAGGACAAGTAAAAGCTTAAGTGTAGGGATGTTTGATAGATATATATTTGACTATAATTATACCCTATATTTGATGTATTTTGCTTGATATTTTATAGTTTTGTTGTATGTTGAGTACTTAATTTTCTCTCACTCTGACTGCATTCATATGTCATAATTGCCTTCTCGGAACAAAAAGAGAAGAATTCGGATGAAATTGTGGCATAAGACAAAGATTTGAAGCAACTAAGGACCTATACTCCCTTGTATAGAGACGATGTAAGTCTCTGTAAACATATGAAGATTGAAGAAATTGAGTTATGTTCATATAGAGTTACATGCCTATGTACACTATGATACATGACTGTGTATGTTGCTTATTTAAGTCTATGTGCCCAAGTTAATCACAAATTTAGGTGTTTTTTTATTATTATAAACAATCTCTCACATGCCCATATAGGTGACTATGTATATTTTAAAAACCTCAACATTTTATTATAAAAGGACATGAGCAGAGGCAAAGAAGAAAAGGCCGAGTTTTGCAGTAGTTTTGAGACATAAGACATATAGAGAGGCAATGATTTTGATCAAAAGACAAGTAAAACATGAAGAAAACATCAAAAGATTCATTAGATTACAACATTGAACCTCAAACTTGCAACACGATTTAATAAAAGCAAAAAGGGAGATTTAAAATTATGATTTCATTGTTTTTTATTAGTTTTTCTTCCTGTTTATTTTTTATTTCATTCTCTATGATTATTAAACTAAACGTGATTATAATCTACGTATGATGAACCCTAGTTTGGGATGAAAATATGTTTTAATCTTTTATTTAAAGCAATTATATTGATTGATTATTGTGATTTAATTATGCACTTTGTTCTGTTATAATGTATTCAGAATATTAGTGCATGATTTGATTTCGTATGATTGAGATTGATAAGTCATTTTTTTATAAATAGATCTACCATAATTGAAAGGAGTTATAGGCCAACATAAATCCTTTAGATTACGGTCAAACCTAATAGTGAAACTTATAAATTGATAAAGCAATACTAGGGTTTTAAAAAGAAAGATTTGTGTTAATCAAATGATGGATTAATTTTTAATAGTCTCAAGACAGTTACTAACATAAGATAGGAATTTTAATGGTCTAAAAATCACTAATAGAATTCCAAGATAAAAGGATAATAGTATTTAAAGATTCTTAGGGGGATTCATCACTTAGACACTACTATTTGATATTGATCTTTCTTTGTATTTTAGTTGTCCTACATTTATAATTGTTTAATCTTAATTTATTTTATTTGTTTATCTTTATTTTCAATTATAACTAAAAATCTTAGTCTTAAGTTATATAATATAAAAAGGGTAACTACTAGTATTTATGGTCTTCGTGGGATCGACGCATATTTACCTTTGCTAGGTACAACTACATTATGCACTTGTGGATAAATTAATATTGACCTCAACCTATTAGGAGTTAGTTAATTGACTTATGAAAGCTAGTTTTAGGATAACTTGAATCTATTTATATGTTAATTCGATTGATATGATGTGATGATTTAGAGTATGGATGGACATATTGAGGTTAATAAAGGATGAAAGTTTATAAGTTTCATGATTTAGATTATGATTTGCTTGAGGACTAGCAAAAGCTTGAGCGTGAGTATGTTTGATAAATGCTTATTTGACTATGATTATATAGTCATATTTAATGTGTTCTACTTATTATTTAAGAGTTTTATATTATTTTTGGTACTTAATTTGCTTCAAGTGTATTTGTAGGTGATAACTGCCTTCATGAACCAAAAGGAGAAGAATTCCATGAAATCATAGCATGGAATGAATATTTGAAGCAACTAAGACCTATACGAATATGTATAGCGACAGTGTAAGTCTCTACAAACATGTGGAGATTCAAGAATATTGTTTATAGTCATGTCAAGTTACATGCCTGTATATGTTAATATAATGGCCATGTACGTTGCCCATGTAAGTCTCTGTATTCATGTAAAATCACAAATTCAAGTATTTTTGGAGATATACGATCACCTACATGATCGTGTTTGTTGATTGTGTATATTCAAAAACCTAGTTTTTATTATAAAGGACGTGATTAGAGGAAAAGAAAGGAGGTGAGTTTTAATTGTTAAGAAACATAAAGAAGTGAGAATTTTGATCAGAGTATGAAGAAAACACGAAGAATATGTTAAAAGATCCAATAAATAACAATATTAAATCTAACTTGCAAGAATATTCATTAGAAGAAAAAAGAGGATTTAGAATTATAATTTATATTATTTCTAGTTGTTCTTCTATATATATGTCTTTTGTTTTCTCTGGATAGGAACTAAATTTGTTTAGTACCTAGGTTTGATGAACCATAAGTTGTGATAACAATATGATTTGTTGAGTGGGTATTTAGTGATGGCCTACCACTTTAATTGATAAATTAAAATGTGTGCATACTTACAAGTGCCATAACTGTATGAATATGTGTCAATATTTTGGTTGATAAGTGTATTAAAATCAAAGCACTTGAAAATGAATAGAATAAGTTAGTGTGTAGGAATGTTTTAAGTGAATGATGTTTATGTCTAAGTTAATTTCATAAAATTTGATGTCATTGTGCCATTGTTGCATTATTACATGATTATGTATTTGTTTGTTTTGTGATTTTAATTTTTCTTAGGGACAAGCAATGATTTAAGTATAGAAAATTTGACAGGTGTGAATTATATTTTGTTTTCTAGGTATTAGACAGTGTTTTTAGCATTTTCTTAAACGATAATCATGTGTTTAGGGCTTAGATTTATGTTCTTGTTATTGTTTTATGTGTTTTGCTTGATTGATTATTATTTAAGGGAAGAATTTATTGTTAATTATATGTTTCAAGGGTTGTTTGATATGTTTAATGATGAATGAAGACAAGAAAAAGTGAATAAAAGATTAAAAATTGGAAAATAAGATCTGGCATGATCGTGCATCTCATGAAGTAACAACACAGTGGTGAGCACTCTGCATAATTGTGAGAGGAGATTTTCTAAATCGTGATTTTTAAATATTTTTAACAATTTAGGGCTATCTTTGGAACAAAAACACATGGAGAAACCCTAGAAGGCTTAAGAGTATAAAAAGGAAGAGAAAAATATCAAAAGGCAACTAGAAAACACAAAAAGAGGAGATAAAAAAAGCAAAATCTAAAAAGCAAAAGTTGCAGAAATTCATCTCAAAGAAGATAACAAAAGATATTTAGATTCGATTCTTTACTCTTTTCTTTTATTTCCTTGTTGTTAAATGTTAATGATGACTCAATTGGCATATACAGTTACATCTATGATTGCTAAATTCCTTTCAGGAATTAATCTTGATTTATTTGTTAAACTTTACATTCTTTATTTAATGAAATATGTTTAGGATGTTTATTGCTTTATATTCAATTTGAATCAAGAGATTAGATTGAATTATTTATGATGCATTGCACAACAAAAGCTGGTACCTTAATAGATTTATAAACATCAATTGGTAGATAATTGAAGAGATATTTTTATTATTTATTTGTTACCTATAAGATTTCTTTAAATCTAATTGCATAGTTAGGAAAAGTTTTGATAAATCGAAAGGTCACAATTCAATTCCTACCTATTTTAAGTGGGATTACTTGGTTAGATCTCGAGAGAGGGTAATTAACATTATTAGATATATGGGGTCAACTAGGATTAAATCAAGAAAGTAAAATGAAAACAAATAAGGATAGAAGTAATTCCTAGTTTTCATCATTGATCAATAAACCAATTCATTGTTGCTTATTTCATTGTTTAATTATCAATTCTTTCTTTTTAGTTATAACGTTTAGTGATTTATCTTATTGTTTACCTTAGACAAAGTTTACAAGAATTTTTTTACAAGAAGACTATAAGAAAATTCCTTATAGTCTTAAAGATACCATTGACTGTAATATAGGTACTCATTTTTTAAAAGCTTTAGTTTAATGAGTTTTTTATTATTGATTTTGCTAGAGATCTTGATCATGAAAAAAACTATTACTATTTATTTTAGAAAATAGTGTAATCCCTTAGTGTTCAGAGAAACATTTCACAGTCACACTTTCTATTTGTGAATCAGAGTATATCGCAACTACATCTTCTACTTGTCATGCTATTTAGTCGAGAAGTTTGTTAAAAGATGTTTATTTAGAGTGAATTGAAGCAATAAAAATCGTTATTGATAACAAATTTACTCAAGCCTTAACAAAGAATCAAGTGCATCATAATAAGAGCAAATATATTAATGCGAGGTTTTAAGTAAAGTGTATGAATTATCCCTTGATATTTTCTAAAAGGTCTAAGTTAGTTCATAATGTTATTTATGGTATCATGTTATATCTTAAAATTTTCAAACACATCCTAAATCTAAATAAAGTTAAGTTTTTTGATAGCTTCTAATATATAGCCTCTAGGGAAGATCTGTGCTCTGCTAATCTTAATCTGTCGTGTTCGCAGAGCCTTGATGTTACTGTTTATGAGGTGATTTGTTAATGAAGTACTCATAAGGTGAATGCTTAGAATGAGAATTTGTTCCTCCCAGATAGGAACAGATGTATTAGCTAAAGCTTCTAAAATAAATAAATATATTTAGTATAATGCTTGTAAAGTCAATGCTTCAAGAGCTAATAGAATGAGAATTTGTATCCTCATATGGGAAGAGAATGGAGTATCACTCAAAGCGTCTAAAATAACTTAATTAAAACAAATTAATTAGGTTATTACAAAAGGGGAATTTTCATTACATAAATATATATAGCTTCCTTTCTTTCACTTCAGTATTTTTTAAAGAGGTATAAAGCAGCTGCCACAAAGGCTAAAGCGAAACAATTTAAAAAGGCTAACTAGTTTGATTCCTCAATAAATAAATAAATGAATAATAAAGAACAATCAAAATCCATTTCTAAACAATCGGAGTTTATTGAAAAATAACAGACACTTAGCAATTAACAACTGCAGCCTTTTCTTTTCTTTTACCAAACAAATGAGGCGAAGAACACCAAGTCCATAAATAATTATAAGTGGGAGCAAATAGTCAATGAAAAAGGACAAGAACGAAGAAATTAACGATGAAACACTTGGAGGCAAAAGTTTATGGTGTCAGATTCTGTCATTTGCAGATTATGGGTGTCTTGTCAACCCAAAACGTTGCCTACTAAATGATTGTACACTCTTGCCCTCTCCCTAGTCCATACCAGAAAATATCTGTTTTATCTTCACCATTATTTCATGTCCCTTGTCCAATCACACCCACTTTTTTCTCGCATCTGTCCATCCTTCGATCTAATCTCTTCCTCTATTATTTTCTTAATTTTAAATTATTGTACAACTAGGCTAGGGGTAAATAATTGGCTGGTTTATGCTATTCGTCATCGTCATTTAACATTGGAACCTGGCCCATATTTTACTGAATCATTTAGCATCTTTTAGGGATTTATAGGTTTAGCTGTATGATAAATGAAGATTACCAGTAACTGACCTGAGATAATTTTTATGCAGTTCTTAGATTGTATTCCAGGCTAATTTTCTTATAGTCTAAGCATGAACCATATTACTAGATTTTTTTTTATCTAAGAGTTGGCTTCTCTGTAGTTAATAGGGTTCAAACTTGACGTGTCATGGGACCAATGTTGCCTCCTCTAAGGAAATGCATAGAGATAAAAGAAGTTCGTTCAATAATGATGCATACGAGTTGTTTCTTACTGTTTAAAATAAAACTCGTACAGACAACCTAGACGTGGTGCGAACTTAAGGTCATTTCTGTTGGTTCATGCCTTACAGCCAATTACTTTGGTTGTAGTTTAGTAATAAATATAAAAGACATATCTATCTTGTACATGTTTAGATGTATATGATAAAATTCATAGAATAATTATATATTACAAATGAAATTATAATAAGATTATAATTATGAGATTCATATTGCATTTATATAATATTCCTAAATGTTCATAATCATTGTTCTATTAAGATTGGACATTAATAGAACAAAAAAAGACTAACACAGTTTTATTTTTTCTTATGAAGGAAGTAGTCGATCTCATAAACTAAAGTATAGAGATACTTAAATAAATGTGTGGGTGTGTGCTAGAGAACAAGTTCACTGAACAAACCTAATATGAGAAATCCATCTAGAACATTATTTGTATGTCTATAGAATTTTCAATGTGATGATTGTATAAGTGATTTTTTGACTTGAAATCATCAAAGTTATCTTGTATGAGATTGCTATATTTTGATATTACTCATGATCTATTTTATCAACGGTCGTTTAAACAGTAGTCATTTGATGTAACATGAACTATATTGAGATAGTTAAATGACTAAGATAAGATTCATCACCCTGAAATAATTAGGGAGAATGTTCTGTTGTTCTCGATTAATATTGATTCAAAAAATCCTTGGCTAAGGTGGAATGATATTTTGTAAACAGTTTACAAATATCAATAATTGAATCAATAGCTAATGGCGGAGGACTAATATAATTTGATTCAAAATATAGCAGACATTAATTCCATGCTCTATGTCTAATTGGAACATTGGCTGATGAAAGGATTGAATTTTACAAAAAAATCATGCATGGAAAGGTTAGTCAAAACCACTTTGACATTCCTAAATATTTTGGTGATCATGATGCATTATTAGACGCCAATCTTGACCTATGATTATAAATTGTTTAATTAGAGAATTAAAGATAAATTAAAATAAATTTTAATTTATTTAATTATAATTATAAATTATAATTATAATTTATAATCATTGCCACATATTTGAGAACTTAATGGGTCTCACATATAGAATGGGTTGGAGAGAGTAAAGTTGATTTAATCAAGTTGGACTTGATTATAAAATTTGAGAAACTTTATGATTAAATATAAGATATTTAATAAATAAGGATCTATATAAGATATTGAATCTTATTTAGGAATAATTGATATTTAATTAGAATTATTTGTAATTCTAATTAAAGTTTAATTAAAATTAATATTTAATTTTAATTAAATTACTAAAACATCAAAAGCTTATTATAAATATGCTTGAGCTCTATGGAGTTAGCACTTCATGCTTAACTCTCTCTTTAAAAGTTACAGAGTTCTCTCAATTTGTTTTGTGGATATCGTTAAAGACCGGATACTTGTGCGGCTACGGTGGTTGAGACGGATCGGTTTCGAAAACGGTTTGAGAGATGCATCAAGATAAAGATCAAGTGTAACATCCCATTACCGATGTGGAGGGTAGAATAGTAATTTTGAGGGGATAATGAGCGTTAGAAATTACCTTTACATGCTCATGCATAATCTAGCATCCGCATATTTATGAATAGTAAATTTTGTACATGAAAAATAACTGTACATGCATTCATGACATTTTTCGGTATAAGTGTGAAGAAATGTGATTGTAAATTAATGTGATTTGTGTGTAAAAAAAATTGTGTTGGAGAGGGTCATTGTGAGTTTTGAATTTTTGGATAATTTTAGAAATTATTTTTCTGAAATTTTAGTGTAATTTTTGGACTAGAAAAAATACCAAGTAGCAGGCTGATTGTGTATCGGTAGTAGAAATTATTGTCCAATGGCACTGAAAATTTAAATACATGATTTTAGGATTTATGAATTTGAGTCATTGAAACTTGGGGAGAAATTGGAGTAGAAATTGGAATTTAATTGGAGAGAAACTAAATGAAGGCTTAAGAAAGTGACATGTGGCAAGTGATACTTGTTACTTGCCTAGCATGCCACCAAGATTATAGTTGTTTAATAAAGTCACCCTTTTTTTTACTCATTCTCGATACGTCTCTTTTCCTAAGGTTGAATGGTGATTAAAGTGAGATTTTCCCATCGATTTTCATAGCTCTTTCTTCCCTGCTTCTCTTGATATTTTGTTCATCTTTTCTACCTCATTTCATCTTGGTTTTCTCTTCTTGTGTTCACTAAAAATCCTAATCTATACCTCACCCCCTTAAGATGATGATAATTGTGTATGGTGGAGGGAGTTAAAGATTTAGTGATTTTGGAAGATTTGGAAGCTTAAATTAAACTAGAGGTGTTTCGCTATATTTCTTGTGAAGGAAGTGATGTTCAATTTTGGCTTGGAGAGTTCTAAACTTTGACTTGAATGTAATAATGTGTGTAGGGATGAACAGTGCAACTTTAGTGATACTAAAGTTGAATTTGTGATCTGTAACTTTGTGAATTTTTCTAGATTGATTTAGGTAGATTTTGCTCAATTGGTTTTCATAAAAGTTGTAGCTTTTCTTGATAGATTTCTATCGCCATAAAATGTGCCATTTTTCGACATTGGAGTTGATAGTTATGAGTGATTGAAATTTGGATGTGGTTTAGGGTGCAATTATGGGGACAGAAACTTTGATTGAAAATTTGCTCCAATTAGAAGTTGAAATTGCTTTTAAGTGCTTCATGAAAGTTGTAGAATATGTTATGATCTTTTCATTGATATAAAGCATAGAATTTTTGGATAATGGGATAGGAAGTTATGTTTTTTAGAAGATTGTGTTACTGTTTAAGATGACACTTAATTGGGCAGTAACTTTGATTGAGATTATGACTCCTTTAGAAATGGAATTGGTTTTTGAGTCCTTCATAGACATTGTAGAGCTTTCTGTTATCTTTCCATTGATACCTAACTTGTTAAATTTGGACTCTTGAGTAAAAAGTTATACTTTTTGAAATTTCAGATGAGGAAGAGAGAAAAAAAAAAGTTAAGGAAGCTGGCGCGCGCACATGCAATGCGCTTCTCTCGCCTGCGAGACGCTCATGAGGGCTTAACGCGCTACGCGCTCCTCGAGAGGGTGCGCGAACAGCGCGCGTCTCACGACCGCGAGACACTCACGAGTACGAGTGGCCAATTTCCCCTATCCAACCCTTTTGCCTTCTTTTGCGTATAACTTTTTCATCCGATCTCTGATTGACCGGATTTTCAAAGCGTCGGATTCGTAAGACATTTATCTACCTATCCATGAGAATTTGTAAATTTTGGAGATTAAATTTAAAATGATGGATTAAATAAAAGTAAGAGGACCAATTGATTATTTTCTGAACAGTATTTTGGTAATATCCGGATCTATAGAGATCCGAATTGAGTAATTTTGGTGTCTATGGATTCCTAAGACATAGGGGAACATTTTTATTAAAGAGAGGTTGCCTAGGTTATCTGATGTTGACGGTCTCATTGATCGGCAACAGTAGACCCAAAATATGTGTTTCAGAAAAATTGAAATATGTCTATGAGCAATAAATTGCAAGTTAAATGATTTTACGTGGCTTAAACCTAAGAATAAATGAGTTTTGATGCGGGAATGGTTTTGTGATGAAATTTATGGAACAATATTGGGATTGTCATGAACATGAATCGTACATATTCCATATTTACACATGTGCATAAATGAATGCTTATAATTGTGCAAAATTATTAATATGTGTGCAACGTATTGCATAAATGGGTTGTGTAGGTTAAAAGTCCGCATTTCTGCATTTCCAAAATTTGGAAGCAAATGCTAATCTAGAGCGTACTGCGAGTAGACCGAGATGGTCTTATTTCATTCTTTGTTTTGTTTTGTTTCATTTTGTATAAATTGATTGTTGAATTTGATTGATTGTGGATTCCGGACAGAAGGTCCGATGACTGTGTATTGGGGGAGTTGTGATATTGAAGTGCTACTTGAATGTGAATTGGATGAACTATG
>JANITW010000236.1:49775870-49791913 GCA_027564335.1 Erythroxylum williamsii | reverse complement strand
GTGGTTCCAATGCAAGCTAGTCATATGTTGTTGGGTAGACCATGGCAATGGGATAGAAGAGTAATGCATGATGGGTATTTGAATAGGTGCACAGTGGAGAAAGAGGGCAAAAGATATACACTTTTACCTTTGACCCCAAAACAAATTTTTGAAGACCAAATGCAACTTGAGAAATCCTATGGCAAACTCTCTTTTGCAAATGATAGGATGTACAACTTACTTAAAATTAATAACATTTGTATTTTTATGTAGATTTATAAGAACTTAAGGACCAAATAAGCTATCTACCACTTTTAATACTAATTCACTAAATTAGTATAAAGTTACCACTTTTTTCCACTAAGTTTACGTAGTTAAAGTTAAGTTACACCATTTAAGCAACTAACGCCAGTATTGTAATAGGGAACATGGTCATGAAACATATCCCACTCTGTTAACGCAATTCTATAAGTTTTAACTTGAGTAATTCGATTAGAAATCTTAGGATTAGTTATTAGTAGACTCAAGGTCAGCTACTAACATATCTTAGGAATCTACATGGTCCAATAAATCAATAACATAATTACATGGCAAGGAATCAATCGGTTGAGGTTTAGGGGGATTTAAAGCCTAGATACTAATCATATGATATCGGTAATTAATTTAGTGTCACCAATACCTTGCTTTAATTCACATTTCTTGTTTAGTTTATTTGCTCAATGTTAGTTTCTTTAGTTAAAAAACCATCATCAATCCATAGGCTATATAATATGATAACATTAATTACTAGTACTTACCATCCTCCTACAATTGACCCATATTTGTTGGTACTAATTACAACTATACCGTGTACTTACGGTATTAAATATTAACTAACACACTCTAAGTAAACAATGTGGACATATTTTCTACATCCAAAAGAAAATAGTGTTAGATTTTTTATGTTTCGAATTGCCTTTACCTTCTTTGGAGCCCTTTATTTGGTGAAATCCTCTCTTCAAAAACTTTTTGAATTTTTTAGTGATAAAAGTAAGGTCTTCATCATCACTTTCACTTGTAAATGTTTATTCTTCACTTGATTCCTCCCTTGATACTTTGAATGTTAGGTCATTTTTCTTTGGAAGAATTATTTCTTCTTGCATCTCTTGAAATATCATTTTATATATGAGAAGACATCTAATGAGCTCTTCCAATGGTAGTGTTTTCAAATCCAACTTCTTATGTAACAATTATTTTGTCTTTCTATGTCCTCAAAAGTAACCTAAACAGATTTCTTATAATTTCAATATTAATATAGGTCTTTTCTAATGACCCTTGAAAGAATTAATAATATCAATAAATCTTGTATACAAGTTAGAGATACTGTCATCATAGTGTATTTTAAATAATTCATATAGGTGCGTTAATATAATAAAATTTATCTCCTTAACTTGATTTATTGCCTCATGAGTGATTTCTTGAGAGCATTAATAGTATCAATAAATCTTGTATGCATGCTACAGATACTATCATCATGGTTCATTTAAAATAATTTTACAAATGGGTTAATAAATTAAACTTTCTCTCCTTAATTTAATTTGTTACCTCATGCATGATTTCTAATGTATGCCAAATTTCATAAACTATTTCACACCTAGAGACGTTATTGAATTCATTTCTTGCTAATGCTCACAATAAGATGGGTATCATCCTACTATTCAAGGAAATTATCTCTTATTCTGAGGTCCCCATTCCTCCTTTAGTTTGTAGACCTTTTGTGATCTACAATTTTTGTGGATATAAATGGGACAGTTAAAAATATCTCCCATTGTTTTACACTTCTAGCCAGTAATAAAAATGTCATCTTTATTTTCCAATAGAGAAAACCATTTTCTTCAAAGAAGGGAGTTCTAACAATGTTTTATCCTTTTTAGTTAAATGATGATGATAGTGATGATACTCCTAAATATATCATTATGATCTTTTCTATAAGATTTCATTTGAAATACTAGCCTAATAGAGCCACTCTAATACCACATTTTAGTCTTTAATGGCACCTGAAAGGGGGTGAATTGGGCACTGTAAATTTTAAATGAAATGTTTACTAAAGTAATAAATTTCATTAATACACTTAAGTAATAATATAAAGAGGGTAAGGGAGACTGATTTTTAGGGGGTTCGATAAGCAACCCTTCCATACATTCACTTTTAAGACTCTTCATGGAATTTCAATGACTCTTCTTTCAAGATAGAAAAAACCTATATACAATTGTTTCTTAACAAAATGGAACATTTTTACAATCTTCTTTAATGATAAAGAGGAACCTCAATGTCACTTGGAACACTCCTAAGTACAATAGACAAAATTCCAATAGATGCTTACACTCAAAATATCCTACGTTATCACTTTGTTGATACTAAAGAGGTTCACTCACACAAATATAAGAAAATGAGTGCTCAAATACTTGATAAAAACTTATAAATTTTTGTATAAGACATTAAATACTTTTTAATACAAAAACCAATGATAAAACATGTTTTTGTAGGGATTTGGGATCCTTATTGGTGGTTTAAACTAAGAAGCAATTATTATAATGGGTAGTTCCAACACACTGGTTGACTGCTATGTCATATTGATCGACCAATATGTACTAAATGCACAATATTCACTAGTCATTGCATATTGGTTGACCACTAGGGTATATTGATCGACCAATGTGTCTTTTAGAGGGATATTGGTTGACCAAATAACTAAATTGGTTGATTAATATGTCAATAAACACCCCAGTTACATATTTAACTTACATTGATCGATTATTAACCTATATTGGTAAAACAATCACATCAAAATTATGATTTTAACAACTTCAAATACTCAAAAATAACCTTTCTAAAGCAACTATAACTTAAAAAACTTTCAAAATGTCCCTTGAATAATGTTTGAAAGATCAAGAGGATTTTCTTTTAAAATCAAAAGTTTTAATTCCTCTTGATGAATGAATAGACCATGTGATGAAGTAAGATGAAATGTTTATGCATGATGGGCCTTTGAGATTCACAAAGTGACTAAATAAGATTATATAATTAACATTAAAAATTATAGGATAACCTTAATGTGCCTTGGTCTTATCTTTTTATTGACATGATCTTCACTTTAAAGGTTGTAAACTTTAACTTTTCTATATCGTCTTCATAAACTATCTTATTGAATTATGCCTACATATTGTTCTTATATTTCTTCTCATCAACATAATAAACCCATTAGTTGTACTTATTTTTTCTATAATCAAAACATTGATTGGAACCTCTTTTGTTCAACACATTCTTTAAAAGATTACAAAGAAACAGTATGATACACAATCTTATCCCAAATCACGTTCTAAATAGAAGGTTTATTTAGAGGAGTGGTAAAAATCGTAAAAGAGACTAATTTTAGTTTAGTTTAGTTTCTTTCCAAGTTATAATTAGGATTGGTAGATATTTATAGAGAGAAGCCATAGAATACACATCTCGTAACCATTTTCAACAAAGAGGAAGATCAATAATCATTTGAATGAAACAAATCATTTCAAAAAATTATGATCATAATCTAGGGAAACCTTTACAATGAGTTCTTTATTCTTCTATTAGTTTTTTGTTATTTTAAGAACGATTAATGGCTAAGCTTTTTTATATCAAGATTTGATTGAACCCTATTTGAAGTTTTTATAACTTAATTTTAATTTTCTAATAAAAAGTTCAATATTCAAGAAATAAAACTGGTGATTTTAATTTTAGTCAAATAAAAGCAAAAGCTTAACTGGATTTTAATTTACATATAGATTTTATCAAAAAAAACTTATGTGCTAATTGACCTGGGCATTTATCTTAAGGATTGAATGATATATATTAGATATAGACTTATGTGTTTATTATTAGGGAAACCTTTTATGGAGTTTCATAAAGCTTAGTGCATTCTTATACGTGTTAATTGAATAGATATAGTGGTTAATCAATCAACAAATAGGTGGCTATACATCAAAAGTTGACAATTTATTATACTAGAAAACTTCTTCAATCTAAATGATATAATTTTTAAACAACTAAATCCAAAGTATAAGATATGTTAGGAAGATTTCTATTCTAGTTGTCACTAGTTATCTAATTTATATTTGTTATTTACTTGATTCATATTTTTTAGTAGTGTTTCATTCTATTCAATTAAATTTAGTTACATTTATAATCAACCAACCATTTTATTATTGATGAGATAATCGTAAGAGAGTTAGACTTAGTACTATACTATTCTCATGGGATCAACCTTTATTTATCACTTCACTATTATAAATTGATATGTTCACTTAACTGTACTCTTGTAGAAAGATAGTATAGAAAAACAATCAATATCACACTTATATCTAAAGTAAACAATGTCAAGAGAAAATTTTGAATGTCTGAAACAATAAATGAAATAGTCAAATTCTCATGTGATAGTCAAACTTTTGATTATCAAAGACTAACTCAGCCTTCTCATAATAGATTTTCAAAAGAATTTTGTTTTAAAAATAAATTGAGTATATATTAAAAATATTGAAGAGAGTCAGCAATACATCTTAAGGAGATTTATACTCTCCCATGACAAAACGACAATGCAGCCACATACATTTGTTGAAATTATCAAACTATAGTGTATCCAAGCCACAACATTAAAGAGGACGACAACGTTTAAAGAATCAACGAAGGTCTGGATAAAAGGGGTAAAACTCCCACTCTTCTGCAACCTGATGCTCATAATCTTCCCCAATTAGGATTGGAATCTTCAGTACCAATGGAAGCCTCGTCTCACAATAGACCGTCATGGGTGAGAATATTCTTTCTAATGCTTCTTTCCTTGCTACTTCTTCATCTAATTTATTTCCATATCCCCTCATTCCAAATTTAATCTTGAGGTTCTCACAGAAAACTCCTGAAATTGAATATCGTTGATTTCAAACATCTTTGTTCAAGTTTTATTACATCTTAACAAAACTCATGTTTAAGTGTTTCACTCACTCTCAACACATAAGTATTTAGATTACTCAATCAAAATAAATGGATAAAAGAGTGTTACATCAAAGCTCAACCTTAATTGATATTCATATTGTAACAATATAAAGGATTCAATGCACTTCCTACTCAAAGCTATCTACAAATATGCTTTCTTATAGATCTCTCATAACTCCTCAAAAAATGATCAAGTTTAAAATGCAAATAAAATATTTAAAGAGATGCCTTTAAATAGGCTATAAGAACTTGGTTAGCAAGTACTAGAAACGATCTACTTTTTTTTTTCAGTAATTCCACAAAGTTAGTTAGGAGTTACACACTTCTTCAACTAACTCCATTGATTTTGTAAGGAGTTACCATCTTTTAGTCTATAACTCCACTAAGATCATGAAGAATGTGGTCTTCTTACCACATCATCACCCCATTTTCTCATCATTTTAGGAAGTGTTCCTCCTTTCTTCAGTCAATCATATTCAATCCTATATCTACATATCACACACTTCTAAGGACTATTGCAGTATTCTAGTTCTTACTAATCATTAAAGATTCTTACTGATCCTTGACTATTATCTAGATACCTTACCCATCCTCCCTTGTCTTTAAGAATCTAGGACATATTCCTTTCCCTACACTACTAATAAATTATCATCTCTTAAATATGTGACACCTTGTTTTTCATACACCTCTCGCCTATATATATGATGAATATCACTAACTCTCGAGATTTTATTGTTCATTTAATGTATGCCTCACCTACTCGGACAATTCATGTGTTCCCTCATTAGCATGCTTTTCTCGTGCTAACCAACATACCCAGCATTGAGTAAGGATCATAAATCACTTGCATGTTTTCTTTTTTATGCAATAGGATCTAATAGAACATTCCTATAAGAAGATTTTAAGGCCTTATTTCAAATAATTTAAGGACACTCCTTAATAAGTGATCCCTTTCAAGATTAGTTAACAAAGTTTCAAAGCTATGAGCAATTATTTATTTCAATAGTTACATCATTTCTTATATGAATACCCCTAGATGGTCAGGTAAGCCTCATATGTTAAGTCCCCCCTCCTTGCCCCTTCTCGCCTTGTTCCGTCACAACCATAGAATTCACTTACTCATTTGTCTCTTACTTTGAACATTCAAGAGCATAATGAGACCTTTTGCAAATAAATTAACCAACTTCTTTTAATTATTTCTTTGTCTTATATTGAGAAGACTCCCTAATCTTCCTCTAAGCTATAGTAAGTCCCAGCATCCTTCTCACAAGAAATATTGGCTTTTATAGGTTCTAAAATTTAGAGATCCTTGAAGGTATGAAGAATCACTATAGAATAAGGGAGGTCCTTCTCATTATGCCTACTTAGCTCCATTTGTGCTCGACCTTATAACCTAAAAATGAAAAGTAACTTTTCATCCTCTCACATGTTGTACACGTCCAACATCAAAAATATGAATTCTCTAGTGTAATCTAGAATCAATTCTTCTTTTCTCAAATGCTTCAATGCCTCTTGAATGACTTAAGAAGTGTAACTAGAGAGGAACTAGTCCATTAGTTCATTTAATTTCTTCCAAGTTTCAATGGGAGGTTTACTTATATAGATGTCATTAGAGGTTTTGTTTATCCACCATAATGTATGAACAACCATCTATTTTTTATTATTACTAACTTCTTAAAATTGAACAATTTAACAGTAATAAAATATTGCCTCATATTATACATTGAATTTTTAAGCTTATTGACACTTTGCTTATCATCAAATTTGGAGCTCTCGTATTTTGACCAAAGTGCCTTCCAATTAGAAACCATTTTCATGCCTTGTTATGGCACATTTAAATATTGCAAGGTCATAACTCTTCTTATCACGAGCTTTTTGTTGCTCCTCAAATGGTCGTCTAGTTTCTTTAAACTCCTTTGTTAAAGTTCCAAATAGACAATAAATGAAACATTCCCTCATCCATTGAAGCTATAGGATCAATGATCACCTCTAAGTTTAAAATGCTTTGAAGATTGCATTTACCAACCATTTTTAGTGAAAATTAGAACTTCCCACCAAAATCTAATACTAGCAATTATAGGGATTTTTTGAAGTAGTAAAATTGAAAAAATAGCCAAATTCTCATATGATAATCAAACTTTTGTCAAAGCCTAACTCATCCTTCCAATAAGAGATCAACAAACAACTTCACTTAAGTTTTCATATATCTCCATGAAACTTATGATTAAGTGTTTAATTTGTTCTCAACTCACAAGTATGTGCATTAATGAAAATAAAGGGATAAGATAGAGGTATAATAAAAACTCCAAGCTTTATTGGTACTTATATAACAAAAATGCAAAGGACTCAAGATACTTCTTACTTGAAGTTCTCCGCAAAGAAACTTTCTCACAAAATTCCCTTAAACCTACCTTGAAAATGACTAAATGTAAAGTTCATATAAAATAAACTAAACAAAATAATTTTACACAGTCTATAAGAAATTAAGGGCTAAGTAATGGAAAATACTCAGCTTCTACCACCAAATCCATTAAGTTAGTAGTGAGTTACCATTTTTTATTATATAACTCCACTATAATCATGAAGAACAGTCTTGGATAATGCCTATTCCTTTGCCATATTTTCACGCTACTCTTCCATCACTTTAGGAAATGCTTACACTCTCTTAGCCCACCACCTCTATATTCTTGCTTAGTCATCACCTCTTGAAAGATCAAATGCGTTTATGAACCTTTTTTATCCATCCCAAGTCATCTTTTTGAATGATCCATCCAAGCATACTTATTAGGCAATCACATTGCTTCAAGTCAAGTTTTTAACAATCCAAGCCCATAATATGATAAGCTTCATGGCTTTAAATACTTTTAGACTTCCTCACTGAAGCCATATGCCTCAAGCCAACACTTGAACTTAGCATAACTTAGATATGTCAATCATCATTAATCTATCATGTAAACCTTACCATCATCGAAGATCTCCCTAATATCCATGCTAACTCTTGAGAATTCTCATCAATTTTCCCTTATCAATGAGAATTTATCATTAATATTCATCAATTGTCAGATACTTTGACCATCCTCGTCCACCCTCATTTGAGAATGTTTGCCAATATGTCTTTGCCTCTGTTAATCATGCACCAAATGCGTAGGTTGCTTTGCCTCTCCTAAACACTTCTAGTTCAAATGCATGAGAAATATCTCCTAATCTGGATATCTGTCAACCATCATACGTATGCTCGCCTACTTCTTGATAATTCTTTTGTTCCTTCATGTATGTCTCTTCCTTGTGTAAACCCCACATGCCAAGCATCAGCCCAGACTTACTAATTACTTGCATGATTTATTATTGTGCTTAAGGTCTAACGGTCAACCACCAAAGATTGAGTGATTTTTTTAATTTATTTAGAACCATACACAAGCTAATTGCTAAGCCACTGACTAGTGATCTTAACTTAAGATAATTATGGGATCAAATATTGATGATGTTCATTCTACATACATCAAAAGAAAGCAGACATTTAACAATAGCGTTTTCATAAATGAATTTGCTCACTTCATACTCAAAAACAATGAAACGTATATCCTTAAATTCTTCTTCCTTTTGATAATATAGAACTTGATTTTTTTAAATCATGATATATGCTTTATAAGCTTTCGTAATAAATTGGAGATCAATTTGCCACGGTATGTACTTTTTCTTTTTAAGTATTTATGTTGATATACAGCTCTCTCATTTCTCATTTTCCTTTGTAGAAAAGTCTTATACAAGTTTATGTTATTCCCTTCTTTTTATCTAAGTAATTGGATCTTTGTATGTGATATTATAACTAATAGTAAAGACTTACTTGAAATTTTTAAGAAATATTAAGGTATGATTTAGACTTTTAACTATGAAATAATTCATTTATAATCTACAATAACAAAAACAACACCCAGCATAAATCCCTTTTGAGGTATAAGATTTGAAAAAATCTAGTAGTACGTAATTTTACTCCTAATTAATAGACATGTTATTTACAAGTTGAAATCTATTTACGCAAATTAGGCAAATATACCTTATTATTTAAAAGAATAAGTAGAAAAGGTAATTTATATTTTAAACGTACATCTTTGTTTAATTTCGTAATACTAGCTATGAGTAGAAATATACAACAATCAAACATCAAAATTTTTAATTTGTTACAAATATAATTCAAAGGCTAAGAACCGTTGCATAGGATATTACATATAATAAGTCTATTTATGTTAGCTTATACATAAAATTCTTAATTAATAAACTGTTAATATTGTTTAACTAAATCTAAAGAGGGATTGATTTTTTTATTTAGATTAAAATTTTACATATTAGTTTATGTGGACTACTTTCATAGAACAACTCCAGAATGGTTTTGCAAAGGTGGCGACTTCCCTAGCTTGTGTAGCCCCTCAACTTTGGACACCATTGGAAGCCAAGTTCTTGACACATGATCACAATCTTGCTGTTGAAAAATAATCTACTTTATTAGTTGGGAGATGTGGAAAGAATAAATAAACGACTATTCTTCATCATGCTATGGGTTATGTGATCCGCAATTTTCTCGAATCAAATGTACAACATCAATAACACTTCCCAGATTCTCCTAGAAATATCTAGCAAAATTTTGGTCACTTACCAAAGTACAACATCAACAACAATTCCGAGATTCTCTCAGAAATACCTAGCAAAATTTTGGTAGCTTACCAAAGCAGAACAATCATTTCCAAGTCACTTGCCAAAAAAATGCCACAGGAGATGCAGAAACCTCCTAAATGTCTTATCATCTGGAAAGCCACCATCAGCACTCAATTCGCACTGCACCACTTTTTGATGAAATGAACTTAGGTTTCTTAATTACTAGTTCCATGCATTGAATGATGTCTCCAATTTGGAAATCATCACAGTCATGGATTACTACTCCGCATTCATTTCCTTTTCCCACCCTTTCCACATCCTGCTTTTCCCGCTTCAAAGATGTGCAAGATCCTTCAAACACTACTTCCCCGCTTCTCAAAAGCCTCATGGTTGAGGATAGTGTAACATGACCATCTATCACTCGGCAGCCAGCAATCTTCACATCAGGTCCCTTTGACTTACTTCTCCCTTTTAGCTCAAAGATACCCAGCACTTCAGCCTCACCTGCGACCTGAGTTTCCGAAGTTCCAGGGGCCTTGTCTACTATCATGTTGCCAAATTCCTCCAATAGGTGATAGATTACGCGGTGATGCACTACCTAAAGCCAATTACAGAGCAAAATTTAGTAGGGCATTTATAGATTCCTATTACAAGGTTCTTGGTGCAAGATCACCAGACTAAACCAAATAACAACAGGAAGCTAGTTTTCCTAAGCTTCTCCCGATGTTTAAAAGCATGGATAACAGCATTTTCATAATGGTTGAAGTTGAAAACAGAGGATTAATACCTTTATACCAGCTTGAGCTGCAGCCTGACTGATAACACTAGGTGGACTTTTTACATTGAATCCAACTATATATGCACCACAGGCTTGTGCAAGGTCCACATCAGACTGAGAAACAGGTCCCACACCAACATGAACTACATTTACAAACACCTGGCAGCATAGTTGAAAATGATCAATAAAAATGTGAGAAGCGGATAAAACAACGATTAAGGGAAAAGCAATTCCAACTTTCACAAATTATCTTATCTTCACAGAGTGTTGGATGTCATTCATGTTAGCTTTATTTAGAAATCAAGTAGATAAGGAACTAATCATTAGTATAAGTGCATAACAAAGCAGCTTGATATTAACAAAAACTTTTCAAATGTTAAAAGTAGCAGGGACAACATACCTGAGGGCTGTTTAAAGTCTTCAGTGCATCAGTGACAGCTTGGACAGTTCCCTGGACATCTGCTTTTACAATTATAGGCATTTCAATCCTCCCAGGTAAAGACATAGATTCTGATGGTTCCTCAGTTTCTGTCCTTTCCTCTATAATCTTCCTAAGCCTGTCTTTGTCCGATTTCTTCTTTCTACCAGCACTAAGCATTCTAGCTCTTTCCTCAGATTCCACAACAATTATATCATCACCAGCCATAGGAATTCCCTTCAGGCCCTCAATCTCAATGGGTATTGCAGGTCCTGCCTGCAGTATCAACTTCCCTGTCATATCCCTAATAGCCCTTATTCTGCCCCACTCAGAGCCAATTACCACATGCTGCCCTAAAACCAAAGTCCCTGCCTTAACAATGGTTGTAGCCAATGGACCACGTCCCTTGTCAATTCTTGCCTCCACCACATAAGCCTGAGCAGGCCCATCAACCCGTGCTTTTAAATCCATCATCTCTGCCTGGAGAAGTAAAGCCTCCTCCAAATTATCCAATCCAGTTTTCTCGACAGCTGAAATTTCTACCACTTGAACGTCTCCACCCATCTCCTCCAGCTGCAAGCCGTCTGACACAAGTTGAATCTTAACTCTCTCCGGGTTGGCAGCAGGTTTATCACACTTATTAATTGCAACTACAATGGGTACATTAGCTGCCTTTGCATGGGAAATAGCTTCCAGAGTTTGAGGCATCACCCCATCATCAGCTGCTACAATAAGCACAACTATATCTGTGACTGCTGCACCTCTAGCTCGCATTGCGCTAAATGCAGCATGCCCAGGAGTGTCAAGGAACGTGATTGATGCCCCTGAAGGCATGCTAACAACAAAAGCACCCAGATGCTGAGTTATGCCTCCAGCTTCCTTTGCAGCCACAGATGTCTGTCGCAATGCATCTAAAAGAGAAGTTTTGCCATGGTCAACATGGCCCATGACTGTTACTACTGGTGACCGTGGAAGAACAACAGCTCCTTCATTAGAGTGATGCCTCCTAACATTAACCCCAACTTCCTGTAATGATTATCATAAAGAGGGTACTTGTCTTAGTGTGACAAATGACTAAGAATCACAATCTTAGAATGAAGGAAAAAAATAAGGAAAATAGAGTAAATGACAGCTGTAAAACCACTGTATAACATGGGGTTTCTTAAATATCCAATTCATTAAAATTGTGTTCTTGCTATCCAAAACACATACTCTAGTCTCAGGAGAAAGACAATCCTAAACTATCAACTAGGCATATCAACCACCCAAAGCCAAATAACCAATATGCTAAATTTTCCATGTTTTTAACAATGCATCATCAGAAAGGTTGAGCCAGAAATTTGATTCAGAGGCAATTTTTCATTAAACATAAAGACTATGTAGCTAGCAACTTTCCCCATCCTTCTACATCTAGGAAAAGCTATAAAATCTAGAGTTCGATGTGGCACTATATAACAAGGATGACATAGAAGGAATTCTCTCTCTTGTTTTATTGTAAACCTAAAATAAAGACAACCTCCAATTCAGGCTTTTCTGGGCTCCAGCTGGTATAGGATAACCACCAATCTCATAATCTCAAGGTCCTATATATGTTGAAATGCTACTGGTCGTTAGGAATGATGCTTTTCTTCTTAACAGTGGGGTATTTGCTCCTAATCAATAATAAATGGAAAATTGTGAATTGCATCTCCCCTTATTACTCAACAAAAGAATCCAATTCATCATCATCTTAATGTTCACTAAAAGCTGTAATTCTATTCTTGTGAATAAGAAAAAAAATTACCATTGCTACCAGCTCTGCAATGTCAACACTAAGCGGGTCAAATTCTGATCCAGGTTTTTCCCCAACATTCACAAGAATGTCCTGCAAAGTGGATACTAATTCACCAGTACGCTTCGAAAGCTCAACAATAGTCATGCCTTCAAATATGTCAATTGTTTTCTCTTGCAAGGCCTTGGTATTTCTTTTCAGTTTAAGCGGCATGTATGGAGCTTCAACAGGTGGTTGAGAACATTTTTGCTTTCTCTTAAACTTCCCTTTTCTCTGAGGCTTAAATGGCTCGTCACTTCTTCTAGCCAGCAACTGTGGACTCACATGTAAAGACCTGAGCAATATAATGCAACCATCATTTGGTCAAATGGAGCTAAATTTGCAGTATTCTGGAGCAATATTTTCACAAGCATGATAACTAAATGGCAAGGTGCACGTTGGCACACACCTCCAACAATAAAGAGAAAGTACAACTATAAGTCACAAAGATTAAACATACTCAAGCGATGTTCTGGATGCTGGATTGTTGATATTAATTAGACTAACTGTTTTCAAGGTAGTCCACGGTGCTAGGATCTCTAGATTTCCCAAGGTACCAAATACCAAAAGAGACACTCCCCTTAGTGGAACAAGGTTCCACTTCAAAAAATATACACTTATAAAAGTCAAAGAAATATCAAACCTATTTATGATTTGTGGAGATTTGAAATGAGTCTCCTTTTATTGATTCTGTGCATACATATTTATACAAAGAAGAGAGGGCAAAATAAGGTAATACTGTCCCTAAAATTATGCCTTAGTCTACTCCTAAAATTATGCCTCAATTTACTCCTATAATTATGTCAACCATAGCAGCTATACTTAGTCAGACAATTCTGCCATTACTGACTTTAGGTGATGTACAATTCTGCCATTACTGACTTTAGGTGATGTTTGACCACAGAGACAATCAACACTCTAGTGATGGAAAAGGGGGAAACTTCTGGTAACAAGAGTGATAGAAGATCTATTTACTTGGGTTTGAATAGGAAGTATAAAAGGAGAAGGTCAGGGAAAAAAAAATGATTAAGGTAACAACATGGAATGTTAGGGTCTTAATAGCCTAAATAAACAACTTGCGGATAAGGAGTTGAACATTAAGTTAGATTTTGTTGGTTTATTGGAAACCAAAATAAAGAGGGAGCAATTGGAGAAGATTTTATGGTTCTAGAAAAAGGATGGAGCTTAATGAGTAATCATTTCAATGGGAAAGTGATAATAGGTTTCAATCCTCATAAAGTGGAAGTAGTGAAGCAATTTGAAAATGATTAGTTGATACATTATGATGTCTTGATTAAAGCTACTGGGACAAAGATTGCAATAACCGGGTTATATGCAGCAAGCTGGAGAAAACTAGAAATACAATGAATCTCCCATGGATAGTTATCAGAGACTATAAGTATACTCTCAAATTCAAAGAATAAAGGGGAGGGAGAAGTTGGAAACAAGTAGACTGTCGAGAACTTCAGGAAATGGTGGAGAGGATAGGTTTGGCTGGTTTGAAATGGTATGGTAATTTGTATACCTGGAACAATAAGCAATCAAAGGAATGGTTTTTGTTGAGAAAATTGGACAGATATATGGTTAATGATAAGTTGATAGCGAAATACCCAATAAACAGTGCTATGTTTGATGATCCTAATGTATCATATCACAGTCCAATAGTAGTGGAATTGTTAACAGGTGACAGGAGGAGGAAGGCCCCATTTAGGATATTCAATCACTTGATGGACAATTTTGAATTTAGAAACATACTCAGAGAGGAGATGCAGTGGGAGATTCCAAGCTCAAAGGGGTAACAACTTAGCATGAAGCTGAAAGCCTTGCAAAACATACCAAAATTGTTCAGTAGAGAAACAGTACAACTAGAATTAAAAGCTAGAGCTGATGCTTTGGATGAGCTAAAGAAATGTCATAAGAGAATATTGGACAGACCAGAAGACCTGCAAATGAGAAAAGAGGAATCTACACTAGTGGAAAAGTACAACCAACTACTGAAAAACTTTGATATGATAATTACATTTTAAAGGTCACCTATATGAGGTAAAAGAGGTATAACCCTTGAAATTGGTGGTGAATCTAGAACTAAAGTAAATATGTTAATTAGAAATAATCAATGGATATGGCCTTTCCATAATAATAGAAGTGTCAGAGTCATAATGGAAGAGTTGCCAAGATGCCAAATGGGAGAAAAAGATGAAATTTAGTGGCTAGCAGTCAAATCAAGAAAGTTCAACATAAAAGCATGTAACGCATTTTTGCAGACTACACATAACACAAGGTAGGAGTGGATAGCCTTAGTATGGGACAGTGAAATCAATCCAACTCATTCATTCATCTTATGGATGAGAACAATGGAGGGTTGCTTACAAGGGATAAGATCAAGTTTTCCATCAACTCATTGCAATGGGAGTTATGTAATACTGAATTGGAACATATGGAACATCTTATGATTAGATGCAGGTCTACCAGACAAGTTTGGGACCTACTGCAGATTATTCTCAACATGGACAAACCAATGGACTCTTGGAGTGAAACTATTGATTGACTGGGGAAGCTTAGAGTGCATATTACAGGAGATAAGCAATTAAGTTAAGCTGGGCAACCTTGGTGTATTACATTTGGAAAGAGTGAAATTCCAGAGTTTTTAAACAAGAAAGTAAAAGCTCCGAGATAGTTTTTCAGGAAATTTTTAATAAGAAAGTAAAAGCTCCGAGATAGTTTTTCAGGACATTTTTCTTCATTGCAGATTGGGCATGTTAGCGAGAGGAATAGCAACAAATTTGACAAGCAGTATGAAGAGAAGATGGGAATTGGAGTATTACTGGTTTATGCGGTCTTATAAGCATCCTTTAGATATCAAGAAGTAGATGATTACTAGGAACCACAACTCTATGTAATCTAGAACTTTTGTACTATTTTAGGTCTTTTGTTCTCTAGACTGTATATATATATATATATTTATTTAATGAAATCTTTTAATTTTCAGAAAAAATATGGAACAAGTTAAAGAGTAAAAATAAAAATAGACAAAAAAAAGACAAGTACATAAATAAAAACAAATAAGCCATTATAAGAAAATATTTAGGCTAAATAAGAAAATGTTTAGGCTAAATAACTAAGAGGCAAGAACTAAATATTAAATGTTTAAACAAAATACAAGAGATAAGACTTTAAGGAAAATGCTTAAAAGACTTATGAGAATGAGGTGGACCTTTCTATGTGAGATCCTTTATCCGTATCCTAGTATGCTAAAGTTTTCTATGAAGAGCTATATCCTCGGTAAATACAACATAAATTCATTATAAATAAGGGTTACAATTCAAACTCGAAACCACTTAATTACAAGGCTTTGGTAATAGTAAACTATTTAACTTAAACTGATGGGTGGGGCTTGTTAAGTGGAT
>JANITW010000236.1:49756875-49771126 GCA_027564335.1 Erythroxylum williamsii | reverse complement strand
TCTAAGGGATATGAAGCAATATTGGTTGTGGCGGATAGATTATCAAAATATGGCCACTTTATTCTTTTGAAGCATCCGTATACTGCCAAAAGCGTGGCTGAAGTATTTGTGAAAGAGGTAGTCCACCTTCATGGAGTTCCATCATCAATCATAAGTAATCGTGATCCTTTGTTTGTAAGTTATTTTTGGAAGGAATTATTTAGACTTCAAGGTACTATGCTCAAAATGAGCTCTTCCTATCATCCGGAAACGGATGGACAAACCGAAGTTCTCAATCGATGTTTAGAAACCTATTTGTGGTGTTTTGCTTCCGAACAGCCCAAACATTGGTCCTATTGGATTTCATGGGCTGAACTATGGTACAACACTACCTTTCATGTATCCACAATTTCCACACCTTTTGAACTAGTCTATGGCAGAAAACCTCCAACACTAGTTCGGTATTTACAAGGTGAAACGAACGTAGAGGTTGTGGCAAGAGAATTGATAGATAGGGATGAGGCTTTACATCAGCTCAAATACAATCTTCAGCGAGCTCAAGACCAGATGAAGAAGTATGCAGATAGGAAGAGGACTCCATTATCCTTCACGATGGGAGAATGGGTATTTCTCAAGCTCCGCCCTCACAAACAACTTACTATGGCTCGACGCGTTAATCAAAAACTAGCGGCCAGATACTTTGGTCCATTCCAAATTCTGGAAAAACATGGAGCTGTCGCATATAAACTTAAACTTCCACTTCATTATAGAATTCACCCCCTTTTTCATGTACCTCAATTAAAGAAAGCTGTGGGACACTATACAGTTGAGGAAAATTTGCCAAAAGTTATGGAGGTCGAATTAGAGGATGTTGTGGAACCAGAATCTGTACTAGCCAGCAGAGTTGTTACAAAGGAGGGACACTCAATTCGATAGTGGTTAGCTCATTGGAAGGGTAAACCAATGAGAATGCTACATGAGAAGATGAATGTGTTCTTCGGAGTCAATTTCCTCATTTCAGCCTTGGGGACAAGGCTGCTCTTCTGGAAGGGGGGCAATGTGAGGACCAATAACAATAACAATAAGCCCAGGATATGGAGAGTGTACTTGAGGAGTAAGAAAGAGGGGGCTGAGAGGAATGATGTTAGAGTTAGTTAGGAATATGGGGGCTGAATGGGTACAAGGAAATAACAGAATGTACATAGGGATAGCTAAGAGGGGGGCTGAGGAGAGAGAAGAGTATTAAGTGAGAAAAGAGATGGGAAGTGAGGTTCTAGACAGAGAGAATTCATCTTCTCCCTAAGGAGCAAATTATAGCTCTGGTATAAGAAGTGATCTACGGATTCACTTGTAATAGCAGTGTTGATCACTGATTATAATCAATAACATACTTACCTCTAGCATACTTAGCTAGAGTTTCTAACAAAGTGGGTGAACTTCATGTTTATTCATCTCTTATTTGTTGTCCAAGCCATTCATAATTAAACAGTAAAGTGAGACAAGGGCATGTTAAATGACTGGATACAATACCTTCTCAGGCCGAGTCTCCACCTCAAATCGAATCAGACCAACACAAAGCACAGCAACAACTACCATTGACAAGCATAGGACAATAGTGGGATTTCTAGCAACCCATCTTCCATATTGCCTGAATATAACAAAAAAACCATCAGAATACTACTTCTCTACAAAAAAGTATTAAAACAATATTTCACCTGTAAAAGTTTGAGATATGTCCTCGAACACCAGAAAGACGGAACCGATTTCTCAGACTAGGAACCATCTCATGAACCTATTTTTACAACAAATCCCGCATTATCAATTAGGGCTTCAATCCCAACCACTTAACACAAATGCCAGGTAATCAACAAGAAAGCACAAGATAGGGGAAACAAGAACAAAAATGGTAGAAGAAAAATCTAGAAAACGTTAAGGTTTGTATTATTAGTCAGAGCCCTTGCATATTAGAATAGCTAGCATCAATTTGACAAGCATACTTTCTCCGTGTTCTCACATTTGAAAGGTTTAAAAATGTCCATATGTTGATCAATCAAATAGGCCACCAACAAATAGCCACATCTACTGCCAGAATTAGCCTAGAAAAGTTAAATAAACTTGGATATGGTAAAAGTCAATTCAAAAACAATAAGAAGTAACTTACAGAACACATCAATAAACTAACACAAAAGGATGCTAGTGACTAGATAATGCTACAACAAAGACAGCCCATTAATTAGAACTTAGAATCAAAAAATGGTATGTCAGAGAAATACCATGTGAACTTGATAAGTAACTTCAAAAAACAATTTAACCAATCCACAAGCATGAAGTACCACTATACCAAAATTTCATTGCCAGACAGGTAATTGCATGAGGTAACATCCATTTCTAACAAATTGGCACAAGTAAAAGAACATACACGGACTAGTGGAGGTTAAGAGCTAAAGAATTGTTAATAAAGCTTTGTATATGGAAAACATTCTTTGGCACGTGCTCCATCCCTCCAAATTGAGGGTGGAATTGTAAACATTGTTTAATCGTGAAGAACGACCTAAGAATATCAAAAGGGAAAGTTTTGATGTTTATATACCTCTCTTTCCTTTTGAATGTGATCCGCATCAATTTCATTTTCAACTACAGGCTTCAACAGAGGTTCCATATCAGCTACATTTCTTTCTTTTGTCCGATCAAATAAAGCCCACCCAATAAATCCAGAAACCAATATAACATATGCGACTGCCAATGAAAAATCAATGCATTTGACCTGAAATTATTATCAACAGCTCCCAGTTCAGTGTAGCAGCTAATAACTTTTGGTTCAGGTCTATTACTAACTTTTTGACGTACCAACTCAAACCAAAAAGAACCACCAAATGAACAGTGAAAAAATGAAAAACGGCTGAAGTTGCAACACTTGCCAACCTTAAGAAACCAAATTCTAATAGAACATGAATCTTCTTTGTGTGGAGAGGGCGGCTCTGAATTGGAGCACACTGGAGATAAAGGGCAATCACCACAGGAGCATCCCAGTAAAGTATCTCCACAGGAATACGTGCTGACATTCATAAGCTTCATTTCAGACTGTTCGGGAATGCTTAACTTAAAATCAATAGAATAAGGTGAACCGGGATAGCCTGGTGGTGCTTTCTGACCAATAAATGCGAACCACTCTAGAACGCCAGAAAACAAAAACTTCAAAATCTAGAATGAAGAAATTAAATGTAGATGGGAACACAAAATATTTTACATTAAACATGGTCAAATTAATTAAAGTAGAAGGAATCCCGCTACTTATCAGTTAGGCTCATAAGCACAGTAAGCACAGCGTTAAGATCTTTCAAGTTTGCACTCCCTCCAGCAAGACAGTCTAGGATTGCAGAATCATTTGATGTTACTTTGAATATATCCTAAATGGCTAACCCTTGGATATCGTTTAAAAAAATAGTTCAATCCAGTTGTCCAATTCTATAGTGAATTCATCCTATGTCTGCAAATTCCATCAGTTAATTACAATCAGAATATCGGGTTGGAAACAAGACAAGACTCTTGTGGAGGTAGCTAAGGCCAACATATCAATTGTACAATAGCACTGCTATTTGTCCAACGTATCTCTTATTTATAAATTCCCATTCTACTATGATCTACCAGAGACCCTAAGCCCTACAACTTAAGGACTCCAAAGACTATGATACCATAACTACAATAGCCTAGCTTGACCATCTATTCCTACTAAAAAGGTATTAAATATGTCATACTGGTCTATATATTAATTTTTATGTGCCTCAATAATTTATTAATAGAGGTTTTGATGTACCTAAAGGGAGAAAAATGTGGAACTGGGGCAACCGGTTGGACTAAAAGAACATGATAACTGCAAGCAAGAAAATTTTGATCACAAATGTAGAGACAAGCAGAACTTCAGAAAATTTATAGAAATACCGTCAAGTAGTACATCACCTTCAAAATTTCTAGCACCAGCACCAACAAACGCAATGGCCCTTGTATTCATTGTCCCAAATTTCACATCTTTGCAAGAATTATACAGTCCTTCTCCAAAACCGTCAGAGACATAATAGTCAATACCATCTACAGTCAAGTTGCCATTAACCTATAAAAGTGATAAAAATAACACGTTTTTATCAATTTCAAAGGCAGCCGTTTACCTTCAATATTATGTTTAAATGAAAAGCTTGAGACAGAAAATGATACTCAAACAAAAGGATTAAAGAAAAAGACAGATTTATTAATAAATCTGTAGGAAAAGCCACCTTAGAGATGTAATGTCAAAATGTATGTAGATAATAAACATACAATTCAGGCAGCTAAATAAAATATGCTGAGAAGGCCTGACCTCAGAAGTGGAAGTCACATTGATGAAGAGGCTTTGATTTGGAGAGCAAGATAGTTCACAGAAAAGGTTGAGGAAATTCCTCAGGCAAGCTGGACAACCAACAAGAAAAGGGATTGCCTACAATAGAGGTTGTATAGGTTATACTCACGTGTGCATAAAAGTCACACACGCACAGATACATATACATACAGAGATAGAGAGAGAGACTCACTTGTTGGACCTGTGCTCGCAATGTGTCAAACTGAGCCTCTGTGCAACAGAGGTTTCCAGTTATTGTGGGGCACAGGCTTTGAACCTTGGCAGAGAAAAGTTGATCCGGCTACAGAGTGCACCATGGTATAATGAAATTAGTGGATGAAGGTTGGTACAAGAATGTTGAAACAGTCACTGAAGTGAATAGGAGTGAGTAGTACACCTTAACAGAAGGAGTAGGATAAGGGCAATTAAGAAACTTGCCATCACTGCGCTCCCCGCAGATGTCGTACATTGCACAATATTCATTAGAATCCGTTTCCCTGACCCAAAAGACCATAACAAAGTAATGATTATGTTTTGAATGACAATAACAAATTAGAGGAGTTGAAATGAAAAGGGGGTTTCTTTACCCGGTTGAGAAGTCAGAAATCAAAGGCAAGGAAGAGGCTGTCGGGTTTACACATAGTAAGAATGCGAAGAAGAAGATGGTCTGCAGAAAAAAGATTTACCCAGGGTTGATTGGGGATAAAAAAGAAAAAGAAAAGTTGATTTTACGAAATTCAGCAGAAAATAGGGTAATTGAAGTAGAGACAGAACAGGAGAAAGTAGAAAAAAGCGAAACGATTACTTGTAACAGAGAGAGGCGATGGAGGGAAGAAGGCATAGCCATGGGGTTTTGCTTCAGTGATCTTTGCATCTATCTATCTATATGATTGTGTTTCGTAGTTAAAGAAGCAGCAGCAGAACAGAGGGAGAGTTGGTGGTTTGAGTAAAGAGAGTAGATTGGTAGGCTTAGTTGGAGGTAGAGAGGAACCGAACATCATCCAGCCAGAGGCGCACAAGGAGGAACGTGGTCAGACAAAACACATACACATCTTTACTTAAAAGACACAACTCAGCGTTTTGGGCTCTTGCTCACCGGAAACAGACACGTCTCCTCGCGCACCCTCGCGTACTTTCTTATGCTTGTTTCTAATTACCAATCACCAACCACCGTTTTGTCACTTTCTCTATTAATATCAACTACCCGCCCTTACTTCCTTCCTTCCATTTTTAGTTTTAAGTTTATTGATTATTTGATAATTTTCAAAATGTGTGATATTTTAAACTTTGCATAAAATCCAACTTTATAGGTGAAAATGTATTATGAGAAAACTAAGAGGAGACTAAAAGTTAAAAATGAATTCAAATCTTCTGTCTAATATTATAATATTTTATTATATCTATTGAATCTCAGTCATTTATTTATGTGAATTTCATATAAATTTCGTGTAGATCCTGTAAAATAAATGACTAAAATTTTATAAGACAAAATAAAACAGAATAATATTGAACAAAAGATTTCGTCTCGAATCAAATGATCCCGGCAGCTTCTTATGTTACCCCGGCCACACCTTCGCTCTTTCAGACTTCATCCAACTATAATACAGGTACAGCTTATCCTATCCGCTTTGGGATGAGAAATGCGCCTTGTCGCAGATATGCACCAAGCTGTAACCGCCAACCACCTTCACACCTCTCTCCTTTGCCACCATTCTCATCCTCCCTGCATCTACCCATTTCCCTTCTCCACCATACATCCCTGACGCTACCATATAGTTGGCCCAACTCAGAGGCTCCAACTCCGTTACTCGAGACATGGCTCCTTCCCCAAGCTTGCTGTTCCCCTGGCTTCTACAAGCACTCAAAACCGAACTCCAAGCACTTGCATTTCCACCCATCATCTTAATCACTTCCATTGCATTATTAAGCTCTCCAGCCCGACCTAACAAGTCCACCACACACGAGTAGTGTTCAACTCCAGGCTCAATCCCGTCCTCTTCAGCCATCGATCTGAAAAAGGAGAGCCCTTCTTCAACTAATCCTCCGTGACTGCATGCGCAAAGCACCGAGAGGGCAGTTACAGCATTCGGCTTGACCCCCTGCAACTTCATTTCAGCTACCAAGGCCAAGGCTTCATGGGGAAGACCATTCATGCCATAGGCAGCTACCATGGCACTCCATGTAACAACATTTTTATGCGGAATTTGGTCGAACCACTTCCTCGAGGCCTTTATGTTCCCGCATTTTGCGTACATGTCAACAATGGCAGTCCCAATTCCCACTTCTACACCCATGCCCCTGCGGACAGCCACTCCATGCGCCCACTGTGACCTTTTCAGGTCAGCTGAAATCGAACAAGCTTCAAGAAGATTGACAATGGTTATTGAATTCGGCATCTCTCTCGCATTGCTCATCTCCCGGAACACAGCAATAGCTTCATAGGGCCTCCCACAACGGCCAAACCCAGCAATCATTGTGCTCCATAAGGCCACATCTTTTCTCCTCGTTCTAGCAAAGACTTCCCACGCAAGTTCAACAAGATCAGATTTGGCATATGCATCAATTATAGAATTGAGAAGCATTGCATTTGAATCAAACCCTCGGCGGAGTATTGTACAGTGGACCGATTTGCACTGAGATGGCAACTCAAAATACTTGCATATCTTTAGTACACTGACCAGAGTAGCCTCATCAGCTCTAGGTCCGTCCTTCTGCATTGAAGAAATCAACGACAGGGCTTCCACATAGTTTTGGTTAAGGACAAAACCAGATAACATTGAATTCCACGAGACATTATTCCTCTGAGAAATCTCACAAAAGACCTTAAATGCAGAATCGGCATCGTTGCAACGGGAATACATGTCAATCAAAGAGTTTTGAACAAATATATCACCAACTAAACCTCTACAAATCACCAACACATGCACCAACCTCCCCATGCTGATATACGCTAAATTAGCACAGCCTTTCAGGACACTAACAATTGTCACTCCATCTGGCTTGATACTTGGTAACATCACCATCTCTCTGAACACCGCCAACCCAACCTGACTTTCTTCCCTCTGCACATAACCGTTTATTAAAACGCTCCAAGCAATAACGTCTTTCACGCGCATTTCGTCAAACAGTTGTCTAGCAAACTGCATTCCGGCATCTACATACGCTCCCAGCAACGAATTTTGAACTGAAGAAATGGCGTAGAAGCCACTATGAATCAGGTAAGCGTGCAGTTTGGACAGTTGTTGCTTTAATTGTAGAAAATGACATGCTTGAATTACGACGACCAAAATAGAAATGTTGGGGTCGAACCCAGAAATCCTAGCACAAGTAAACCATTCCAACCCTTCCTCAAAGGAACCGCGAGTGAGGTGCCCATGAATCACAATATTCCAAGAAATGGAATCCGCGTTCGTCATGCAACGAAAAGCGGTCACAGCTGCATTCAGGTCCCCATATTTACTGTAGAAGTCCAGGATTGAATTTCCAACGGAAGTATATGATTCGTATCCCTGTTTGACCAAGCAAGCATGGAAGGATTTTCCATGCCCACAAGACAAGTTTGAATAGGCTTTGATAACCAGGGGTAACAACAGAGAGTAATCCGCTGCTTCAGCTCCCGCCCTTTTCACTTCACTGTACCCATAAATCACCTCTTGCCATTTTCCATTTGCTGACGACTCTTTTATTCTCAAAATCCAATTATAAAGCTTTGGGTTTGATAATATAGTTAAGAATCGCATAGTCTGTACAAGGATCTTGGAAATGAAGATTTAAAAGAACATGTGAGGAGAGCCCTTGAAGATTAGAAGGATGCTGTTCAAATCGAAAAGCATCGAACCAAAGAAAAGATTTAACTTCCGAATGTGCCTGTGGAATAACAAATGAGTTCTCTTTTGCATAGTACTACTACTTCAACAACAACAACATATTCGAATCCATTTACATAAACATATTGACAAATAATATAACCTCAAGGACACTGCTTATCTTAAAAACGTGCAGGTTGTTGATGGACACGATTTCCATCCTGCCTTGGATGGAGTGGAGAACGACACTGCAGAGGTTGTTGGGCATGTCGCTGAGTTGTACTACGGTTTGCACGAGCTCTGGGCTCTAGTTGCCTGTCATTACTTCGTCCTATGATCTCTAATGTTTCAACTACGTCTTTCATTGGTGGTCGGTGCTTGGGTTCCGATTCAAGACAGGTTAAAGCGAGCTGTGCTATTCTAAATGCTGCCTTGGAAGGGTATCTTCCCTCTAATCGAGAGTCCATAATGCTCTTCAACTTTCTCCTGTCAGATAAGTATGGCTTGATCCAGTCCACCAGATTATGTCTTCCACTTGGACGGTTTGTATCAATTGCCCGTAACCCAGTCAATATCTCAACAAGAACAACCCCGAATCCGTAAACATCACTTTTTACATACAAGTGCCCTGTTTCGGCACAAGAACAACGCCATAAGATGAGATGAGGAACATTTTGAAGCTGGTCTGATCAAATGCTTCATGAAGTATAGGTGCAAATTGCTTACCTGTTGCAACATATTCAGGGGCTGCATAACCATTGGTGCCCATTACTCGTGTCGTTACATGTGACCGGCTATCTGAAGGCCCCAATTTGGCCAAGCCAAAATCTGATATTTTGGGTGTGTAAGACTACAATGCAAAATCAGGAAAACTTCTGAATAACAAAGGTACATGGGACAGACACGAATAAAATATAAACACAAGTAACTCACAGAAATACTCACCCCGTCGAGCAGTATGTTTGAGGCTTTAAAATCTCGGTAGATGACTTGCTTGTCAGATGTATGCAAGAAGGCAAGTCCCTTTGCTGCTCCTATAGCTATCTTAATACGTATGTCCCATGGAAGAGGTTGAACAGCTGAGCCTCCTGAACCCCATTAGAAAAGTTGTCATGTAAAAACACAGTATAATGTTAGAAGAGAACAAGCATGCCATATCTGGAAACAGCAGAACAGAAGTAACAAGCCAGCTCTTACTTCCAAATAGATGATTCTCTAAACTTCCTTTTTGCATAAATTCATAAACAAGGAGCAGTTCCGTCTCCTCCCAGCAATATCCTACCAACCTCACGAGGTTAGGATGATAAAGTCTTCCCAAGAAATTAACCTCCGACTACAGCAGTAAACCAACAATTACACCAATAGTAAGTAGTGAATCAGAAAACTTCTGTATCGATACGTATATGCTAGCAATCTTTCTTGTGTGACCTTCACTGGCACCAAAATAAGAAACAGAAAACGAGAACGCAACTCTATTCAATTATATTTGAGATTCAGAATGAAATGTCTCTAATAGTCTAATGTTGCTCAATAGCACAAATCATCTATCCAGGGTTGAATCACCTGCCACTCTTCAAAGCCTTGCCAGCTCTCGCTATTCAATTTTTTAACAGCAATTACAGTACCACTTCCAGTCTTCCCAGGGGCCTTCTCGTCAAGCCAACCTTTAAAGACTTTACCAAAACCTCCCTCTCCAAGCACAGTATCAGATCTGAAATTCCTGGTGGCAGACTTCAGTTCTGAAAACGAGAATATTTTCAAGTTCGGTGTGGGCAAGATCTGCCCATTTGGATAGACCTCAACATTGCTTCCACCCGAAATTTGGCTGCTCACTGAAACGTTGCTAGTCCCAGAAAAAGTTGAATTGCTGGGTTTGGAAGAAGTTAAATTGCTGCTGGTGTGAGATGTCCCTACAGCCATGACAGAACTAAAGTTAAATTCTACACACACATATTGGAACCAATGCAAGAATATAGCTACTGATCAGTGATAAATCAAAACGAGAGTCCAACCAAAATATCACAAAAGAGATTACCAAGAGCAGAGAATAACAGTCAGTACTATCCAAGTGAGCAATCGAAACAGAATGCGGAAGCAAAAGCAAAGGTAAAACATCAACAAAGATTTTTCACAAGGCTTCCATACGGTTGAGCAGTAAGTACATATAATTTGGGGTTAGAAGGAATCTAGTGGAAAATTGGAAGAAGAAAGAACAGATGAAATCTATAGATTCATGGACATAGAAGATTAACAATTGAGCAGCAGCTCAGAAGTCCATAGTTTCGCAGCAATCTACCTATGCAAGAAAAAGAGGAAAATAGCTCAAAACTCCAACCTTTCTTGGTGGTGAGTGGACTTTGAGCTTGTTAGATATAAATAAATAAATAATCCTTGCAACATCGAAGAAATGAAAAACTGAACAAATAGTAACGGGGCCATGGTAGAAAACCAAATGTCTGTTTGAGTAGGAAGGAGTGAAGTATATGGTTTACCTGAGGACAGATAATCATTGGAGGATGGTGAAGGACTACAAGCAGAAGAACCCCAACATATCCCCATCTCAAGAAATGTGCTGTGTACAATCAAGACAGGTGGTTTATCCAGTTCTTCAAGGATCCAAAGACAGCAGCGGGAAGAATAGAATATTATGAAGTCTGATGTTATGGAAAATTAGTAGAAATTGTAAAGTCTTCAAACTGGCTGGCTGCTGTTTCCTTTCTTCTTGGTCAAATTACTGAGACAACTGATGAATAAAAAAAGTTTTCCTCTTTTATTTTCTATTGACTAGAACGAAGCTAGGTGTCTATCCCTCCTTCCACTAACCTTAAACCAGTCGATCTGTTGACGTTGAAAGAGTTTGAGGTTCTAGTTAAATGAACTTTGTCATTAAAAATGGACGGAAAATGAAAGTAAGAAAAGCTCGTCAAATCTTGTAGCTTATGCTCTGTCGTCATCCTATCCATGCCAATTACCAAGAATAGACCATGGCCTTTTGGGCTGAAGATGAATATAGAAATGGTGGGTTGACAAGTAACAGCAGTGGCCTGTACCCGTGTTGCGCGCCTCAACTGCGACTCATTTGGTTCAATCGTTATCCGAAAAAATTATGTGGTGAGTCCAGGACAAAGAATACAAACAATTTGATGACATAACAATGTTGTCGTATTTTGCTAACATCAAACACTGACAGCTGATCATGGTTTGCTTCCTTCTAGTCACTACATTTTCTAACAATGTTGTTAAACTTTTGTCCAAGACTGCAATTTTTGTATTGACTGGTTGAGGATGAAAATTTTTAATAGATAGAAATGACATGAACGATGTAACTGCTAGTTTTTCTCCATTTGAATAGGAAGTCTTGGGTCCAAAGATGACAACTTTACAGTTATTGTATACTCACAAATGCAAGTTGTTACGTGTGGCTTAGGAGAGACAGAAGAGGGTAAGAGTCAGAGTGTTGTGCACTTCCACACAACAGTCGGTTTGACCAAATCGTTGACTATTGACTTTAACACAAGCATTTAGATTTAATTGAAGGCCATGTCCGTCCTCACGCTGGACATTCAAAGCCTGTCATAGTTAAAGTCTACGCTTCCGCATTTATATTTCCACAAGCATATGAAATATTTCCACTAGCATTCAGTTATTATTTTATAACGAATATGATAAGAGTCCCATGGATTTATAAACTTTTGTTTGTGGTTTTCAAAGATAATGTCGAAAATGCATCATGAAATTTCAATTCATATAAGGTTGCAAGAAAATGACACTTCTGAGTTCTGTCTTCGTTTTCCTTCCTTTCGTGATATTACCAGTGTTTTAAAAACCGGACCGAACCGGCCTGTCGGACCGAAGAACCGGCGAACCGAAGCATGAAACGGTCCGATTTAGCCCTTATTTTTTGTGAGTGATTGAACCGTTCATTTTACGGTCGGACCGGTAAAAACCGTTAAACCGGTGAAAGAAAGAACCGACCGGTCCATTTAAAATGCCTTAATTTTGATGATTTTAACATGAATGAATATTATGATTAGTGATTTTTTTTAATATTTTTAATGAAATATAACAGTGAGCTTTGTTATCTTATTTTGTGTTGTATTTGGCGAACTTTAAAGCAAATTGTATATTTTAAAGTTTGAAGGTTTAAGTTAAGTTTACAATTAAATAAATAAATAAATAAATAGTATGTTTAAAAATTATCTTACATGTATATAATATATAAAATAAAAATTTATATATTTATTAGTCACCGGGTTGACTACGGTTGAATTCCGGTTGAACCATTAACCCTTAAATCAGTTACTTTTCTGATTCAGTCACCGGTCCAATTTTTAAAACATTGAGTTTGAGTATTTAATATTTTATAATGACAAAGTATTCGATTATTCTAATCTATTTAGAAAGATAATGGAACTTTCTTCTCTGAATTTTGTGTTTTGTTTCAATTTTGAGCAAAGCCGGGTAATTCTACCCGAGGGAGAGCTTTAATGGTGGCTAATGTTTTTAAAGAACGCTCTGAGGAGTGAAAAGGGTTTTTACTTTTTACAAGGACTATTTAATCTTATTTTTAACCATTTACCCTACAATATATATGGCCATTTCATTTTGTACGTGGGTAAAACTCGTAGTCCCTACTACTGTCACCACACCCACCACACCTTGCTGTCACTACACCCATCTGTCCATTTCCGTTCATCGAACCCACCATACCCAACACACCCATCTTTCCATTTCTGTTCACCCCACTACCTTTGACCGCCATCTCTGGCTGCCATAGGATCGACGATGAGAAACAACAGACCCATCCGAACCTGTTAAGGCTTCCTTTCCCTTTTTGATTCACGTCTCGATCTACTCAGCGCCACCTCCTCGGCGTTTGCAACAAACTCAGCAATCGTTCACATCGCAACACTGACTATCGTCTCTTTCCACCAGTGGCAGCGTTTAGTGATAGAACCGGCAGTCCCCTTTCCTTCTTCGTCAAGCGCAGCCTTCCACTAGAAGGACCATCGATCAACAAGCTAAGGTCGTTGCTTGCAAGGAATCGAGCGAATCTGATCTGCATTCAGGGAAGCTTTCTTGCCATTTTTGTTATTTTATGTTTTTCCCTGCTTTGATTTCATACCTTGAATTCACATTGGGACAGTGTGAAATTAAGTATGGGAGAAGGGGATTTTAGGGATGAAATGATTTAGGGATTTGTTTTGAATTATTGGTTGGCTGTTGAAACTTTCAATGCGTATTGCTAAGGGGATTTTAGGGCTAAAATGATTTAAGGATTCGTTTTGAATTACTGGTTGGCTGTTGAAACTTTCAATGAGTATTGCCTGGAAATGCTTTATGTTACTAGTTGCTGATGATTTTTGTTGAATTCCACATACTTTAAGTCTTGTTTCAATAATAATTTCTGCATTTCTAATCTTTCGAATGGATTCCCTCAAATCCTCTGTTGTTGTGGAGAATTGAGCTGCTTCACTTAAGAGTTCAAGTCTTGCAATATTTTACTAGCTTTAACAAAATGGATTTTCTTTTGCTCAACTCACCACAAATTTGCCATAGTCTCTTTACATGTGAATTGTGTGCTCAATGCTTTTGCCAAGTTACTTAAAGTAACCAAATCCACACAAAAAGAGCACAAGTCCAATCAAGTTCTTACTCTGCTGTCTAGTAATGGATAAAGAGTAGAGCTAGTCGTCATCTAAGCTTATGACTCCGAGTAGCCGGATGTGGGTATCACAAATATTTGCCCTCGCGTTGAAAGGATGATGACATCTCAGACAAGCCTAAAAGGTGCTCAAAATGTGCTGAAATTGAAAAAAAAAAAGACTATTTTGTGAATCAAAGCTGAATTTAGTAGTCTTTGGTACTTGGTGATTTCATTTTTTCATCTACGCTTGCTTGAGCGTGATTTCTCTTGGCAAGTTTTTGGTAATTGTTATATTGTGAATTGAATTAATTATACTAGGTTTAAAACTATATGTTTTGAACTAGTGCAAGGCTCTTTTATTTGTGTTTGAGAGGTATTTCAAAGGTAGTTATTCCTTGTTATGAAATTTGGAAGATGAGTTTTGTTTCTGCTAGTTCTCTATTGCTTGTA
>JANITW010000236.1:49739147-49754841 GCA_027564335.1 Erythroxylum williamsii | reverse complement strand
AAAATTTAAGAATATTTGGGAGAGGAGAATTCTTCTTATAAATTGATGTGACTTACATCAAGTTAACCCTTCTATTTATAGTACAAAATTTCTAATAAAATACTATTATGATAATAGAAGTGGTACACTAACTATTAAGTGATGCATTTGGTGCACTAACAATTAAGTGATGCATTAACAATTAAGTGGTGTATTAACAATTAGTGACACATCATATTATTTCTATCTTTTATAACATTCTTAACATTTACTATGAGGATTCAACATTTAATGCTAATTAAATACTTTAAATAATTTTATTTATTCCTATTTCTATTTATTAAATATTATTTCAACATCTCAATAACATTTCTATTTCATCTAGTTTGTGAAATTAATGATTCTATTTTTGTATTTTCACATTCATCAAATTTCAAATTTCAAATTTCTGTTTTCATATAATTTATGTGTCAGATACATAAAATTGCAATAGTTTAATTAATTGATTAATAACATAATTCTTATCTTGCAACTATGCGCTATGATTTATTGTTTGTTTACATCTAGAGTCATGTTAGCTTATATTATAAATGGTTAAAGTAAGAAAAATAAAGTTAAATAACTAAGATTTAACAATTGAATGAATCCAAAAGATCTTTTGATTTTTTAAAAATAAAATATACAAACACTGAAACAAATAGCAACATGCACTAAGCCCTCTATCAATAAATTGTTTTAGTGTTATTGTTTCAAGGAAACAGCCTTCTCTACGTAACAGGGAGAAATATTAAAGGATTCCTCTCTCACCAAAATTGTAAGTTTGTAACAGTCTATGTGCTTCACAACAAGAAAACCATGGTTGTACATGTATGCGTGTCTTCTGAATATTTATCCTTATCTTCGCCGTGTTCGATGGGATCCTCTATATCATGTCAGGGTGTCTGTCGCTCCTCGACGCCCATTTCACGGAATCACGACCGACGTTTATTTAAATTCTTCTCTGCTCATCAACTACACACCATCATTGCACTTAATCATTTTAATTTCTGGACTGGGATGTGATTTAATTTCGTTCGTTCAGTACCATGCACTTTTTTCGAAAGTCCATATTTTGCACAGAGTTGATTGGATACTGTTATTCTACGAGTATTTATCTATTTAATAAAAATAAATAAATAATAAATTTAATAAAAAAATTTATTAATAAAAATAGAAAATATATAAAAAAGTATTTTTTAATTGTTTGTATATATTTTTATATAAATAAATTATTTTTAATATAAATAACATTAAATAAAATAATATTTATTAAATAATTAATACTAATATTTTTATATAATTAATAATAAAATAATAAACTTCTTGTAACAACTATTTTAATATAATGATATAAAAGTCATTTATTATACATTACATTCTATTTCATCCATCTTCCAAACAATATTTCACTATATTACTTTATGAACCATTCCATTCTTTCCAAACAATTTTTTACTATATTACATTCTATTCCATTAGAAACAATTTCATTTCCTTTTATTTTACTACATTCGGTTTCATTAATTAACATCTAACTAAAGAGGGCCTAACGAAACCAAGCTGCCGTCTATTTGCCTCGTTGTATTAAACATTTCGCCGTGAAGTTTATGTTTTTAGTTTTTACATAATATTGAAAAACTCTTTTTTCATCCCTCTTGGGGTGGATGATACACAGAATAGAGACACCCCAGAATCATGGCCTTCTAGAACTAAAAGGTCGCAGCGGTGCACGAGATTGATTATACCTTTGCTGCGCGTTATCTTCCAATTCTTCGTTCACCAGCCTTCAGAGAAAGAGCAAAACATGGAGCAATAGGATACAGATACAGTGTAGAGTACATAACAATAAGGAAATCCCCTTCAACGCTATAAAAATCTTCAGGGATCCAAGGAAATGTTGCCCTTCTCGCATGGATTTCAAGTTATACTAACTAGCTCTGTTGCATTGTCTCTCGCACTTTTGAGGAATGGATCAATTAGCAGGTCTAATTATAGTAGGAAAAGTACTATTGACATGATTTCAAAGTACGTCTTACCTCACAAATCGATTGGAGAAACAGCGTTCTTTGAAGAGGTAAGCTTAATTATACGCTAACACAAATGGCCCCTGAAATTATAAGTTGAGCCAAAGTGATTCAGTATAATTGACTGCCGCTGGGTGTGTGCGTAAGCACGTCACGTCCGCACTGCATGTGTGTGTCTGTGCGCGTGTGCGTGTGTGTGTGAGAGAGAGAGACCGTTACTCGAAGAGCAGCAAAATTTCCTTTCATCAACATAATTCACATCTAGCCCAATGAACCATGACCCCGTGCTGACATCATCATGAGTATAAGTGCGGAGAATTAACCTGCAATAAAACGATTAATACAGTACTGCATAGGAATCATGATATCAGAGTACATTCTTCAGCTAAAGTGGGAAACAACTACCTATTAATCGAGATAAATTGTGCCAAGGACCGAGAAATGGCATAGACTTCCCCTGAGGCATGCTGGAAGTATCTACAGAATTTAGGACAAGTATTTTGAACTTTCGAACTAAGATGTCGAGTAGGTTTCAAGAACAAAATGCTGTGCAATAATAACGTAAGTTAAATGATGCAGGCAGTTTAGTCTGACTTTAAGCCTAGAAGCTTCACCTAAATATAGTAGAAGATAGGACGGAGTATCGCATATATAACCACACATAAATGAAGAGTTTCACAGATATTAGGAGTTCACATGTGCACTTTTCTTGCCATCCTTCTGTAATGCATCCAAATTCCACAGCATCCCTTATATAAAGACCTCAACATAATATCAAAGATATGTGAAGATGAAAAACTTATACAACATTTCTTCTGAATAGGATCTCTAGTCAACTCTATATCAAAGCTAATAAATCTAAAAGAGAAGCCCTTTGTCAATCTAAGTGGCACTAATTCATGACATAGAATGAAGCAAAGTAAACTGTTGACAACTTACGATTTTCCACTGCCAAATTTCCACGAGTCTGGTTCAAACCATTTAATGGTCCTATAATGTGGGAAAACATTGAATATTGTCTTCAACAAAAAAGATAAACCTAAAAATTTAAAACAATCAATGAAACTCACGGCTCTGAGATCACTTCGCCTGATTTCATACACCCAATATAAGCACAAGGCTTATCCAAATGAGCAGAGAGTGTAGCTCCAAGAGAATCTGCAGGGATGGTTAAGGATAAGTCATCGTTTAGAGGTTTTCCATGATTTCAGTCTAAAATGGAAAAAATTATGTTCTATCAGATTATTTAAGAGTATTTGCATTGATGAAGGCAGATACAGTCAGTAGTTTCATGAACCTGTTAAGAAGCCTTCTTTTTTTGAATTCTAGGACAATAATCAAATAAATTTTTGCATAATGAATTCATTGCACAACTAATAGTGTCACCAATGCACGAGGGAATGGGATTAGTAAAGAATACACAATGAGAAAAATAATAACCATGGTGTCATCATGACCAGAAACAAAAAAAGAGAAGAAAATAAAAGACCATCCTGAACCAAACATTCATCCCGCTGCTACAATTGCTAACAAGGAAGTTATGATTGTTCATCATTGGGGTAACAAAGTCACAGATTAATTATTCAATTGGAAAAGGTGCATTTTAATTTTGACCATTTCATGCTTTAAGTTTATATGATATACAAAAGAGTAGCATTGTACAAGCCAAAAAGGTGCAACTTATCCATTGATCAGAGAAATAGTGGACAAAGACGAAAGAACAAACATCTATTGCAACATGTAATGATAGAAAGTCTCAATCAAAACTCAGTTTCTCCAACTGAAACAACCTTCCAATCAAAATAGTTCCCAATCTTCATCATCAATGTCATTATACTCCTCCATGCATGTTGAACTTACCTTTGTTATATAGTATCTCACCACCCATAGTGCCCAAGAATTGAATTTTATACATGATGTTAACCGTTATGGGACAACCATTCCTTTTTAAATTAAAGTTCTACGTAATCTTCTACAAGAGTAAAACAATTCTACAACAATAATAAATAGAGACATATCCCTCACCGGTCTAGTAGAAAAGTATTCATATGAAAGCTAGATAAAGGGACACATATATAAATGGATGGCACTTATGTTTGCAAGTCTTTAGTATAACATGGAATGTTCAGTTCAAATTAACTTAACATCATCAATGTAATACATACCAACATTAACATAAACGTTATCATTGACCTTAGCATAAAACTCAGCCTCCCAGTTTTCTACGGCATGCACAAAATATAGCTTCGCTTTCTTTGGATGCTCTTCAGCAGCCTCCACTTGACCATCCTGTAAAGACAAAAAGAAGAAACAGATATGATAATGGATGATTGCTGGTTTATATTATCATTATTTTAAACACCCGACCTCTAGTGAACATAGCTTCTGCAACATGAATGACTAATCTATTAGCACTGATCATTTCTTCAAAAGTTGAACTCTAGAGATAGCTGACTGCCAAAGAAACTAATTATGGTTTTTCAGAATTGAACACTATACTATGTACCAAGAGTTTAACTATATCCTGCATTCAGCATCTCTATCTAATTGAACTAAGTGTTGTTGAAAAATTACAGAATGATGTAAGTTGCTACTCTGCCTATTTTGACCGGTTTGTTAGAATTAAACACTATCCCATGTACCAAAAATAACAGAATTTAACTATATTCTATCATCTATATTAGGAGCTTAATTGAACTAAATGTTGTTGAAAAGAAATTCCAATTGACAAGTGAACCTACAAGAACAATGAAGTCATTACTCTGCTTATTTTCACTTTCGATCTCCAAGTCAAAACTGTCACCATGATTCCCACTGCAGCATATGCATATATGACTTGAGGGGGAAAAAGAAAGAACTCTTATCAACAGTCAATTCTTCAGATATAAATAACCATAATGGGAACCTTCTTCCAATTACAAATCGCATAACAATTCCTTTTTCATCCTCCAATTTGGTCAAAGCATTACCTGCGCATATTATATCTCTAGCTTAGCCACAATTAAATGAATGAAATTGAAGAAGTCAATGGTAAAATTGTAAGAGTAAGATATTTTATCCCATAAGAAGATAACAATCCAACTCTTTTTATCCACTGGCAATTCATAGAAAATGCTGCTAAAGCTTATGCTCCATGAGAAAAAAAATCCCATATTTGAAAAGTAATTAGTCCCAAGCCTCAGAAAAAAACAAGTGCTCCAAACTATGGAGCATAAGCTGTCACAGCATTGTCCATGGACAGCACCCCGTTCCCTCATAGAATTTGCTACAAGTTTCATTCCAAACAGTTCTAAACAGAAAGGGAAATTTTTCATGCACTATTCTTGACGGAGGAGGCAACATTACATTGTCTAACTTGGTTCTATTTTCACTAAAATAATGAGAGCTGCAGAACAGGATATGGAGTTTACCAGTTGGCATCCACGCCTTCCGTATCGCATCTCTATATCTCTTCCGCCCAAATGAAGTGATAATCCCAATTACAGCTAACATTTTCTTCTTTGGCTCAGTCTTATCCTTTTCACTCAGGTCCTTTGAAATAAAACCTGCCTGCCTAGCTGCTGAAAGGTCGCTCTCAAGAGCTGATAATTTCTTCTGCTGCTCCCTGCAAAGCAAACAAAGTTCCAATCATAATAACGCTGATAGCGCATTTCTCAAATGGTTTGAAACACATCGAATAAGAAAAAATAGAAAACAAATACCGGCAGGCTATAATTTTAAAAGAATCATCAACAGAAATGACAGCATCGCCCTGAAAATTGAAAACCCAAACGTCTTATAAACTCGCCCAATTAAGCATAATCATAACTAAAAAATAATCTCAATCCACCATAAAAGGAATCATATACTTCCAATTATGAAAAATCGATGATCTTTGGTAAACAAACACCTTTCCTAAGCCGTGTACCAACTTTCTTCATTTAAACATATTGAAGATATAAAACGACGAATAAATCAAGAAAAGTTAACCAGAGAATTTAAGTACCTGACCATTTCTCCTATCCAGCTCTCTCACTAAACGTAATCTACACTCAGCATCCTGCCATAGACTGCCAACAGCAGCACACACATTCCAACCGGAAAATTCAATTATATCGAAATTTAAAGGGATGACATAAAGGCTATCGAGTGAGGGACTACCGGCTAGCCACGTAGACCGTAGCCATGGTTGCGAATATGGCGAAAAAAAGAGCGGAAAACCGAGACCCGAAACCCGAAAGAAGTAGCCGGTTACTAGAAGCCCGGCTCATTTTTTCGTCTTCCCCTTCCTTCCCACCAGATTCAACAACGCAGAGGATGTTGACTCAACGTTTTCTTGTCAATGAGACATTGGAACTGACTGAACTAGCCAGTTTTACTTTATTTTCAAGTTCTTAATTTTTGTCGAGTAAACTACTTTGAATTTATTTTTATATAATATTTATTATATTTTTATTTAAATAACAATTTTAAAATTTGTTCGTAAATTAATATTTATTTATTAACATATGTTTTAATATTATTAAAATTTAAAGTAAAGTTATTATTTAGAATTAAATATTTAATAAGCCTTTAAAAGATATCTAAAATTTTAAATATATTTATTTAATATTTTAATAATTTTATTTTTAAATTAATTATATATATTATATTAGTTTATTATTAATTAATATTAAATAATTAGTTAGTATAAAGGTTCATCAAATCATAGAGAAATTCAGAAAATTTTTCGTTCTATAATATAGTTTTTTCCTCGTTGGACATGACTTTCTTCTAACTCTTGTTAGGCTATGTAAGTGAAAATTTCGTTATTATATTAATATATTTTGTCCCATGCAAAACGCATATCACCAAATTTGATCCACTTAGCATAGAATTTAATCCATTTATAACAAAATCACCCATAAACACATATTAATTTATCATATAAAAGGTTTAATTTAATCCTGAGATAATACAAATTTTTATAAGATCTAAAATTTTCAAATTATCGAAAATTAAAGTGATTCTAAATAAAATTTCTTTTATTAAATTATCATTATCTATTATAATATCAATAACATCTTCAAGCAATGAAGTAATTATCTTGTTAATAGAATCTATAGAATTTAGAACTAATCCATACAATCCATATAAATCTTTTCCAAGAAATAAGAAGTCATAAAAATATCCAAAATTACAGAATATAATTATATTTCTAAATTAGAAGGCCCACTACTCTTCCGTACTTACAATACTCTTCCATACCTATAATACTCTTCCATATTTATCTCTTTAGCAATTTGACAGTTGCTTCACTGGGTTTTTGTCGAGTCTTTTAACGAGCATTCTAGCTCCAACCTTGAGAGGTAACTACCCTTAACGTCCATTTAGTGAAGTTCAACACAACCTTTTTTCGCTTCCTCCCTGTTGGCATAGACGAAAGAGTATAGGGGGAAAGTATAGGTTTTTTTAAATAGAGAGTACAAATGGTACGAAAGGTGGAGGTAGCGATTGACACTGACATCGTACCACAAAAATCAAGTTTTAAATATCTTGGGTCCATCATTAAGAGAGATGGGAATATCGACGCTGATATATTACATCATATTAGGTCTGGGTGGAACAAATGGTGGAGTGCCTCAGGTGTTTTATGTGATAAAAAGGTTCCTGTAAAACTCAAAGGGAGTTCTATAAAATGGTGATTCGGTCTATTATGTTATATGGGACAGAGTGTTGGCCTACTAAACATAGGCATATGCGACAGTTGTTGGTAGCAGAGATGCATATGTTTAGGTGGATGTGTGACATTACTATCAGGGATAGGGTACGAAATCAGGTAGTGAGAGCCAGACTACAGGTGGCTAGTATTACAAACAAGTTGAGGGAGAAAAGGCTAAGGTGGTTTGGGCATGTGCGCAGGAGGCCCTCTGATGCTCCTGTATGCAGCTGTGAGTTAATAACCTTAATGGATACAAGAGGAGGAAAGGACAGCCTTACAAGACCTTGAGGGAAGTAATCAAGAAAGATATGTCAGAGTAAGCCTTCACTGAGGCAGTTGCTAGAGTTAAGAAAGTCTGGCGGGACAGGATAAGGGTTAACGGGACCACTTAAAGTCTTCACGCCTCATACTTACTGCATAGGAAGTATTGCGAGTAGTACATTTTTGGGCTAGGTTGCGGAGAAGTTGTAGTTTGGGGAAGATTCCCGTGATGGACGCCTAAAGCTGTAGGATTATCGCATCCCCAGGAGCGTGCAGCGAAGACTCTTGAAGCGGACGGCGACAAAAGAGACGGTCTTTACAAGGTGTTAGATAATAGTAGATCGGGTCAACCATCAGGTATGTCCTTATTTTCATATTGTCTTGTATTGTAATTTTATTTACTTAAATTTATCTCTCTGCGTCATGATTTTTCTGTCGCATCTGCATATGGGTCTACAGAAAATAGCCTTTCTACTATGTAGGGGTAAGGTTACACATTATCAGACATCCCTAGGCCCCGCTTCATTATGGGACTTCAGACTGGGTATGATAATGATGATGATGAGAATATAAATTGTATCTTCAAAACAGATTTTTATTTCATAGTAAGAGAAAATGTTACAAGAGAGATAGGGGATTCATGAAGAGCATGCCTCTTTACATACAGAAAGAGCTTATTGATTCTAATAATTTACAAGTGAATTACAAATCCGAAAACCTAAAATCTATATCTTATCTATTTTTTAAGTCCATCTTTATCAAAGGAGATTCCCTTTCTTTTTCATTGGTTGAGGAGATTATCTCATCTTTTTCTTTATCGCCTTTTTTTATCCATAGAGAATCTTTTCCTTTATTAAATGACAAGATTTCCTTATCACCTTATCTTTGCACCATAGCAGATGTTGGTAGTTTTCTAGTTCGAGTCACTGTAAATGTTAACTCTAAAATCTTCAACTTTATCTTTTCCTTTTAAGGATCTGATGCCACTTGTACATGTTGGACAAATGTTTTCGGTGTGCTTTTTGAGGTGGCAGAATCTCCTTTGTGCTTTTGGGCTTGAGTTTATCCTCTCTCGATCATCCCTATCTTCATTTTAACAAAATTTTCTACAAGCCACTAGGGTCTTTTTAACTGAAGCTATCATTAGCGAGGAGAAATTACTTTTACCCGCATAGGTTCTAAAGCCTTTTTTGAACACAACTTCCACGTCATAAACAATAGTCCTCATTTCAATTCCTCGACCGTAGTGAATCTCAATTTCGTTGAATTTCGAAAATTCTTTCCTTAACTTAGTGTCCATCGTAATAGGGAATTGTTTAGATTTTCTGATCACGATGAAATGATATGCAACATATCATTTATTTTGTAAAAATCCTGACCATCAAATAGTATCTTTAAAATTAAAGTGTTTATTGGAGTTATCATTAGGTTGTTTAAATAACAATCTTTAACTCCTTCTTGAATCCATTTAGGAAGTGAAGACATCTCAAGAAACTTTGGATCAGTTAAATATATAGCATTTATAGCATCAAAATCGTACTAATCATGTAGTGCTTGAGGATGAGCTCCCTACAAAAAATTCTATCTAGGATATATCCTTGAAAAGTCAATGTAGTAAAAATCATTATTTAGAGAGAATATAAGCCTTTCATTATCTCGAAGTGTGCTTGAATAGCAGGACGATTTCTAAGAGAACTTTCAATCATGATATTTTTGGGTATCTGAGATTTTTTAGAAGTATTTGTTCTTAAAGAGACATTATCAATAGTAATAACCTTTGGCTGAATCTACTGATGTATAGGAGAAGATCCAATAGATTCAGATTCTTTATTTATCTGGAATTTTTTGAGCAACCTATAAAATTTTGTCTCAGAATAATTGAAATGATTTATCTTAGCTTGCTATATATGGCAAAAGGAAAGAAGTAATTCAATTATCCCTTTTGATATTGAGGATTGCATCGTGTTTTAAGGCATAGTTTGATATGTGTTTAGCCATTAATTTGATCATTTATTATGTGTTTAGGCTAGAATTGCGTTAGTTTGTTAATTATTTGTGTTTTAAGGGTTAGTACAAGCTTTTGAGCTTAAATATTATATTTTTGAGGTACCTTGATGTGTTTGTTAGTGTTTCAGGGTCAATATCAAAGAATGGAGGAGTTTCGGAAGACATTCAGGCCGAAACAACGACCTACGACCACGATCATGACAAAAGCTTCAGAAATGACCCACGATTGTTATAGCACCTCACTCTCACAAGACACATACTCGACATTCTAAAGGATATTTAAGTACGTACCCCATAAGGGTGGCATGTTAGAGCAATCACGACACTAATTTAATCATGGCATCATCATTTAATGCGTAAATGCCACAATATTAAAAAACCCAATTCCTCATTTTCATTTCATAAAACCAAATATGTACATTGTAGCTTTACAATAACATCCATATGTGTACATTATCAAAAACTATTCAGAGTTTACATCTCTGTATACAAAACACGTTACATATATAAGGAATTATACAAAAATTTTATCTAGATCCTTCAGTCTCAGCTGACTTGTAACATCACAATATCGATGGGAAAGGTAAAATAGTAATTTGGGATGGGTTCTGAGTGTGTAAACTAGTCTCGGCATGTTCATGTATAATATGGCCTCCATATATACATTAATTGTAATTTTTGTATATGCACATGAGTGTACATGCATTCATGACATTTCCCGACATATGTGTTTATAAATGTGATTTTTGTGAAAAATGTGAATATTTGTGCTTGAAAAATGAATTGGAGTGATTTTTTGTGTGTTTTACATTTTTTGGGACTTTTAGAAATTTTTCTGAAATTTTTGGGAGAAAATATCCGGACCGGAAACATTGCCTAGTGGCGGACTGATTGGATTTTCGGTACTAAAAATAACTGTCTAATGGTACTAAAAAATTAGATACATGATTTTAGGATTTATTACTTTGAGCTATTAGAATTTGGAGAGAAATTAGAATAGAAATTGGAGACCAAATGGACTAGTTACTAAGGGGACCAATTGGAAGCATAAGGAATTGGCATGTGGCAAGTGACATGTGTCACTTGCCCCACCACTTATATAACCCACGAAAGTGTTAAATGAAAGACCATATTTTGGTCTTTCATTGAGCCACGTACAAGACTTTAGATGGGAAACGGTTAAAGGTGATTTAAATGGTAAGTTCTTCTCTCCTCCGTAGTTTCTTCCTTCCTTCCTCCTTCGTTGATTCAAGCTTCACCTAGACAAGAAAGCTTTCCTTTGTTGCTTGCTTTTTACTCCTTTGTTCACACATAAATCCTAACCTAAGTCTTGCCATAGTGATGATCGTATGGTGTTGGGAGGAAGGTAGAGAATTGGTGAAAAGTGGAAGAAATGAAGGATTAAAGGCTTGTTAGGTGAGAATTTTGTTTTATGGTCTTAAATTGGTAGTTGATGCATTATTTGTGATGTCTTGAACATTAATTTCATGGTACTTGGGATTTGATTGAATGGGTATAAATTATGTTTGTGTCAGGATAAATGGTATAACATGTAAAGTATAGTTAAATCGTGTGTTTTGGATGGATTTTAGTGATGTTAGATGATTATTTCTTAAAAGAAAATAATTGTGTATGTGTGCTGGAATTTTGTGGATTTATGTTCAAGGATAGGTTATGAGTTGGTTATGGTGGAAATATGAAGTGAAATGAGTAAGAATTAGTTTAGAAATGGTATGGAAGATGTGGAATGTGAGTTAGGTGTAAATGCTGGAAAATTGAACTTGTATATGTTTCAGTTGTTTGATCATAACTTTTGCTATGGTTATGCTATTGAGATGTGCTTTGGCTTAAATTAAACTTGAGAAGTTTAGCTAGAATTCTTATGAAGAAAGTTCTGTCCAATTGTGGCTTGAAGGGTTTTGAATTTTGCTTGGAAAGTGAGACATATATGCAGGGTGAATAGTGTTGAGGCTAACATTGACAATTTTGTGACCAGAAACTTGGGAAAATTTTCTAGGCTAATGTAGATAGATTTGGTAATATTGGTTTTTATGAAAGTTGAAGGTTTTCTTGTTAGATTTCTATCGTCACTAAGTATGACATTTTTCGATTTCTAGGTTGAAAGTTATGGCTTGTTAACTTTCAGATGGTAAATTATGTCTTAATGTGTTTTGGTGTGTGTAATGTCTTTAAGTAAGGATTTGGTGATTTCTATGTTCTGACACTAATTTTGGACTGTTCTGGTTGAGATTAACTAAAGTTGTATAGGAATGTTGTAGCTTTGTAATGAGGTATTATATGCGAATTTTGGATGTAAGGATTGTAAGTTATGAATTTGTAAAGTTTGGATATGGTTTAGGTTATATGCTGATTTAACACTCTTAAATAGGGCAGCCACAATAATGGGAGAATTTGATCTAGTTAGAGATGGAATTTGGTTCTAAGTCCTTCATGAGAATATTAGCATGCTTTCTGATCTTTTCAGTGATATAGAGTATGTAATTTTTCGATAATGTAATAGGAAGATATGTTTTGTGGAAGATTGTGTTACTGTTGAGAATGACTTATATAGGCAGAAACTTTGATTGATAATTTGATTTATTTAAAAATTGAATTTGCTTCCAAGTTGTTCATGAAAGTTGTAGAATATGTTTTGATCTTTCTTTTGGTACAAAACTTGGAATTTTTGGCAAAGGGAATGGAAAGATATGATCTTGGAAAATGTTGTTGTACTGTTTTGAATGGTATTATGAAGATAGTAACTTTGAGTGCATTTTTGGTTCCCTTAGAGGTGAAATTGATTTTCAAGCTCTTTATGAAACTTGTAGAGTTTTCTTTCAGATTTCCATTGATACCAAGTTTGTTCAATTTAGAGCTCTGAGTAAAAAGTTATGAATTGGGAAAGTTAGGTTGTCGGAAGAAAAAAAGACCAGAGTTTTCCAGGTCAATAACTGTAGATGACCTAGTTGACTAGTAGGTCTTTAACTAGTCGACTAATGCATGTAATTTTAGTAGACATGTTTTTCTGACCCAACCTCTCTCCACTCTTTTGCTTATAACTTTTTCATCCGGCCTCCGATTGATATGATTTTTAAAGCGTTGGATTCTTAAGACATTCCTCCATCTCTCCATGAAAATTTATGGATTTTGAGATTAAATTAAAAAAGATTGATTAGATCAAAGTGAGAGGATTGGTTGGAAAAGTCTGAACATACTTCAGTATTTTGGTGATATCTCGATCTCTAGAGATCCAAATGAGGTGATTCTTGTTCCTAATTAAACTAAAGACATGGGGCTACAAGTTATATGAAGGAATCAAATTTCTATTCAGTCCCTAACATGTTCAATTTCTAGAGTGAAATTGAGTATAGTGTACAGTCTCGGCTTAGCAATAGTCTGACAATGTTTGGGCCATAACTTTCGAATTTCTAAACCAAATTGAGTGATTTTGGTGTCAATAAGTTTCTAAAATTTAGAGAAAGATATTATGACGGGAATTTTTGGAATAGTGTCGGGAATGTCACGAACATACATTGTACACATTTTACTTGCTACATGTGCATTATTAAATACTTTTTGATTGTGCATTTGGTAATGTTTGTATATTTTTGACTGTTATAGAGGCACATTTGGAACGTCAACTCACCGACGTTGTCGAGACTTCCAAGCATTAGCTTCGGAAGCAAATGGTGAGTGACCTAGACGGTTCCTTAATTATTATTTGCTTATGCTTATACTTCTGTGGTGAATAATGGTAGGATTGTGTTTTGATTATGGATTCCGAACAGAAGTTCTGAGGTATTGGGAGATTATAACATAGAAGTTCTGTTTGTCTGAGAATTTGGGACTTCTATATTTAAATGTGATTGTGATCTTAATGTGATTAATTGTGGACTATTTATTTGAATGTGATAATTTGGGATTGATTGTGATGTTGATATTGCTTCATTGCGACATAGGCATTCCATGCATGATCAGTTAATGACAGTTGTGACCGGAGCAACCATCGAGAGCTAAAAGCTCAAGGTAATTGGGCCTCGAGCCTATAGTGATTCAGAGCCTCAGGCTCAACGATTAATGCGCCCATATTGGGACAGTAGTGATTCAGAGCCTCAGGCTCAATGATTAATGTGCCCTGATTGGAACAGTTCAGGCACTTGGTCACAACATCGAAATAAATTAGAAAAGTGTTACATGCGCATGTCATATGCATTTGATTTAATCATTTTGATTGAGTGAAGGCAAAATGCCTTATGCATCTGTGGTACCAATCATGTGGTACTTCTGAAGGTGAATTATGAAACAATTGTGTTATACTTGAGTGTGGTATGAATTCAATTGGTTATGTATGTCTAAATCGAATGAAATGTATCAAATTGTCTGTACTCGATTGAAATTGTGAAATAGGGTCAAATATGCAAGAATGTGAATATATGTTATGTGAATTGATGTGTTGTATAAATTGAGTGAACCATCGATGATGGTTATCTCACTGAGTTCGCAAAACTCACCCAAAATTTGCAATCATTTTTTTCAGGACTCAGAAGAATACCCCGTTAGGCAACGGGTGTATAATGCTAGAAGAAGTCGGGATCAATTCGTGTCTGCATTAGTGTCTGATAGAAATGTATTTTTTTGAATTTTTGTATTAATCATGATTAGGTCTAGTTGTATAGTTAACAAACTAAACTAAATTGTATTTATGAAAAGGGCCCCTGTGGCCAATGTACTTGTTAATGATTGTATGTAAATTGTTTTCCGCATAATATATATTGTATGTGTATGTTTATGTTTCAAAAAAAAATTTATACTGAGTTTTGACTGAGCGATGTAGCACGCCACCCTCACAGGGCACGGACTCGGATATCACCATCGATATCGGGTTCGGGTCATGCGGGAGTGGGGTGTTACATTGTGATTGTTGGAAATTGTTGGAATTGGTAATGGAATTATGATTGTTGGGATTAAAAATTATTGGTTATTGTGAGAAGGGAAATAGAATTATGAGTGTTTTGTGATTGTTGGAATTGCAAATTGTTGGAAATAGTTAGGAATGGAAAAACAATAATGAATGTTTTGTGATTGTTGGAATTAGAAATTGTTAGAAATTGTTACGAATGGAAATACAATAATGAATGTTTTGTGATTGTTGGAATGAAAAATTGTTGGAAATTGTTAGGAATGGAAATACAATTATGAATTTTTTTGATTGTTAGAAATGGGAGGAAATAGAAATGACATTATGATTGTTTTGTAATTTTTGAAATTGCAAATTGTAGGAGAATGTTTTGTGTTACTTATTATATATGTTGAATGTTTTGAATTGTTAACTTTTGACTTACACAAAATGAGTTATATTATATAAGATGGATATCCATATTGTCATTGTGTACTGAAATTATGTGTTGTTTATTTTTGGGTACAGATAAATGGAAGAAAGTTCAAATACTCCCAATCTGTTGGGCCCAATTTTTTTTAATTTATGTTATTAAACATAACTTGTGATAATTGTGTATTTATGACTTAGTTTGATTAAATTGAGAGTATTAGTAGATAATTGAGGTTAAGTTGAGTTAATGTGGTTTTAATGAGAATTAAGGGATAAAAATATGTGAGGGCATTTTGGAAAGATTACTTGAATTGAAGTGGTTTAGGCTTTGCTAAGAGGGGTACTATGGTCTTTGTCCCTTCCCATTAGACTTAA
>JANITW010000236.1:49729032-49739047 GCA_027564335.1 Erythroxylum williamsii | reverse complement strand
TCTGTTACGATGAAATTATACCTTATATATGGTTTTGTAGCTAGGTTTAGGTCTGGACGTGTTTGCATGGGAGACTTTCTTCTATGGATGGGCCAAGGAGGGCATGGGCCGGACTTGGGTTTGGCCTAGGCATAAAACTGATCTCTGAAGAATGGACCGATCGGCCCACGGGTCGTTTTGACTGGGTCTGGGCCCAGCATCGCCGACCCAACCAAATTTAATCAAGGAAAAGAAGATGTCATTTAGGTTACAATGACAACGGAGTCTGATGGTTTCTTCCTCGAAGTTAGTGACACTGGTGGAAGTTGGTGGAATTTGCCCCCTGTTTTAGTGAAAGATAGATTGATGTTGGTAATTGGACACTTGAAAGAATATGTGGAAAGCATTGATGTGCTTATTCAGATATAGGTCCCAATTGAAGCAAAGAACAAATTAATTTATACCTTTAGTTTGTTCCTGTAATTAATTCCCCAGATATTAAGTAACAACACCTAATTTCTTGTTTTTTTTATAATATTGGTTTAACCTCTTTATAAACTTCTAACTTATTTTTCCATTAGTCGGATGATAATTGTGAACTATTACCTTCAATACTTGCAAATGGGAGGTGGCCTACAATTGAAGACCTATATATAAATTCCCTACAAAGGTTCTATGATCATATTCTAAATTTTAATAATTACTGATTATTATATAACGTCAAGAAATAATGAGATTTTATATTGGAAAAAAATTAAAAAAGTTGCAAATGGTTTTTTTTTACATTGCTTAGTCACAAAGTACGTGTTAGTTTTTCAAAGTTGTCAAAAGTGTTGGAAACATAAAACTAGAATGGATTTGTGTATATTTAAATGAGCATTGGAAAGATGACTAAAATTTACTTTCACATTGTGTACTCCCCATATGGCTACGAAACGAAGGAGGAAATATTGTCCAATCTTGTAGTTTATAATTTCCACGTGGCTACCATGTTCATAGTATGGAGAAAGACTTAAAATATCAATTTATATGAGCGTACGAGAAAGAGAAAGATGATAGATGGGAATGCAGAGCTCTTTAAACTGGACATCTTAAAAGTAGGATTGCTTTTTATGCACAACAAAGAAGGATAACAAGCTTGGAGTTTTTATAAAGAGGATAAGCCAACAGAGTACCAACTCTTGCAGCAAATGGGAAGCCAAATTATTTAAGAGTTTTGTGCTTGAGTTTCTAATTTGTATATGTTGGGATAGTTGTGTTTTACTAGTACTTTTAAACAATAAAAGACTAATAAAGATTGTTAATTTGTAGATAAACTAAAATGCAGAAAGTAAAAGAAGACATTTACTTAATTTGATAGTTTAAAACTATCTACGTCCAAGGATCTCACTTGCAGTGGTTCCACTATGTCAAGAAGAAGAGAAAAATTATACAGAGATTAAGTATTTATGTAAACACTTGCAAAAGAGTCTGAAAACTCCCCGGTACCTAAAGGTTAGTACTCTAGCACTCTCTGATAAATTTTTCACTATGATTCTCACACTCACTGATTTTGCTTACAATGTAAAAGGAAAAATTACAATCTGTTTCTGATGCCGAAATTGCGTCCTATTTATAGATGTTGAATGCATGACTTTCGGATGAGTCCTGAATCAATCAAAATTCAGGTAAGTACTCTTCATGTGGTTCAGTTGAGTATTATTCTGAAGCTGTGCGTTTTGAGTATAGTGTCTGCTTCTTTAATTTGCTTCAGATGTCACTACGACTGCATTTTTGCTTTAATGTATCTGACTTTGTTTTTTTTTCTCTTGTGAGTCTCAGCGCTTAGTCATCTCTATCTGATTAGAACTGTTGAGGGCTTCTCTCTCTTTCTTCTTCGACATCTCCCGACATCTCTTCTCTCACCTTATGTTCTTCATCTATATTTCGTGTTTTGTTGTATTTGATTATGGATCAATAGAGAATAACATGATTAACATCACATTTTTTCCTCCTTCTCCATTTATCTATACTCAGAGGACATATCTATGAGTGATTTAGAATCCGAAACCCTAGTGTTTCCAAATTTGTGAGATCTGACAAAATTGACTTCGATTTCATGGGCTTCACTTATCTGTAAGTAATCCCTACAGTAAGTGAACTTCTTTTGTGTTACTATTTTAATTCTGAAGTTTGATGGGTTTTTCTCTCCCGTGATTTTCTCCAGGTTAAAGAAGCCTTATGCTTTTTTATCCCTCACAAAGTGGAGTCTGACATCGATGTGTTTGGACCTCTCATGCAAGACCGAGTCCTTACTCAGGTTCATCACACTTTGATTATCGGTGTATATTATTGTTGTAGCTAAGTTAGCTTTGATTTCTCTTAGGATGCCTGATGGGCATAATAATTCTTTTACCCCTTCTATAATTGCATAAAACTCTGCTTATATGGTTGAAAGTGATACAATTGACCGTTGTTGTACCTTCCAACTAATTGTGTTTCCTGCTAGTGTAAAGTAGTATGCAGACATTGATTTTCTTGTGTCTTTATCTACTGCATAGTCTGCATCTTCATATCCATGTAGGCTTAGACTATTGATTTTAGCTATCTTAGCCTTATTGAAACACATTCCATGGCTTAGGGTTCCAGTGAGGTATCTGAAGACATTCTTCAATCATTGCCAGTGCTCAAAGCCAGGATTAGACATGAACTTGCTTATAATGTTAATTGTGTTGGACCCCGAATTTTATTGAAAATTAGAAATACTCAAAAGTGAATGAGTTGATTGAAATAGTGTTGAAAAGAAAGAAATAAAGTGAAAAAGAGTGAGTATTTGGAGAAATTTAAGAAAGGTTGACTTTTTGGTCATAGACAGTTGAATTTTTTATTTAGGCAGAATATGAGAAAATGATCTACATGAAACTTGTAGATTATGTTGAAAGCTTTCTGTCGCCATAAAGTTTGATGTTTTTCGATATCGGGAGTAAAAGGTATGATCAGTCAAAGTTAAGTATTAATTTGCTTTGTTTTGTGAAAATGTCCATAAGTGTACATTTAAGTGTAATGTGATGTGAGGCAAATCATGTACTGATGTGGTCTGAATTGAGTTTAGTGATCTACATGAAAGTCATAGAAGATTATCCTAGCTTTTCAAAGATGTATAATATGTTATTTCTGGTCACGGAATTTGGAAGATACGAAATTTGGAAATTTGGATGTTGTTTTAGGATGACAAATTCTGGCAGAAACTTTGATAAAAAATTGACCTAGTTAGAGGTTGAAATTGCTTTTAAGTTCTTCATGAAAGTCTTAGATTATATTTTGATCTTTCCATTGATGTAAAGTATGGAATTTTTGGACCATGGAATAGGAAGTTAAGATTTTTACAAGTCGCTGTTATTGTTTAGGATGATCCGACCCTTGTCCGTTCTTTTGCTTCTAACTTTTCTGTCCGACATCTAATTTATCCGACTTTTGAAGCGTTAGATTCCTAAGGCATCTCTTATCTCTCCATGAAAATTTGTGATTTTTTAGATTAATTTGAAAGAGATTGATTGAATCAAAGTGAGAGGATTGATTACAGAGTTTAAGTTGGACATTTTTTTGAACATATTTAGGTATTTTAATGATATCTTGATCTGTGGAGATCCAATTAAGTTGATTCTTGTTTCTAAATAAATTAAAGACATGGGAGTACAAATTATCTGAAGGAATAGAATTTCAATGCAGTCCCTAAGATTTTCAATTTCTAAATTGAGGTATTAAAGTAATAAGAATATACAAGGACAATTTGGGCATGACACTTAAGTCTAAGAGTTACAAGGCTTATATTGGAGGGCAAAATGGACATTGCCCACTCATTAAGAGTATGAATTAGAAGAAGGAAATGAGAAATGAGAAGACAAAGAAGAGAGGAAGCCATGGAAGAAGAAGAGAAGAGGAGAAAGCTAGGGTTTGAAGATCTTTGTAGAATTTGAAGCCAAATCAAGTAAGTCTAAGCATCTTTCCCCTTGATTAGATGAATGAAACATGTTTTGATGTTAGTTAAGAGAGGGTTATGTGTTAGAATTTGTCGAATGAGTTAAAGCATATGTTTCGTTTTAGGGTAAATGATTATGCTGTTTGTGGATGATTTTAGGGTTGGAATGAGTTTAGAAATGAAGTAAGAATGATGATTTATGGTTAAGATGAGATATGTAAAGATTGTAGATGAAAAATGTCGAAAATGAGTGCTCGGAGGGCTTCTGGTCTCGCACGTCGCGGCGTACGCAGGTCTTGCATGTCGCGGCACACGCAGGTCTCCCACGTCGTGGTGTGCAGGAGCGCCCACGTCGTGGCATCTCGAGCGCCCATGTCGGGCCGTGCGTGGGCGGCTTCGCCACGGCGAGAATTCTTTTTCCTGTACAAACATGTTTTGATATTTTGGGCGTAAATTTTGACGTAGATGTCCAAATGAGGTGATTTTTGATTTTTTGTAAACTAGAGACAAAGGTCTACAAGTTTTATGAAGAAGAGAAGTTTTGAATCAGTATTTATAGTTCTCAATTTTTGGATGGAAGTTGAGTATAGAATATAGTTTTGACATAAGGATAGTCCATATATGCTTGGAGTATAACTTTTGGATTCTGAAACAAATTGAATGATTTTGGTATCTATGAGTCCCTAATATAGAGGAAAAGTTGTGACGGGAATTTTTTTTAAATAGTACTGAAAATGTCACAAACATGCATTGTACACAGTTTAAATTGCTACATGTGCAATATTAAATATTTCTGATTGGACAATGTATAATATATGGGTGTTTAACTTGTTATAGAGGCGCCATTGGAATGTCAGCCACAGACATTACCGAGACTTCCAGGCATTAGTTCTGAAGCTATTTGTGAGTGACCTAGATGGTTTCTCAATTATTATTTACTTATAATTCTTTGTTTATGATTATATGGAGAATAATGGTGGGATTGTGTTTGATTGTGGATTCCTGACAGAAGGTCCGGTGTATTGGGGAGATATGACATAGAAGTGTTATGAATACGTGAATTTGTAAACTACTTGCCTATGATTTGGATTCATGTGATTAATTGTGATTCATAAATGTTAATTGTAGCATTCATAGGCTAATTGATTGTGATATATGCATACGTGCATAATAATGTGATTAATTGTGGTATATGCATTTCATGCATGAATCCATGAACAGACAATGACAGTTATGATTGGAGCAGCCATCGAGAGCTACAAGCTCAACGTTTATATTTGGGCCTTGAGCTCCACAGTTTCAGAGCCTCTGGCTTAATGATTAATGTGCCCTTATTGGGATAGTTTCAGAGCCTCTGGCTCAATGATTAATGTGCCCTTATTGGGACAGTTTCAGAGCCTCTGACTCAACGATTAATGTGCCCTTATTGGGACAGTTTCAGAGCCTCTGAATTAACGATTAATGTGCCCTTATTGGGACAGTTTCAGAGCCTCTGTCTCAACGACTAATTTGCCCTTATTGGGACAGTTTCAGAGCCTCTAGCTCAATGACTAATGTGCCCTTATTGAGATAGTTTCAGAGCCTCTGGCTCAACGACTAATGTTCCCTTATTGGGACGTTTCAGGCGCTCGGTCACAACACCCAAATAAATTAGAAAAGTGTTACATGCATATGTCATATGCATTTGGTTTAATCATTTTGATTTAGTGAAAGGCAAAATGCCTTATGCTTCTGTGGTACCAATCATGTGGTACTTCTGAAGGTGAATTATGAAACAACTGTGTTATGCATGAGTGTTGTATGAATTCAATTGATTATGTATGTCTAATCGAATGAAATGTATCAAATTGTCTATACTCGAGTGAAATTGTGAAATGGGATCAAATATGGAAGAATGTGAATATATGTTATGTGAATTGATGTGTTTTATAAATTGAGTGAACCATAGATGATAGTTACCTCACTGAGTTCGCAAAATTCACCCAAAATTTGCAAGTATTTTTCAGGAACCAGAGGAATACTCCGTTAGGCAACGGGCGTATAGCAACCGCATGTGAGTGAGAAAAGAGGTCGGGATCAGTTCATATCAGCATTAGGGTCTAGAAAAAATTTGTATTTTTCTAAATTTTTGTATTAATGATTAGGTCATTTTGTAAAGTCAACAGACTGAAATAAATTGTATTTATGAAAAGGGCCACCGTGGCTATTGTATTTACCGGTGAGCTTGTATGTTCGTTAATTTCCACATAATGTATCTTTGCGTTTCAAAAAAAATTTATACTAAGTTTTGACTGAGTGATGTAGTATGCCACCCTCACAGGTCACGGACTTGGATATCACCATCGATGTCGGGTTCGGGTCATACGGGAGTGGGGTGTTACATGACTAACCTTTGAGCCATTTTGTCTATCTAAAAGTATAAGAACTATACTTCTTCTAGAGTTTCTTGATCACTAGTAGCCTCTCTCGAACCTGAGATTCAACGTTACAATTTTGGTGAGTTTTGCGAACTCAGTGAGCTATCCATCATCAATGGCTCACTTATAACACGTAACACATAAAGTTCATGTTTCAAGTTCACAACAATTCATGTCATCATATAATACACATCTTTTCGCAAATAATCATAGCATCACATAACATTTTGTTCACTTATTCCACATTTCACATTCAGAGAAGTCAAACAACTCATTTCAATAATTTAAAACAGACATATCAATTATAAATGCAATGTACATGAGACCCACTTCCAATTATTACTTTGTTATGACCAAGTGCTTTTTTACTGGCCCATATCCCTTGTAGATATCAGACTTATTTCAGATATTGTCCTTGATCACTTAATAGATACCGTGTACATTAACAATTGAGCTAGAGGCTCTTACAACACTCTGAGCTTTAAGCTCTCTTTTGGTATCTACTTCGGTCACAACAATTTTTATGTTGTCATGCATTTATGTAATGAAATGCATCACATTCATATATTTTCAATCAGTCACTTGATTTCAGTTTCACATTCACATTCACATTTATTATCAGACCTTAGTCCGACATTCAACAATTATGTTGAGTATCACTTATTTCGTAAAATTCACAAACAAGGAGCACTTCTAATATATTATTCATGCATCAAATACCTCAGACATTCAATGTCCAGAATCAACACAATCATATTCACATAATATTTCACTACAGAATTTAAAACAAATAATTAATTAAGTGTGATCATCTAGGTCATTCACAGTACGCTCCAAATTAACATTAGCTTCCATGATTTGGAAACGTCTAGATGTAGTGTTTTATCCTATATATCACTATCATGCAATACACATATGGCACACACATTATTAATTACACAATCACATAAACAATCAATCGTATACATATGTAAATGTGTTATGTATAATGCATGCTTAATTTGACTATTCCGTGTATGTTCCCTTAATCATGTCTCTTGATTATTCAAACCTTATCATTTGTATGTGTCTAGCTTATTCTTAGGTTTACACCTCCGGAACACTTGGTTATTATAATATCATAGTTCAATTACTTGTCATTTCTTTTTTAGCATTATATGCTCTCATAATATCCAATTCTCATTCACCTTTACTTAATACATATTGCTCAACTCTTTTGAATCACAACTACTATCATATGAAAATCTTCATTCCCATTATAATCATGTCTATGGTATTTGATATCAACAATTCATTCACTAAGTTATAACATCATCAATCAATCATTTTAGCTTTTCTCAAAATACATTTTTGTCAATTTTGCATGGCCATTTTGATAAGAAAAATGAGGTATCTAGGCAACAACTTCTTCTAAAACAATTTTCCTATATGTTTTAAGTTTCTAATGAACTAAAGTTAATATAATTCGGTTCAATATTTTACAAGTTATACACAAAATACTTCAAACTTTTCTCACACTGTGATAGTACACTACACTCAACTTCAAGCCAAAATTTGAAACTCTTATAAACAGAATTACAATTCGATTCCTTCATGAAAATTGTATCCATATGTCTCTAGTTTAACCTTAATAAAAAATCATCCCCTTTGGATATCTACAGATCAATTTATGGCCAAAATACAGATGCATATTTAGGAAAAACACTTCATTTAACCTATTCCAACACACTTCATAATTTTCATCTCAAATGCATCAATCAACAATTTACGAATCCTTTCCTAGTGAATTTAGATGACCATGAAATTTGGTGTGAGAGGAAAGAAAATGTGTGAAGAGTTTGTGGTTCAAATTTCAAGTCAATCGAAGGTCCGGATAAGAAGTTATGGTCAAAAAAATGAAGGATGTTTAAAATTGTCAAAAAACATTGAACCTTCACTTTCACGATCGTGCACTTCCAGTTGACTCCTCTTTGCCACGATCATGCTTTGTGCATGATCGTGCAACTCCCCTAAGATTTCCTCTATGTCATATGATCATGCACTACCTGGTGTTTCCTCTCTATCACGATTGTGCACTACTTGCTAAAACTAACGACTTTTTAGTATCACTATCATACTAATTCCTCCCATTTCAAGATACCATAGTAACCTTTTTCATTAGCATCAAACTCATTTTAACTAATCTCTATAACACTTGAAGAGATTCACGTTAATACTCTAAGAAAACAAAACATATAACCCCTCATTTTATCTATCAAAATTTTATGCATTTCTTCCTACACCATCTTTAATGATCATTCTAACTTAAATCATCTAAATAACTTATGAAATATTGATCATCATATATAAAATCAAGACATGAATCTACCCACATTTATCATTCACTTTTTAGTATGTACCCATCCTCATTTTATGATCATTTAACTCTTAACTATCATCAAAACATGTTTCATTCAACAAATAAAGAAGTGTAATTTTTTATACTTACTTGTTTACTCCAAGATGTTCAAATCACCTTTAACCCTAAATTCTCAAGTATCATTCGATCATCAAAATTCAATGGTGGTAGGGTTGGGTCTTTAGTAAAAAATGAAGAAGACAACAAATCAATAGTAACAAATGAAAGGTGAAAGTAATCTTCAACATGGATGGGTGAGAAATGAGTATGTTGGAACTCGATTTTGAAACCAGAGCCCAACTGTAAAACGGAATCCTAAACAGAAACAGAAAGCGAAACAAAAGAACAGATCCTAAACGAAAGTGGGCCAAACGCAAATGAAAAACAAATCGGATCAAAAGGCGTGCGGAAACAAAAGGAAATCGAAATGTTAAGGAGCCATAGAAAAATCGAAAGGTGGACAAAGCAGATCATAAAACGAAAGACGGATCAAAAAGCTTACGGAAGCGAAAAAAATGAAAAGCTCGGAATCAACGAAAACAAAACGCAATGGAAAACATACAGCAGAAACCAAAGGAATCGAAAGATCGCCAAACAAAGGAAAAGAAACACTTCAATCTAACTGAAGGACAAATTCTGACATCCGAAACGCGTACCTTAGAAAAAAAACGTTGGAAACCATACGACACACTTGGTCTAACCCTATCCGAAACGGTATAATTTTTTTTTTGTCATCATTCAAAACAATTCAATTTCCATTTGGAAATTCATCCACATTCAAATCTCAATTCATAAGATTCTTTTTTTTATACAATCATGTCCCATCATTTTAAACTCTTACTTTTCATTTGTTATAAACACTCACACATGTCAATATACCATCAAGTCATAAACAAAGAGCACTTCAGTATTTCCAATCCCTCAACACAATCATCGGACCTCCTGTCTGGAATCCAAACATAATCAAACACATTCATACCCATAACAATTCAATAATTCGGATCAACAATCAGAATCATTGGACCTCCTATCCGGAATCCAAACACATTCAATCACATTCATATTCAAATTATATACAAATCCATAATTCAAGCTCATATAAAATTTCAAAACTCATTTCCATCATGAAAATAATTGTTACAAACCTTCATGGCATTCCAAACCATATACAATCCCAATATCAAATTCCAAAATACAAAAGATACAAAAATCTCCAAAATACACAACATAAGCCTAAGCTCTCATTTTTATAACAATTTAACT
>JANITW010000236.1:49710190-49728932 GCA_027564335.1 Erythroxylum williamsii | reverse complement strand
TACAATTGCTTTCACCTTAGATTGGTCCATACTAATCCCATGATTAGACACAACAAACCCCAAAAATGTGATGCTATAAGTACAAAAATCACACTTCTCAAGATTAGCATACAAACTATCTCAGTCCAACACTTCAAAAACCAATCTCAAATGCACAACTTGCGCATCAATAGTTGGACTATAGATTAAAATGTCATCAAAGTACACTACCACGAACTTATAAAGAAATGGCTTTAATACCTCATTCATAAGCTTCATAAAAGTTGATGGTGAATTGGTCAACCCCATTGGCATCATTAACCACTCATAAAGGCCTTCCTTAGTCCTGGAAGTCATCTTTCATTCATCTCCTTCCTTCATTCTGATTTGGTGAAACCCATTGGCAAGATCAAGTCGTGTAAAAACTTGTGCCCTATGAAGTTGATCTAGCATGTCATCAAGTCTTGGAATTGGATAACGGTTCATGATAGTAATTTTTTTGAAAACCATACTATTAATCACTGTTCTCCACTTACCGTTCTTCTTTGGAATAACAAAGGCTGGTACAATACAAGGTGAAACACTCTCTCTGATGAAACCTCTCTCTAATAACTCTTTGACACAATTTTAAAGTGCCTCATGCTCTTTTGGATTCATCCTATAGGCTGCCTTATGAGGAATGGTGGAATGTGGAATGAAATCTATAGCATGTTGGATTTTTTTAAAAGGTGGTAAGCCTATTGGAAGTGTTTGTGTAAAAACTTTAGAAAACTCACTTACTAAAGGTTGGATTACTTTTGGTAGCTCAGCTCTTAGTGTCTCCTTATCTTCAATCTCTAATGGAACATATAATGGTAAAGTTTGTAAAACAACACACTTTTCTTTTATGTAAAGTAGTCCCATAGCTCCCTCCTCTTTTTTCTTACCTCCTAAAAATTTTGGTTCAAGTGGTAGCAACGTGAATTTCTGGCCCATCTTTGACAAGTGAATAGGTGTTAGCTCTCCCTTTGTGATCAACATTTCGGTCATAAATCCATGGTCAGCCCAAAAACAAGTGGCAAGCTGTCATTGGTACAACTTGGCACCATACTTCATCTTGGTACTTCTTGATAGAAAATGAAACAAGGCATCTTTTGCTAACTTTAATTTCATGTTTGGTATCAAGCCAAGTAAGTTTGTAAGGGTGGGGAAGTGGTTCGATTTCAAGACCAAGTTTTTCAACCATTTTTGTAGAAACAACATTTTCACAAGCTCCTCCATCTATTACAACTTCACAAAGCTTTCCTTTGGATAAACATCTTGAATGAAACAATGTCTTCCTCCTCCAATCTTGACTCTCATCTTTCTCCATATTCAACATCTTCATCAATACTAATAACTCTCCCTCTAATTCCCCTTCACAAAACTCACCTCCCTCTATTTTTTCACTAACGACCAACCCCTCATCTGCCTCATATTCAGCCATGTTGTCATCCATTCGCAACAATTGATGGTCTAATTCGATGGCCTCTTGAATGGTGATAATTTTGGTGGTTGGGCATTCGGATTGGAAATGTCCAAATCCTTGACATTTGAAGCATCGTTGTTGAGTTTTTGGGACAGTTTGTTTGGTAGTTTTTGGAATGAATTTTGGTGGTGTAGTTGGGCTCATGTTCGGGAATCTAGGAGTATAATTGGATGTGGTTGGTGTAGAGCTCGATGAACCGGGCTTAGTAGAAGTAAATGGAGTTTTTGGTGAAGGGGGAGTGTACGTAGGCTTGGGTTGTCTTCGATTGGCTATATGTTTGAGGTTGGTTTCACATTGCAAAGCTAGTCTTTTAAGTTCAGTGAAGGTGTTGTATTGATAAAGGCTAACCATATCTCTAAGGTCACTTTTCAAACCCCTAAGATATCTTGCATTCATAACTTCTTCATCCTCCCTCAAATCACACTTCAACAACAGATTTTCAAATTCCATTGTATAAGCCTCCACCGAGAGTAGGTCTTGGGTCAAACTCATCATTTTGTTCAACATTTTCTGCCTATATTGTGGAGGCATAAATGTTTCTTCCATTTCTTCTCTCATTCTAGACCATGTTGCAATCCTACGCCTATGCTCCCTCTCTCTCCTTTTCTGAACATTATCCCACCATAAACTAGCATAACCTCTCAATTTCATCGCAACAAGTTTCATTTTTTTCTCATCACTCACATTTCTACATTCAAATATCCTATCAACTGTACACACCCATTCTAAGAAAAGGTCCGGATTTAACTTACCCTCAAACTCTAGAATTTCTACTTTGAAAGTGTAGAACTCATCTTGCTTATTGTGTTGTGGTCTAGCCATTATTTCACGGCCTTGACCTCCTCCGGCACCTCTTCCACGCCCTTTTTGTCTACCTCTCTCAAAATCCCTCTCTTCATACCCATCATCATAGTCATATAAGTCTCCATCTTCATCTTCTTCTTCATGAAAAGCAAATTCTTTTGCTTTCAAGGTTGCATTTTCAAGGAGGAGCTGTTCAAGCTATTGCAACAATTCTTCATTTGTGAATGGTGACTGGTCTTGGGATGGAATGGTGGTCATAGTCAGGTTTTTTTTTGGTGAAGGGAAAATAGATTAACATAGGCTCTGATACCAATTGATGGCGATATGGGTGTAAATATGAAGCAAAATAGGCTGATTAAGGCTTAGGTTGATGGGATACGTTTGGCTCAGATTTTGGTGAAAGGTTCTGGTGGAAACAGTTTGACTGTGGAAGAATTCTGGAATGATTGGCTGGAATTTTGGGACGAAGTCTTGATGAAAGTTGTGGGTTTTTCTGTCTAGTTTCCAGGGATATCGAGTTTGTGTGAATCGGATGTGCGGTTTGGGAGATATGGCTGATTTATTGAGGGTAGGTCGAATCTGTCGAAGCTAACGGTGGTGTAGGAAAAAAATAGTTTTTGGAAAACTATCAAAACCCAAACGTTAGTTTTGGAAAGCTAACAACCCTAATGATAAATCACAGTACAAAAAAAGCTGAAATTGTTTTGTTTTAATTGATTCACATCCACCAGAAGATGGAGATACAATCAGCATAAATAAGGAAGGGCTGTAAAATGGAAAGTCACAAAACTGACCTCATCATTGCACTCCCTTATAACCTGCAACTTTAATGGTCTTTAAATAGAAACTTTAAGTGTTTAAAACAGCCAAAACAATAAAGGAAAGATAACACAAAGGTCAGAATGGAAATAATGAGCATTAGAGGCTCTTATTAGCTTCAATCAAGTGATGGCAACCCCATGCTACTAACCAATGGAGCAGCAGCCTTCTTGGAAGTCTTGGACTTCTTTAATAGACTTCTCAAACTTGTCTTCATCATAAGGCAAGGGATCAATATGAGTTGTAGCCTTACAAAGGCCAAATGGCTTCAAATGGACCTGCAACTTCATGATTAAGCCCAAAAAATCATCATGAGCATTTTCCTCTTCTATGATGGAACCATCTTCATCATTTGCACCCAAGCCCATGTTTGCAATATCTTCGAAGACTTTGTTGGATGGACCTCCATCATTGTAGCACCCCACTCACATAGTGCATATCCCCGACCATACTGACAGTATTCGAGAACATACTCTATGAGGGTGGCAAGCTAAAATAATCTGTCAATAAAACTCATTACAAAATATTCAAAAATATCACATGCGTATGTGGAAAATCAATAATGGAACTTTTGACACATTCTATTTATAAACATTTTCAATCGCAGAATTACAACCATTATATATATTATCAGAAATTCAGTAGCCACTTGGGCCCATATTATCACATATTACTCAACCCTTTTGAATCATAACTCCTATCATATGAACATCTTCATCCCCATTATACACATTCCTTTGGTACTTTGATATCAACAATTCATTCACTAAGTTATAGCCTCCATTATCACTTCATACATATCACACATTTAGTCGCTTCATCCAAGCATCATTCTAGGCTTAATTCAAGCTCCATTCAAACCTAAATTAATTCCAAATAGCCAGTGAATTTCCATTGGGTGAACTTCATGTCCACTTGTTAGACCTCTAGGGTTTTCTTGCTTTCCAGCCCTGCCCATGTCTGTTTCAAGGGACATCATGTCTGTTGGGCAGACATTTATAGGTCACTTATAGAAATATGAAATTTTGACCCTTTAGACAGTAAAATCTCTCCTCAGGGTCTTCATAGAAGTTGTAGAAATCAAATTTCTCTTTGAAAAAATATTTAAATGACCTCAATCCAACCTCCACAACAAAAGTTATGCCTCTTTCCCCAAAATCTATCCAATATTATCCATATTTTCTAGATTTCTAACTCTTTACTTACTACATTCAACACATTATGCTTGGTCTATCATTTCTAGTTCAATTACTCATCATTCTTAACTCCATTTCCACTAAATATCATCCATAAACAAATTATAGTCCATGAATGATCATGAACATTAAAAACAAAACATATACATATATACATTCATTATTAACTTTCTACACATCTTCAACTTCATTTCCCCTTTCATTTCACTTCTGACTATCACCTTAATTCTTCCCATTTCAAGACACCACATTACTCTCTTTTTTTAAGCTCTTGACTCATTTTAGTTAATCTCCAAAACACCCAAAGAGATCCACATTAATACACTAAGAACTTTTTTTGCACCTTTTCCTACTCCATCTTTAATGATCATTCTAACTCAAATCATCTCAACAACTTATGAAATATTGATCATCATAAACACAAAAACAAGACATGAATCTACCCATATTTCTCATTCATCTTTCAACATATACCCATCCTCATTTTATGATCATTTAACTCTTAACTATCATCAAAACATGTTTCATTCAACAAATAAAGAAGAGTAATGTTTTATTCTTACTTGTCTACTCCAAGATCTTCAAATCACTCTTAACCCTAGCTTCTCCAATATCATTTGATCATCAACATTCAAAGGTAGTAGGGTTAGGTCTTTAGTAAGAAATGAAGAAGAAAACAAAACGATAGTAGCAAATGAAAGGTGATAGTAAGCTTCAAAGTGGATAGGTGAGAAATGAGTATCGGGGATGAAGACAAATAAAGAAGATGAAGATCAGAGAAGCTAATGAAGAAAGGAGCAAATAGCAAGTGAAAGACCAAAATGAGAGTGGGTCTTTCACTTAGTAAAAATCATGGGTTAAGATAAATGATATGGTAAGTGACACTTATGACTTGCCACATGTCACTTTCTCATGTCCTCTTTTAGTTTTTTAATTAGCTAGTCTATTTGTGTCCCAATTTTAATCCAAATGACTCTCAAATTTTAAATGGCATAAGTCATTAAATCCTAATGTTATTCATCAAAATTTCTACTGCAATCTGAAACTTATTTCTAATATCATTCATCAATTGTCTCGTCATTTGGCATTTTTTTAGTCCAAAAATACCCTTACTTCCAGAAAATTCTCAAATTTTACCAAAAATTATAAATCACTACTTATACACACCAACTCAATTTTTAAGGCACATAATCATAATTCAAATTATAATCACATTAAAACAATCATTTAAACCAAAATAATATCAAATGAGTACATAAACAAACCATCGTAATGTTTACAAAATTCAAGTTCATGTATGTGTATACTAACATTATGTATGAGTGTTAAATGCATTTTTTTAAATCTCTCATTGCTATTTTTCAATTACAGAAATCTAGGATTTTAACCCTTAGTATGTAAATGGGATGTTACAATCGTGGTTTGCATGTTGTGATCGTGACAGAAGGCTTAGATGTGAGCCACGATCGTGGCCTACATCGGGTAGACATGTTGACACTTACAAACTTCACATTTTGAGGGTTTTTTAGACCTTTCAAAACCAAAAAAGCCTTAGAGTTATCCAAAACATAAGAGACTATTTAAAGAACAAGAAGAGAAGAAAAAAGGGGAGCTTTTTAGCAGCCACTTTTGGAAACCCTAAGAGAGAAAGAGGAAGAGAAAGAGAGGAGGAAGAAGAAGCGATCTCAACGTGCTTCCCAAACCAGGAGGTTTCCTGACATTGCTACCTTCCCAGATTGTCCATTCTAAGTTTCTATTTTCTTTTCATTTCAATTTTATTCATGTGTAAAGTTAGGATGGATTGTATGATGGTAGATCGTAGAATGTTGATAATATTTTAACTCTTCTTTGGGATTTTATTTTGATTTAATGATAATTTAGTTGATTTTGTTTATTGGGTGCATGTCATGATTTGATTGTGTCCTTGCATAATTCGATAATAAACTAAGAGGGTGAAATGAATTAAAAATGATTAAATTAGATTAATGAGAGTTAGGTGATTTAATAGAAACCGTGACAAATCATATTTTTAATTATGCAGAGAGAGATCCCATATGATATTTTGATAGTTTATTAAAGTACTTCAGATCTAATTATGGTTTTGATTAATTTATGAATTGAGAGATTACAAATTTCATAATCCAATTAGGGTTTACAAATTAGGGTTAATGGTTACGAGAGAGAATAATTAACCCTAAGATCATCTAGAATCGCCACGCATTAACACATAATCAGTTAGGTTAGCATTAATGATAGATAAAATCCCCTTTCTCATAACTTGGTAAATTCTTGGTTGATTTCCATTATACGTGCTTATTGCTCAATTGTTAATTCTTTCGTGTTTAATTTCTAAATTAATTGGTTGAATTCAATTCGCGTATTTATTTCCTGTTGTATTATTTATTTTTAGTGTCATATCTTTTCAGCCTTAGATTTTTATGATTAGATTAATCCCCCTCCTTGTAGGATCAAAACCTCTTATATTAAAATTGCGACCCATGTGCCTGCAATATTTAAGGGCTTATAAATTTTAAAGCTCGAATGACACGATCAATAGGTATCTATATCTTTAGACATTTCATATAATAAATCAAATATCTCTTCTTTAGGGTTGGCCATCCCTAGTTAAAAAATATGCAAGAATATTATTATTAGATTTAATAATTTCAATATCAAAAGTATATTTAGCTAATAAAGTTTGTCATCCTATATATCTCTTATATTTAGGTTTAGAAGGCAAATTATTCTAAATAAGCTAATAAAGTTTGCCATCCTATATATATCTTATATTTAGGTTTAGAAGGCAAATTATTCTCAATAAATGCTTTTACATGAGTATTATCAGTTCTTAATAAAAAATCTTTTTGGTAATAACAAAGAATAAAATTTTTGATAGCTTTTTACTACTGTCAATATTTTTTCATTTATAAATTATTACTGCTAAGTATGTGTAAAAGTTCTTGAGGTATACCTACAAAGAGAACTATTAGTTTTAACATGAGTATTAGTATAATCTACCTTTTTAAATGCTTTGCTCCATATATGATCAGAATCATCGATTTCAAGTACTAAGTCATCATTGTTAGAAGGTAAAGAAAGCTTAGGTAAAGTAGAGCACAGAACTTTAATCTTGTTCACTTGTTCAATCAAATAGGGTGAAAATATAGTAATATGTGTTAGCCTGGGACAAAATGGTATCAAAGCCTTGTATAAAATTCTCCATTTAGAGGTATTTTCATTTATAAAATTAAACCAAATATTTGTTTCTCCATTGGACTTTTAATATATTTATTTTCTATTTCCTTTTGATTTATGGTTTCAATGAGATTATGTAAATTCACAATCTATTTTGTTATACTTAAAAGAATAATGTTTCTATAATATTCTATCTTTTTTTTAATTTCAGCCATATATGTTTCCTATTTTTAATCCGTCAGGTTTAATCTTTAAATATTTATCTTCCTCCATTTAAGTGATAAATTTTATAATGATTAGTTAGCGCTAAATTAGTTTCTATATATAACTTTTTTAAATATTGATATCTGATATTAGATTCTTCAATCTTTGTTTTAATAGCTTATATGGAATTTTTCTGGTAGTTTGAAAATAACAAATAATTATATCTATTTGTAAGATTATTTAATTCAATTTGAGATAGTTGTACAAGAGTGTCAAGTTTATTTATTTAATAAACTATCTGATTACATTGAACACAATCACTCATATCCTCTTTTTAGATATAACCAATAATGTTAAAAAAAGATAAGATGTAATATCTTACATTCCTTAGATAGATAATATTTTTTGTTTTGATGCTCTCTATTAGAGTGATTGAAGTATAAAAAGATCTCTAAAATAAGTCCATTAGCAAGTTTAATATGAGAATATATCTTTCTAAATTCTTGTATATGATCATTGTTCCAAACTATTATTTTTCTTATATCTTCAAATTGATGATGAGCATTGTTCTCCTTAATAAAACTTATAATAGAATTGATTAGAAGTAGGAAAATAATCCTAACAAAATCTTGCCAACCAGGTGTTTTTAATTATAAATAAACCACATTGGTTTTTGAATAACTTTATGAACTCTTTTTTTATAGAACAACACATTTTAAAAGTTTTTTTAGCATTTAAAACAATTTCATTCATTATGACTTGAGATTAAGCCTTAGAGCATTAATGTGAACAAAGTGATAGTATATTTGAGTTTTTTTTTTCATTTGGGAGTTGTCTGTTCAAGAAGGTTTTGGCTATTAAGTTATGGTTTCTCTTAACCTTTAAAGAAGAACATGTAAGATAGTTTATCAACCCACATTAAAAAAAGTTTTTAGGAAGGTTCTCTTTTATTTAAAAATGAAGATAGTAGAATTCTAAGTGAGATTATTTAAGAAGTGATTGTGAAAAACAAATCTATTACAAAACCACTATAAATATATTTGAACTCCCTTGCCCTTACTATCCTCATTTTAATTGTTTCTATATTGTTTAGTTGAATATTTTGAGATTTTCACTGCATAATTTTTCTTATGTTAAAATTAGGTATGTTTAGACCTATAAGTGTCTAGTATTATGCTCTCTTTTATCCAATTTCTATATATCAAAACCTTTTCGCATATTAAAAGATGAAATATCTAAATAAATGAGTGGTATGATAATGTGGAATAATAATTACAATTGAAAATTAGCAATTACATAAATGTAATAACCATTAAAAACATGGATGAAGTTGGCTTATGCTAAGATATATCTTTTCTATAGTATGCAAAAATGAGATGAAAGAAATTTTGTCACAATTAAAGTTATCATTATTTGGAATAATATCTCCTAGTATGAGATAATAAGCTCTTTATTGAAGTAGGTATTCTAATTTTGATGTTAAAGGAATATTAAACTCAAATTGTGAGTTATTAATACTAATATAATCCAAAGTTAGGTGGTTTGGATGTATTATGAAGAGACATCTTAACGTTCCAGTAAGAAGATGTAAGAAGATTGTGCTTAGAAACTATAGAGAAAAAAGGAAGACCTAAGAAGAACTAGGAAGAGATGATCACAAATGATATGGTTCTACTAAAGCTTACGAAGGACTTTGCCCTCAAGAACCAGGATACAAGTCAAGCATCTTACTTAAATAGGTTATTTTCTTTCTCATAGGTTTTTAAAACTTTCTTCCTTCAAGTCTTGTGTCTTGTATTGAACCTAAACATTTTATTTGTAGTACTTCCCCTTTAGTTATTTGGCCTAAACATTTCCTTATTTAACCTACATATTTTCCTTTTTCTTTTTCCAATCGCTTGCATGCTTGTTTTATTTATTTATATATCTTCTTTCTTTTTTGTTTATTTATTTAATTATTTTATCTTTTATTTTTATTTTTTACCTTTTTATCTCTATTATATTATTTATTTTATTACTTATATTTATATTATTTTATTTTTATGTTATTTTTATTATTATCCTTTCATTTCATTTCTTTTTCTTTTTCTTTTTTCTTTTTTCTTTTTATTTTGATTTTGAAATGTTTTGCTCCTATTTCATTTTATTATTATGTTTTATGTAGTTATTTTTTTATATTTTTGGATTCTGTTTTCTTTAAATAGTTCTAAATTTTTTTTCTTTTTTAATCTCCTATAAGTTTATCGGAAAGAACCTATCTACTAGTCAGGGATAATGATGTCGACTTTTGGACCTCCTTAGACCTTGTATCTCAATAATACTAGAATAATGTTGTTGTTGTAATTAGTTATAGTAAAAGTAAATGGCAAAAGATGCATTGTAAACATTAATGTTTAGATAAATTAACTTGAACCTGAATATTCAGAAGTATTACAAATTTATCCTGCCATTATACAAGTCATCTACTTGAACCTCAACGTCAAGTTGATAGAAATTTCCATCAAGGTTCCATTTACAAAATGTATAGGTGGCTTTTTAAAAATTACTTAAGGGTCTAGGTTGCCAGTTGATTAATGCTAGATGGAAATTTGGAATCCATTACTTGTTTTGAAACATTTTTTTAGTTTTATCTTTAATTCCCAAATCATTTGGTAACTAACTAGATTTTTATGAGGTTGTTGCAATTTTAATCAAACACAAATAAGAAGTGTTTAAAATTTGCCTTAATAACAAAATTGATGAGAAAATGAATGTAGTTACCATGGGAGCCAACAATGGGATTCCACTTTACAAAAACCATATGATTTTTGTTTATGGTGGGAAACCACAATAGTAATTAGTGTGGATCAAACTTTGTCCAAATACAACTTCCAAGTGCCAAAATTATGATGGTATTTTGAATGGATAAGAGATATTCGAATTAAGCAATATGAATGGTAATCTTGTTGGGCCAAATCCTATCTTTACTCCCAAGCAGCTGATAATTAACCAAATAGAGCTAAACTACTCTTAAGGGTATTCATCTAACCATAAATTTATTTCAGTTGAGGGCTAAGTGGTGGAATTAATTTAATGCTTACGATTGGTTCATAATTCATAGTAAGGAAGGCAAGTGTAATCATTTGAGTAACTTTCTCTTTTCTTTTTAGGGGAACTTGCAATATGTTTTCCTAAGTTAAAAGGAAATGAATTAATAAAACTTCCCTTAAAAGGGGTTAGTGTTTAAGATAAAGAGTAGCAAAACTACAATTTTATACAATAGCACAAATGACCAAACTAACAAGCTCCTGATGTAGATCATTAAATATATTTGAGTTAACAAATATCATCATTACAAATTAATCAAAGGTTAAATAACTCACATAGGGTTTTAACAAAAGCCTTAAATGTATTAGTTTATTCCTTGGAACACTCTTCTATTTCTTTCTTCCTATAGAGTATACATTTTATGACTTGACACTAAATTAAAAATAATAGAGTCCCTTTGTGGGTGAATCTCACTCATTCTACCCAAGTTAAAAGACGTGTTCAGTCATTTATATATTATTAGATCCTACAAATTTTCTAAGCATGTTTCTAAAATGTATTTGTAAAATGACACGTTATAAGGAGATGCTCTCGTGTCTCTAAGGATTGACTGTAAAATTTACAATTATAATTATATAATGCCATACCCTTTAGTTATTTTATAGTTTGCAACTTTTGTTTGAATGCTATCTATAGCATAAATGATGCCTTCATAGATTCACTTGATAATTAGACTACCCTTCACCATTTAACTCTCATAGTGGGCTCCTTAAAGATTGCAAAATAGGAATTATTTGTGAAGGTTTTAGAGCTATCTGTCAACCATATAATCTTATTTTCTTCTTCCACTTTATATTTATAATCAAGAACTAAACTTATGATAATAGCCTACAACTCATGATAATAGTAAGAACTTTTTGACTATAATGTCATTCTCCATTAGAGACGATGTCTTCAATGTTAGTTAAAAGAGGAATTATACATTTCAATCTATGAAGTTCCAAAAATGTGAAGAAAGGACCTAGTTAAGACTAATTTGTGAACCAACACCATAGTATCTTACCATTACCAATTAAAGCTTTCATAGCTTGAGTTATATTTTATCTTAACCTTGTCTAAGAGTAACCAAGATTGGCTTTAATAGACTAGAAGGTTTTTTCCTTAATTAAGTAGGAGCACATCTATCTCACCTAAATTTGTTCGTTATTGTCAAAAAGCTTTCATATTCTTTTGGCCAAAGCATTTTATTAGTCGTTTAAATTGATTTTATCCGTAAACCTCCTTGTCCTTTTGTTAAACAAAATCCAACCACCTTACTTTGTAATAGTTGCATTATCAACTTTACCTGATCAAAGAAAATTCTTTAGGATCCTTTCCACTTACATAATCATGCTTTAAGGTAGGTATATATGAAACTCTAATGTAAGTGAAGATTATTTAGCATTGTTAGTATAAGCTAAAGTAACGCGCACACACAGAATTGAAGGATTGAAAAGTTCGAATTCAAAGAAACAAGAAGAGGGTAGATTTGAATTATCCATAAATTATATCTGATACATAGGGTTTCAAATTTACCGACTAGACCTCACGAAGAACTTGTCTCGAGAAACCTAGATAATGGGTAAAGAACAAACCAAGAAAGTTATTTAGGATCAAAATCACGCCATAGTCTAATTCGGTTGTTAAGTAATGTTTAATTCCTAAATTGAAAAGAATAAGAGGGGTTTCTCCTCTCAATACGGCCAGTGGCACACAAGAATTAATATGATCAAAATTGTTTTTCCTTAACCCTAAAGAAGGTATTTATACCTAGGTCAAATAATACAAAACTTAGGCTGAATAATACATGGAAGCCCAAAATAAATATAACTTAACACAAGTCTAAAATAGAATAATAAAAACATGCCTAGGCCTGGTCCAACGTGCTCCTAAGTCTGATTATAGGCGCGCCTCTCCCTTTGGGCTTAAGTGATGATGCGCGGCCTAATACAGTGGTCTTCAAGTCCTAAGTGAGTCTAATCCAAGAATTTGAGATAAATGAATCAATTTGGGTTGTGATTTAGATAGTTCTCCTCCAATAGGCTTAGTGCACTCCATCCTCTCCATAAATTGGTCCACATGCGTATAGAGAGCCTCCTTGAGTCTCTCAATCCTAACTCTGGACGTAGGTCTAACTGTAATGACAAGCTCGCCCCCATTACGCACACCATCTCTATGGTGATCCTTTCTCCTGCTCATATAAGTCCCTTCCTCGTCAAGAAGATTTGTCCTCGAATTTGAATCCATATCAAAAGTAAAAAGATCAGCAACATTAAAGGTAGCAAAAACATTGTACTCACCTGACAGATCAATCTTATAGGCTTTGTCATTGATCCGTTCCAACACTTGAAATGGACCATCACCCCTAGGATCTAACTTAGACTTCCTTTGGGTAGGAAGCTGTTCCTTCCTCATATGCACCCAAACTCAATCACTAGGTCCAAAAGTCACTAACTTTCGCCCCTTATTGGCTTGCTTTGCATACACCCTGTTTCTATGCTCAATGTGCTGTCTCGCCTTCGCATATCTTGACTTTCTTTTTGCCATCTATACTAGACAACTCATGCAAGAGTAAAGATACCAAATCCAAGTCAGTCAAAGGATTAAAACCATATATAAGCTTAAAAGGTGAATAACCTATGGTGGAATACACACATTTATTATATGCAAACTCAATAAATGGTAAACAATCGCCCTAAGTTTTCACATTTTTACCAACTACGACATGCAATAAGGTACTTAAGGTTCTATTAACAATCTGAGTCTATCCATCTATCTGTGGATGACAAGTAGTAGAATAAAGCAATTTAATACCCAACTTTTCCCATAGATCATGCCAAAAATGACTAAAAAATTTAACATCTCTATCCAAAACAATAGACCTAGGAATACCATGCAATCTAATAAATTCCTTAAAGAATAAATCAGCAATATGCACATCGTCATTAGTCTTATGACATACAATGAGATGCACCATCTTACTAAATCAATCAATGACAACAAAGATGTTATCATACCCCTTCTTTGTTCTAGGCAGTTTTAAAACAAAATCCATAAAAATATTAACCTAAGGTTCAGTAGGTATAGGTAAACGGGTATACAATCCATGGGATTTGACAGTAGATTTTGTCTACTTACATGCAATGCATTTGGCACATACACGCTCAACATCTCTACGCATACCAGGCTAATAGAAATGTTTATGCAAAACGTCCAGTGTCTTAGCAACCCAAAAATGACCCATGAATTCATCACTATAGGCCTCATGTACAAACAAAGTACATAATGAACAGTTAGGCACACACAATTGGCTACTCGTAAACAAATAGCCCTCATGCCTATAGAATTTCTGAAAGGCAGCATACTCACAAGCATTATACACAGTAGCAAAATCATCATCAGAAGCATACATATCCTTAAGTTTTTCAAACCTTAACAATTTAGAATTAAAAGTAGAAACTAAGGAATACCTCCTAGATAGTGCATCGACTACCACGTTTTTCTTTCCTTGCTTGTACTACAAGATATAGGAAAATGTCTCTAGAAACTCCACCCAAATGCCATGTCTCTTGCTCAGCTTGCCCTCTCCCTTCAAATGCTTCAAGGACTTATGATCCATCCTAATGACAAACTCTTTAGGATGGAGGTAGTGTTGCCACACCTCCAATGCTCTCACAATAGCATATAACTCCTTGTTATAGGTCGGGTAGTTGAGTTGTGCACCATTCAGCTTCTCACTGAAATATGCTACTAGTTGTTTTCCTACAAAAGCACAACACCTATACTAATCCCAAAACCATTACATTCAACTTTAAAAGCCTTATCAAAATTAGGCAAACATAGAATAGGAGCAGAATATAATTTTTCCTTCAATAATGCAAATGCATGATCTTGTTCCTTACCCCATGCATACCCTTTCTCCATCTTAACTATGTCAATTAAAGGAGCAATGATGGTAGAGAAACCTTTCACAAACCTCCTATAAAAACTAGCAAGCCCATGGAAACTCCTCACCTCACTCACACTTTTAAGTGTTGGCCACTCTCAAATAGCCTTCATCTTCTCACTATTAACCTCAACCCTTTGAGAACTGATCACAAACCCCAAGAATACTAGCATATCAATGCAAAATGTACACTACTTAAGGTTTGTTTACAATTTCTTCTGTCTCAACATATCCAAGACACACTTCACATTCATGCGGGCTCTTCAAGATTAGTGTTATATATCAAGATATCATCAAAGTAAACAACCACAAATTTTCCAAGAAATGCAAGTAAGACATGATTCATCAACCTTATAAAAGTGCTAGGTACATTAATTAAACCAAATGGCTTGACTAACCACTCATACAACCCATATTTAGTGTTGGGCCTCGAATTTTTATTTATTGATTTATGTTATTAAGCATGAATTGTGTTAATTGTATGATTAAGGCTTAGTTGATTTAAATTGGGAGTAATAGTGGATAATTGAGATTAAGTTGAGTTTTTGTAGTTTATATGGAAATTATAGGGTAAAAATGTGTGAGGGCATTTTGGGAAGAGCACTTAGGTTGGAATGGGTTAAGGCTTTACTAGGAGGGGTAACTTGGTCTTTGTCTCCCTTTAGACTTAAGAGAAAGAGTTAGAAGAAGGAAAGAAAAGAAAGAGAAGAAGAGGGAGAGAGTGTTGTAGGGTGAGGAAGAAAAGAAGAAAAAGTGGGTTTTCGATCCTTGAGGTTTCCGACAGATTTGAAGCAATTGCTAGTAAGTTTGAGCTCTTTCCTTTGTGTTATGATGAGATTAAACCCTAGAATAGATGTGAATGTGTTAGAATCGATGGTTTAGAGGTTTTCGGAAAAATAGGTGAAATTTCCTTGGGTTGGTGATCTTGATCATTTTGTGACCAATTTTAAGCTTGGAATAAGTTAGAACTGAGGTATAAGACTTGAATGAAGGTTTAGATGTGTTGCATTTGCATAATGGAAGGTTTATGGATGAAAAATTTACAGAAAATCAGGTTCGGGAGGGGTTCCCAGACCGGCACGTCGCGACGTGCTTATGAACACGCCGCGGAGTGCGAAGGTGTGCACGTCGCGGCGAGCTCGGGCCGTTCATCGCGGCAAGCATAGCCTTCACAGCGGCGAGCTCAGGCCGTTCACCGCGGCGAGCCCCCAGTTTTCAGCAAGGATGAATTTTGGTATTTTGGGCATATTTTTTGCTGTGGATGTCCAAATGAGGTGATTTCGGATTCGTTGTGAACGGAGAATGTAGCCTTCGCCACGGCGAGCCCCCAGTTTTCAGCAAGGATGAATTTTAGTATTTTGGGCATATTTTTTGTTGTGGATGTCCAAATGAGGTGATTTCGGATTTGTTGTGAGCTAGAGATAGAGAGCTACAAGTTTTATGAAGAAGGGAAGTTTGGAAATTTCCACTAAGATTCGAGATTTTGGTTGGAAGTCGAATGTAGACTTTTAATGCTTTTACTTTTGATCTTCAAGCTTTTTGAATATTTCCTTTGAATGTTATTTGAATGGGAACTTGGTTTGTTATAGGAAACCAAACCGACTTGATCCAATCGCAAGACGAAGGACAACAATGAGTTGGGTTCTCGAGCGATATTAGGTAGGTAATATATTTATGGTCGTTGTGTGTATGGGCAAAATGCCTTACTTGCTTGCATGTATGTGTGGTTTGAATTGTTAGCAATGTATTGTGATTGTGCTTATGTACTGCCTTGTAAACTATTGTGGCACTTTTGTGCGAATGAAAAAGAAGCATGACGATCATGAAAAATATAAAAGCTTGATAAAATGCTTTGAGCATGAAACGAATGATTATGTGCTTTGTTTGGGCGATAGAGGAATGTTTCGTTAGTCACGTACACGTCGACGTATAGCCTTCTCCCGGCTGCCCGCTTGAGGCCACGAGATCCTGAGAAATCGGACTCGGATAGTTTACGGTATAAACTTCGGTTTATCCGGATCGTTCCACGGAACTCTCGAGCCATTTGTGTGCATTCATTATTGATTTGTTGGGCATGATGCATGATGAGTTGTTATATTGTGAAATCACATGACATATTATTGTGATGATTGTAAATTGATAAGTGTTGACTTGCTTATGCTTGTTTATACATATATATGCTTGAATGTGTGGCTCGTTGCCAATGGCTATAAATGTATATGCCACTGAGTTTCGCAGCTCACCCTATTATCTCCTACTCCTCAGGTGCAGAACGAGACGATCGTTGATCTTGCAAGGCATCGGAAACTCCAAGATAGTTAGGAACTTTGTATTAAGTTAGTATTTTGGTTGGCCCTCTGAGCATATCATCATGGAGCATTTTCATGTATTTTGGATTTAGACCTTATTCTGTATTATGTATGGTTGAGAATACTTGTTGAATTTCTCCAAACGATAATGACATGATGACTTATGTAATTGGGATGATTAATGCATGTTTAGAATGCATATATAGAATGTGTGTATGTATGGGTATATGTTTGTGCGAATCGAAGTTATGTATGGATGTTGGGATCGGGTCTGATGTTTAGGAGCTCGTCGCTGGCGCAGCCCGAGGGGCCACCTCGGGAATAGGAATCCGGGACCCGGGCCCAACATTGGGAGCTCTGTCAAAAGGCAAAGGGTTAAGGCGATCAAGCTGTGAAAAAGGCAGTTCCTACATGGGGAGTGCTTAGAGTTCGCCTGTGATTTGGCCCTTTCAATCTTGAGGAATTGCCACGACATCCACATCCCTGACGGGTCGGGTGGTCCTTCATTCGAGGATTACGTCGAGCCGATGCTTCCCACCGCTCTTGGCCTTTCTCTGGAGGAAATGAAGGAGATGGCCAAGGGAGAACGAGTGTTGGTTCCGGATGAGAAGCTGGACCTGAGCTCAAAAGTGGAAGAGGATGTCTCTCCGTTATCTTCTCCTCGCGATCCGATTGCTGGCCTTTCCTCTGTCGATCCGACTGCTGGCCCTTCCTCTGCCAATCCGGCTGCTGGCCCTTCCTCTCCCGCCGGAGGATCAAAATAATTTTCCCCCCTTTTTTAAAGCTCATCTGGTCGGGCTTGCGGCCAGAACATATTCAAGGAAATAAAATTTTTATTTTTCATCACCGTCTGTCGTGTTAAAATTGGAAAATCTTTTTCAATAGCGGGTAGTACACGAACGCACTCAATGTGCGTCAATCGGTCGTAGTCTGAGAGAGTCATAGTCGACCGAGGCAATAGAACTTGGCCAAACAATTGCGACGCTGAGCGATCCGAGATTAATCTTCTCGACATCGCCTAGTTCCAAGGATCTCGTCTTGGCAACCTGGCCGCGGGATGGTTGAGGTCGAGCGATTCGAGATTCATCTTCTCGACATCGCTTGGTTCCAAGGATCTTGTCTTGGCAACCTAGCGAGCTATATCGAGGCCGAGCGATCTGAGATTCATATTCTCGGCATCGCTTGGTTCCAAGGATCTTGTCTTAGCAACCTAGCCGAGCATAGTCGATCGATGTTGAGGTTGAGCGATGGTTCTAAGGATCTCGTCTTGGCAACCTGGCCGAGTGTAGTCGATCGATGTCGAGGCCGAGTGATGGTTCCAAGGATCTCGTCTTGGCAACCTGGCCGAGCGTAGTCGATCGATGTCGAGGCCGAGCGATGGTTTCAAGGATCTCGTCTTGGTAACCTGGCCGAGCGTAGTCGATCGATGTCGAGGCCGAGCGATGGTTCCAAGGATCTCATCTTGGTAACCTGGCCGAGCGTAGTCGATCGATGTCGAAGCCGAGCGATGATTCCAAGGACCTTGTCTTGGCAACCTGGCCGAGAGTAGTCGATCAATGTCGAGGCCGAGCGATGGCTCCAAGGATCTTGCCTTGGCAACCTGGCTGAGCGTAGTCGATCGATGTCGAGGCCGAGCGATAGTTCCAAGGATCTTGTCTTGGCAACCTGGCCGAGCGTAGTCGATCGATGTCGAGGCCGAGCGATGGTTCCAAGGATC
>JANITW010000236.1:49698583-49708666 GCA_027564335.1 Erythroxylum williamsii | reverse complement strand
AAATGCCGGAAAATGCCATGAATGCATGTACCTATCAATGCATGTGCAATTAATCCATTCCTCTATAATTAGAGGTCAATGAATGCTCAATCAGTCAAATGCAATATGAAATCCTACCCCATCCTAATTTACTAATATGCCCATCACATCGGTAACGGGATGTTACAATTCTCCCCTCCTTAAAAAAAATTTTGTCCCGAAATTTCATACCTGTCCGATCGAATAGATGAGGATACTGACTCCTCATACGCTCCTCAGTCTCCCAAGTCGCTTCCTCAAAAGAGTGGTTCTTCCAAAGGACTTTCACTAATGGAATCACCCTATTCCTTAACTGCTTGACCCGAGATCCCACAATCTGTACCGGCTCCTCGACATAGCTTAAATTACTGGCTACCTCAATTTCCTGAGCCGGAATCATATGAGTCGGGTCCGATCGGTACCGTCGGAGCATACTAACATGGAACACATCATGCAACTGGGACAATTTCACTCGGTAGAGCCAGTCTATAAGCCAAAGGTCCTATCCTCTCGAGGATCTCATAAGGAACAATATACCGAGGGCTCAACTTGCCCTTCCGGCCAAATCTCAGAACTCCTCTCCAAGGTGACACTCGGAAGAAAACCCTATCTCCCACAGCATACTCCATCTCTTTCCGATGCAGATCCACATAACTTTTCTGTCTATCTTGAGCCGCCTTAATGCGACTCCGAATCAATTTTACTTTATCCACAGCGTCCTGAATCAGCTCGGGATCCTCTAGCATCCTCATACCCTCTTCATCCCAATAAAGAGGCGATCTACACTGACGCCCATATAAAGCCTCATACGGTGCCATCCCGATACTGCTCTTGTACTGATTATTATAAGCAAACCCAACCAGAGCTAAATACTGATCCCAAGCACCTCGGAACTCCAATACACAAGCTCGCAACATATCCTCAACAGTCTTAATCGTCCTCTCACTCTGCCCATCTGTCTGAGGATGAAATGTTGTGCTGAAGTTCAATCGAATACTCGTAGCTGACTGCAAACTCTTCCAAAACCTCGAAGTAAACCTGGGATCCCTGTCTGAAACTATCGACACCGAAACCCCATGCAGTCTCACAATCTCTGCTACATACTTCTGGGCCAACTGATCAAGCGAATTATTCTCTCTCACTGGCAAAAAGTGAGCCAATTTGGTCAACCGGTCCACTATGACCCAGATCGCATCGTGCTGCCTCGGCGTCCTAGGCAACCCCATAATGAAATCCATCGAAATCCGCTCCCATTTTTACTCCGGAATGGGCAACGAATGCAACTTACCTACTGGAGCCTGGTGCTCAGCCTTAACCTGCTAGCACGTCAGACACCGAGAAACAAACTCCGCCACCTGCCTCTTCAAGCTTAGCCACCAGAAATGTAATTTAAGAGTGCGATACATCTTGGTAGTACCAGGATGCATAGCATAGGCGGCCAAATGCGCCTCCTCCAAAATCTCGCGTCTCAGATCATCAACATCAGGAACACACAATCTTTGACCCATCTAAAGAGTCCCATCTCTCAACTCAAAATCAGAAGGCAAACCAGATCTTACTCTATCCATCAATCTCACCAATACAGGATCCTGATTCTGAACTCTCCTGATCCTGTCATGCAACATCGGCCTGAGCCTCAGAGTAGCTAACAGAGCTCCATCCTGTCCCAAATCCATATGCTCATTCAGAGCTCTCAACTGAATCAAGCTAGGCAATCTCCCAATCTGAATCTAAGCTGCACTGATATGAGATCTCCTGCTCAAAGCATCAGCCACCACATTGGCCTTCCCTGGATGATACTCAATCGTGCAGTCATAATCCTTAAGCAACTCTAACCATCTCCTCTGCCTCAGATTCAACTCTCGCTGACTCAGCAAATACCTCAAACTCTTATGATTAGTGAAGATCTGGAACGTCTCCCCATACAAATAATGTCCCCAGATCTTTAGAGCAAACACAACTGCAGCTAACTACAAGTCATGCACTGAGTAATTCATCTCATGAGACCTCAATTGTCTCGAGGCATAAGCTATCACTCTCCCATGCTGCATCAGAACACATCATAATCCCTGCTGCAAAGCATTACTGAAAACCTCAAAACTTCCAACTCCAGATGGCAAAGCTAACACCGGTGCCGTAGTCAACCGATGTTTCAGCTCCTCGAAACTCTTCTAACACTCCTCAGTCCAACTAAAAGCCACATTCTTCCTCAGAAGTTTTGTCAGAGGGGCGGAGATTACAGAAAACCCCTCGACAAACCTCCAGTAATAGCCTGTTAATCCTAGGAAGCTCCGAACCTCAGACACATTCCTCGGAACCTCCCAACTCCTCACTGCCTCAACCTTGTGAGGATCCACCCGGATACCCTCACCAGACACAATGTGGCCTAAAAATACCACCTCATCTAGCCAAAATTCACACTTACTAAATTTGGCATACAACTGTCTCTCTCTCATAATCTGCAGCACAATCCTCAGATGCTCCGCATGCTCCTGTCTATTCCTTGAGTACACCAGAATATCATCAATAAATACTATCACAAACTGAAATGGCACTACAAACTGCCTAGTCACCTTCACACCAGCATTATCATTGAACCACTATAAATTGTATGGCTTTGGATGTTTCCTACATATCAAACCTAATTTTTGTATCATAGTCCAACTAGTTGCATTAGTGTAACTACCCCTATCAGTGATCAAATTGCATACTTTCCCACTAACTAAACATCTCGAATATAAAAGATTCTCTCTCTGATCTACAACCTCATCTGTGGCCCTAGCACTCAGTACCCTCATAACTACAAGTGCTTCCCCTGTAACAGCTCTCTTAAAGCAACTATTTTCCTCAAAATCATTATCAACAACAAGTTCAGATTTACTACCACTATCCTCTGAATCAATCATCCCATTGTCCTTCTGGCCGAATCAATCATCCTAAGTATTTAAAACATTTTATAGATGAATGTTTACTTGAAGTAGCTTTGGTGTTGGAAGTACCTTTTTGTTCAGATCCCCCAATCGGCTTTTTAAGTGCGTTCTTGAAGTCCACTCCTTTGTCCTTGGACTTCTCCTCCTTTCTAGGCCATTTGGAGTTCCATGAGTAGCTAGAGCTTGCTCTACTCCTTCTTGTCATTCTAGCTTTGAGCTGTCTCTCCACCTTCATAGCCATGTTCATCATGTCCTCAATCTCTAAGTAGTGTTGCAACTCCATAACATTGGCTATCTCCCTATTGAGTCCACTAAAAAATTTGGCCATTGTAGCCTCTTGGTCCTCCTCTATGTTGGCTTGGATCATAGCCACCTCCATCTCCTTGTGGTAGTCCTCCACTACCCCTGAGTGAGTCTATAAAGTTTCTGGTGCATCTCCCTATAATAGTAAGAAGGCACAAACCGATTCCTCATGCATGCCTTCATATTGTCCCAGGTAGTCATTGCCATCTCTCCATTTCTCCTCCTGAATGTTACCAACTAATCCCACCATATTAGTGCATAATTTGTAAATTCAGTAGCGGTTAGCTTTACCTTTTTATCTTCAAAAAAATTGTGACACTTAAAAAACCAAGTTTACCTTCCTTTTCCACTCTAGATAAGCCTCTGCATCATTTCTTCCCTTGAAGGTTGAGATTTGCATCTTGATGGATTTGAGGTCTCTATCTCTTCTGTTAAATGACTCAATTCTCTGATCTCTCCTAGGTCTGCGTACCTTAAACTCCTCCTCCTCCTCAAAGTCATCCTCCTCTAGCTCATGCTGAGGTGGTGGTTGCTTCTGGCATATACCTGCATGCCTCCCCTAATGTTCCTCACGTCTCCCTTATTTGAGCTCATCCATCTGTCCCCTAATCTTAGTTAAGGCTAGATTGAACTTCTCAAATGCATGGCTCTCAAAGTGAAAGCGATATTTGCATCTCCCCCTTGGTTTTCGTCTACTACCTCCTTATGACATTGTAGATAAAATGATATACCTACAACACGAGGTTAGTAATAAACAACCTCATTCTCTCCTTCATGTGTTTCACTCAAATGATGTCACTCCCTTCATGTTTATGTCAAGACAATGATTCCCTCAAATAAGCTCACATACTCTTGCTTTTTACGACTCAATCTCCTATAAAATTCAAATCACCACTCGGAACAAATTTTTAACCAATCAAAAGAATCAAAAGGGTGTGAAAATTTCGAACCAACTAGCAAGAATAAACAACCCCAACTAATCATGATCAATCAACAATTCGGAACCAGTAATATGCAACAAGCTAGCAATTTTTGAAATTTTTTTGAAATTGCTTACCACGGATGATTCAAAATGAATCAACAAGCAAGTACGAGTATGACGAAACAATTTTTTTTTTGTAGTTTTTCTATACTCTTTTTTTGGACTTTTTTTAAATCTTTTCAAACATTTCTTTCGGACTTTTTTCGAAATTTTAAGACTTTTTTTATATAGGTCGAAATTTTCAATAAAAGAACCATGAAGAATAATTAAAAATCCTAGGCTGAAAGTTAATTCACACATAAATTGATGAATCGACGATAATTGAATGGTGATTATTAACAGTTTCTTAAATTCTGATAGAGTTGAATAAGAATTTTCCTAAACATCGATGCTCTGATACTAAATAACGCGCACACATGACAATCCATTTTTTGAGCATAAGGTACACGAAGTCCATGCATAAATTAAAATGTTCAATATACTCCTTCTTGTTTTGTTAATTGGTTTGTTATAAAGAAATTCCAGTATGATTCTCATGGAAACAAATCGCTTTTTTCTAAATTAATGAATGCTCATAAAATAAGATAGACACAAGACACGAAACATGTGATTTGAACCTAATTTTTATTTATAGAGGCAAATGATCGTATGTATGGCTAAAGGCTAATCGATAGGTCATCATGGTCCAAATGGCGGAGTTTATATTAGGAGTTGGTGCAAAATAGATTTTAATTAATATTTAAAAAATATATAATCATTTTTCAACAAAAAGCCTGATTAAATTTTAAGGTTTTGTTAGTTTGTTAATTTTTATTAAACTTTAAGATATAATTTTAATTCTAAGGGTTTAAAAAAGTCCTAATAAATAGAAAAATAAAACGACGGCCCGTGCATCATTTTGGAGGAATCATCATCGTCCATCTCCGTCTATTGTCAATCATAAAAAATCTCTCTCTCTCTTTCTCGCCTTCTGTATCCTTCTCTATTTAGTATTTCATTTCGTTACGGAACCTGCTCGACGCACAGTGCTCTCTCTTTCTCACAATCGCTCGCTCGCTCTCTGTCTCTGATTCGATCTCCTCCGTCCCAAAATGAACGACGCAGATGTGTCAAAGCAGATCCAGCAGATGGTCAGATTCATTCGGCAAGAAGCCGAAGAGAAGGCCAACGAAATCTCCGTTTCCGCTGAAGAAGTAAGTACTATATTACTACTTCTCTTTCCTTCTCTCTCTCTTGTGTCTAATATTTGATTTGTCTGGTTTTTGTTCTAGGAATTCAACATTGAGAAGTTGCAACTTGTAGAGGCCGAGAAGAAGAAGATCAGACAAGAGTACGAGCGCAAAGAGAAGCAAGTTGATGTCCGTAAGAAGATGTATTATATTCTCTCTTTCTCTATTTTCAGTTCGTTTTTGGCCTCTTTAACTCTTTGGATTTCCAGGGAATATTATTGTTTTCTAAATCTATAACCCATTTATTGTTTATTTTGAATTCTAAGAGAAAGGTTTTTAGATCTTTCCTCCTTTGCTGTTCTTGTTCAAGGATCATTTTAATTTTGTATACTGTTAATTTCTTCATTTTTTCTCTCAAATTTCTTCACACAAATACGGATCTCTTTCCTCGCTTATTATTGGGGAGTAAATCGTGGTTTTTTGTTGAATAAAAGTGAATGCACGAGGAGATGGATGGACTTTTGCATTGCTGGGCCGATTTTCTTTTCACGGTTTTGGGCAAAATTTTAGTTGGTTAGAAATATTTATTTTGGACCGATAATTCGTTACTGGTTGCTTACATATTTGATTTGCAAATAATTAATTGAATGGCAATGAATGGACTTGGGGCTTACTTTCTTAGTTCTTTATCTGTTTCAGAGTGGGGGAGTAGTGAAAGAGATATTTTAATGATCTAGTTGGATGTTTATCCTTTTTATTTTGGCCAGTGAGTACTCCATGCAGCTTAATGCTTCTCGGATCAAGGTTCTTCAAGCTCAAGATGATGTGGTTAATTCCATGAACGATGCAGCAGGAAAGGATCTTCTGAATGTAAGCCGTGATCACCACTTGTACAAGAGGCTTCTAAAAGATCTCATTGTTCAGGTCAGTGGATCTGCTCAAACTGAAAGATACTGCACTATATATTTGAAATTTTTTTCGTGAACTTCAATCATAATCTGCTTTCATTCTGGCAGAGCTTGCTCAGGCTGAAGGAACCGGCTGTCTTGTTGCGTTGCCGGAAAGAAGACCACCATTTAGTGGAATCTGTACTTAACTCAGCAAAAGAGGAATATGCTGAGAAACTCAATGTTCATGCTCCAGAAATCATAGTTGACCATAATGTATATCTTCCACCTGCTCCTAGCCATCATAATGCCCATGGTCCTTACTGGTAATTTCACTATTCATATTCACTTTCTATAATCTCAACATTGTAATATTTTTGTTAATCTTTTTTCACTGGAATCCCACTTTTATGCAAACAATGGTGGTAGAAAAGTATGTTGACTCAAAATTTTGATTGTCCAGTTCTGGAGGTGTGGTGTTGGCATCTCGAGATGGAAAAATTGTGTGTGAGAATACTCTTGATGCAAGATTGGATGTTTTATTCCGCAAGAAACTTCCTGAGGTTCGTTTCTTTATAAAGATTTGCCATTTTCATTTTTGTTTTGGCCTCTACGTTTCAACGATGATATGAGGTGAAGTTTTGTTTTAACTTTTTTTAGATGATATTTGTTTAACTGATTTAAACTAAGAACATGAGTGTTCTCTGTGAATGGGAGTAGTATGTGGCATTCTCACATCGTTCTTTTATAGTCTTTCATACTTTTGCATGGTAGGAAAATAGGTTAAGGTTCGTGATGGTGACTTAGATGATTTTTCTTTGCTGTTTTATGAGTTCTATTATCGTGCTTGGCTAATCAATGGTTTGGGATCAATTAGTTGTCGTAAGGTCTACTCATGAGTTACTAAAAGCTGAAAAGTGACTTCCAATGGTTAACCCAATGTATGATGTCCTAACACTAAGAATTCTTCATAACCCATCTGATTGCTTGGGCGAGTCATGTGTGATTTATCTTTCTCTGACTCCTATCGCTTGACTTTGATAGAAACTGTATTATAGTTTCTGAAGTAAAAGCATATGCTAGTTTCTGAATAAATTTGCTTCCTGATGCAGATCCGCAAGTGGCTATTTGGTCAAGTTGTGGCCTGATGGGTTGGCTTGTATTGTTATTTTGTTTTATGTGCCTATAATATCGTTGAGATTTAGAATCTATTATAAAATTGTTTGGCTGTGTATGCGCCAAGCACCTTTGTTTCCGGTTCCGGCATTAACTTGAACACTGTGGGGCACGGTACTATTTCTAAACGGTGAAAATTGTTATCCAAGTGTTTGCTCGAATTATTTGTACCTTTCAAAAGCCGCGTTCAAGCAGGCTTTTACCATGATGACCCTTTGTTCCTGGCACTAACTTGGGGCCTGTCTGCCGTCAAGAAGACTTCACCGTGGCGAACTTTTGATTAAAAACATTTTGTTTGATTTTCATTTCTAGTTTTGGTTTTTCACAGTTTTTCAAAAAAATTATAAAGATTAGTTTTTTGTCACGCATTAAATATATTATCTAATAATTATTATGATTAATGTTTTATAATTATTTTGATTATATAGTGCTTTAAATTTTATAATTATTTAATAAATATGCTTTAAATTTAAAATATCTTAATATTTATTTTAAATAATTTCTACAGTATTATTTACTTTAGAAAATATAAAAAATTTATCAATATGATATTATATGAGATTAAAATATAATTAATTAATTAATTAAATATTAAAATTAATGTCTTCAAAATTTATTTATTAATTAGTATTGGCTTTAACAATTAAATAAAATTTTATCTTTTTTTATAAAAAATGAGTACAGAAAATGAAAATTAAAATTCATAACAAAAAAAAAAGTGAAATGTGAGAGTGGTAAACTAGTACATTTAGATCCTTCGAATGGATTGGAATTTATTATGTTTTTAGCATTTTTGTCTTACCTAATAATTATGTCATCGTTTTAAAATTGAACTAAAATTAGAGAAGCCAAAAGTTAATATAAGAGTATTCAATAATGACAAGACTTGGGAATAATGGCCACAACAAAACTAAAAAACCCAATCAATGGGTAATACCAGAGATATATTGACAAAGCTTCCTAATTGATAACTTATCAATTTGAGCAACTTAATTAATATGTTGTATCTACTTAGAAGACGCATTCAAGAGGAAGATAAATCATGAAAGTGTTACTGGAAAAGAAAATTTGGTGCTATAGCTACAAGTTTCACCATCATTAAGCAAATTCCATCAAGATTTCATCTTTATACTGAATTTGATATGCACCTTTGAGACTATGATTATTTTTTTGATCTAGCTTAAAGTTTTGGAAATAGAAACATACTAATCTAGAGATTTGTCCTAGAACAGTCTAGGATTTCTCTCTCCATACAACATATATTTCACAATTGAAGGCTATCCTGAAGATATTGGAGTCATAACTTTTATCTTATTCTAGACTATGGCCATTATGTTTCTAAGCAAAAATTGTTGTACAGGCCTTGAGTATGGCTCCATAATGTAGAAGAGAATTAGCAATGAAAAAATAAATAGTTGATGGATTATGAGGTCATCTTACAAAGCTGATATATGAGATTAGAGGCTCCTTTGAGCTTGTCTTTGGTCTTTATTTAAAAAAAAAAAAGCAAACTAAAGATGAATGATGCCTTTGGCAAGTTGAACTAAAGATTATACCAAGTCGAACCAATTAGTCCTCTTATTATGCTTCTTAATCACTTCCAAATAATTTTTTAGTATGAATCATTTTGATTTATGCCTTAGCCATATTATTGAATCAAGTAAATCGGGGTATACATTATAATTTAGGAGGTTTGCTCTAATAGAGGAGAAGCTTGTGATGTAAAAATTCCAATTTTCACCTTAGATTATCTTTTTAACACTTTTTATCAAGTAGCATGTCTTAGTGAATCCAGCTCAGTTCCTCTGCATAATGCTTCCAAATCACTAAGTTGCCATACTAAACCATATATCATGTTCATTTCCAGTTAAACATTTGATTTCTTGACCAATTAAGTCTCTCTTCTTTAAGAGTCAATATTATTTTTTACTAGTTTTCTGATTCCGGAAGCACTTATCAACTAAATAGTTAGTATTTATCTATTTAACCTAGATGAATTATTTATCTGTGAACAATCTCCATATCCTTATAAAGATAAGTATCTTATTCATTCCCTTAATAAGCACAGTCCCTAAGCCCCTTTCTCCTTTAGATAATAGAGGTTAGTCCATTTAACTTTGGTTATTCACATCTCCTGACCAAAGAAAATTCTTGAAGATTCACTTGTGGACTCGGTTTAGTTCTTTAAGAGGATTAGTTGAGAGCTCCAACAGATGGCAAGTTACTAAACAAAGATGAGGAGATAAGTTGGAGCCCATTGTTAGACCCTTAAGTCCAGACTGTGGGATCGTGCAAGTGTTGGCGAGCCTTGGCCAATGCTTAGCACGTAAGTTGGTACGAGAAAGGCGTGTTGACGAGGGAATAAGGCAAAGTCTTGCGAGTTGGCGAGCAAAACCTGAGGAACTTTCGATATAGGCTAGGGATGCAAGAAGTATCAATGAAGATCTTAAGAGTAGGAGAGATTCGATATGTGTGGGCACGCATAGGCGTATATTGGTGAAAATTTTCGACGAGACGTGAGATTCGGATCCGAGGCCTCGTTGTAGCATCCCACTCCCACGAGACCCGAACCCGACATCGACGGTGATATCCGAGCCCGCGACCCGCGAGGGTGGTAT
>JANITW010000236.1:49686842-49698483 GCA_027564335.1 Erythroxylum williamsii | reverse complement strand
AGGCTGTATAATGTATGTTCATGTCGCGATATAAATCAATACTCCTAGCCCGTCCCAATTTACCAAAATACCCTTCCTATCGGAGATGGGATGTTACACTCGTGAAGTTAGAAAACTAAGTCATGCGAGATCCGAGGGTGTGCGAGAAGGTGCAAAGGTGTATGAGACCCGCGAAGATGTGCGAAAGCACGCGCGTGCGATGAAACGCATAAACACTTAACTTCGGTGAGGCAGGTTGGAGGTATGTAAAATGTGTGAGGTTTTAATACTAACTCGGATTGTTACTTGTGACTTAGTCATGGAGCGACAAGACTGCATCATGAGTGAGCTTGATCATGGAAGATGGACTTATCCATGAATGTGCATTGATGGACTTATGTGCGGATAAGCTGTGGCAAAAAAACTAAGGCAAACGTGAGCGAGTAGGATTGGACTTGGTACAAATTTTGGTAGAGTCTCGGACCTTGTGGAGATTGACTCGACCCAGGCTAAGGACTTGATGGACTAAGGACTTGGCTATGCTCGGATGGATGGACCACGACGAACGGACTTATTGTGGGAAGCATTGGATCAGGCCAGTGTGCTAATGGGCTTCAGCGAGATCACATTGCATCATCAACGGATAGAGATCACGAGGAGATCTTGGTTGATGTGGCGATGACTGAGAGTTTGAGTTGTAGTGAAACTTAACATTTGAAGATAGTGGAGATCTTTGCGGATAAAGATGTTAGTGTTCTAGATAGTGTTCTAGATGAATGTAAACTCTATCTTTATGTTATCTTGTTAGATTTTATCTTATTAGTTAAAGTCTTACTTGGATGTAGGTGTCATCCAATTGGTCCATATGATCTAATCTGATAGGGATAGACGTGATCTTAGCATGATCTTAGATAGCTCAGATTTAGTGAGAATCTGTGACTCCAAGTTAGGATGCCTATATATAGCTCATTCAAGCTTTGCTCTTCTCATTCATTCAGAGAGAGCATTCTTTGTTTTTTTTTTGAAGGAAAATATATAAAGTTGGTTTTTACCATATCTCTGTGTTTCTTTGTTGCCTATGTTCTTATTACTTTTATATCATTGTTTCTTCGAGTGAGTGCGAGGTAAACACTTTGAGGGTTGGGGAAGGCTGAACCTTGCTTTAACAGATCTGAGTGAGATTACAGTATAAAGGGTGTTGGTGATCAGCTTTAGGTGAAAGTTTGAGTCCCAAAAGGTAACCTTTGTATCAACTGGTATTAGAGCCAAAGTTTGAAATAGTTATAGGCAACTTGATAGAACGGGTGTCTAGGTTGGAGACACTCATTGGACCTATTCCTTAAGGAGAGGAAGAAGTCACTTCTCACAGTACTTGTTTCGAGATGATGGAGGCGAGGATCCAACAGTTGCAACAACAAATAGTGGATTTGTTGAAGGCACAAGAGGATTCCCAGTTTGAGATTACTGTGTTGAGGCATGCCATTGCAACGATAGATGTCGAGTGAGGTGAAGGATCAATACCACAACTTTCTTTTGTGAAGGTACGTGAACCTAGGGTGCTCGAAGGTTTGTAGGATGCTAAGGTGTTGGAGAACTTCTTGTGGGATATGGAGCATTACTTTGTAGTTGCTAGAGTTTCTGACATTGATAAGGTCAATATGACGGCCATATACTTAGATAGGAATGCCAAGTTATGATAGAGGATGAGGACCTTTGCGGAGATTAGCACAGGTAGAACTCCCATAGATATATGGGAACTCATGAAGAAGGAGTTAAATGATCAATTTCTTCCTATGAATACTTCTTGGCTAGCGAGGGATGCCTTGAAGAAGCTAACGCAGGATGGATCAGTAAGAGATTATGTGAAATCTTTTAGTTTTCTACTACTTGATATTGAATACAAGTTAGACGAGGATAAGCTCGTCAACGTTTTGTCTAGGTTACAACCATGGGCACAAATGGAGTTGTGAAGGCAAAATGTGAAGGACTTGGTTGGTGTAATCGAAGCTACTGATACCTTGGTAGACTTTCGAGCGATGAAGGAAACTAAAGTAAACTCCTCTAATTCTGTGAAGGGAAAAGGTCATGCTCGACAGGAGAATACCAAGGGGAAAAAAAAGAAGGATTCCAAGAAGGGAGACTTCAAGGGGAAAAGCAAGCAAAATCATGGCTTCGAGAGTAGGGAGAAGTCCTAAAAAAAAGGCAAGATTGCTTGTTATCTATGCGGTGGATCACATTATGGAAAAGAATGTCTCAGGAAAGAGAAGCTAAACGCCCTGATAGTCGAAGAAGAGGGACAATCTTCGAAGGAGGCAACGCTAAATTTGATTGCATTGTTGAATGCAGTTAGTAAAGAACCTAATCCTTATGATGTCTTGATGTATGTAAGAATACAGGTTAATGGGATAGAGGTGATTACAATGGTAGATACGAGTGCAACACATTCCTTGGTGGTGGAAAGGATGATGCTCAAGTTAGTGCTTAGAATGTCCAACACCCCGATAAAGTTAAAAACCCTTGCGGGTAAGGCATCAGCAATGATGGGAGCTATTTACAACGTCCCAGTAAGCATAGCGAGTTGATGTGCCAAGATGAATTGCATGGTCGTATCACTTGAGGATTTTGAGATGATATTGGGAATTGACCTCCTTAAGGCAGCAAAGAAGGTGTTGTACCCAAGTTTGGGAGGCATGATGGTTATGCATGATGAAAAATCCTTCTTTGTTAATTGTTGTAGATTCATTGGTGGGGCGAAAGAGACTAAGACATTGGTAGCACATATGTCGGCTATGATCATTGGAAAGGAGTCAAACTATGCTTGAGGAAACCCAAAACAGAAGGCGGGTAAGGAGCATATATTTGCCAAGATCGCGAAGGATCAAGGTGATAGGGAAAGCTCAACAGATCGAGCTCTTCTCAATATGTCTTTGGAGGGCGCGGTGAACCTTGAGAAGGCAAGTCCAAGTGGAAGCAAAGACAACCCTGATAAATTGGAAAAATGAGAACTGCTCGTAGAGGAGTGCCTATAGATTATTTCGACGAGGGCGCCGAAATCTTCTAGTGGGGGTGATTTGTTAGATCCCTAAGTCCAGATTGTGGGATCATGCGAGCGCTGGCGAGACTTAGCCAATGCTTGGCATGTAAGTCGGCACGAGGAAGGCGTTTTGATGAGGGAATAAGGCAAAGTCTTACAAGTTGGGGAGCAAAAACTGAGGAACTTGTGATATAGGCGAGGGATGCAAGAAGTATTGATGAAGATCTCAAGAGTAGGTGAGATTCGATACGCGTGGGCACGTGTAGGCGTGCATTGGCAAAATCTTCAATGAGACATGAGATTCAGATACGAGGCCGCGCGGAGTTGGAAAGCTAAGTCATATGAGACCCAAGGGTGCACGAGAAGGCTCAAATGTGTATGAGATCCGCGAAGGCATGCGAGCGTGACTAGGCACATATGCACTTAACTTCGGCGAGGCAGGTCGAAGGTATGTAAAATGCACGAGGTTTTTATATTAACTCAAATTGTGACTTTTGACTTAGTTATTGAGCGACGAGATTGCACCATAAGTCAGCTTGATCATGGAAGATGGACTTATCCATGAACATGCATTGATGGACTTATGCGTGGATAAGCTATGGTGAAAACACTAAGGCAAATATGGGTGAGTGGGATCGGACTTAGTGTGAATTGTGGTAGAGTCTTGGACCTTGTGGAGATTGACTCGACCCAGGCTAAGGACTTGATGGACTAAAGCCTTGGCTATGCTCAAATGGATGAACCATGACGAACGGACTTATTGTGGGAAACATTGGATCAGGTCTGTTGGACCCCAAACTTTTCTTAGAAGTTAGAACTATTAAGTAAGAAATTGTTGGTGATTAGTCATGTGTAAAGAAAAGAAGAATTCTTAAATTTGAAGTAAACTAGAAAAGATAGTTATGTACAAGATGGGTTATATGTGAAATGTTGGAAGTTACAAGTTGAAACTTGTTCAATGAGTATGCTTTGATGTTTTAGCCATAACTTTTTCTCTAGTTATGCAGATGAGGTGATTCTTAATTTAGATTAAACTAGAGAGATAAAGCTATAAATTATCAAATGAAATCGAGTTCTAATTCAGTCCCTAAGAATTTGAGTTTTTGGATGAAAGTTGAGCACATAATATTGTTTCAGTATAAGAATAGTTCAAAAATGTTTGGGATATAACTTTCAGATTTCTAAACCAAATTGAATAATTTTGGTGTTATTAGATACTTAATACAATGAGAAATAATGAAGGAAGTGTTATCAAATTCCTTCAATTACTTGATCAGAAAATGTTTGGATTTTTTTGGAAGGAATTAGGCATGATTTAAATAATTGTGAGGTCTTGCTAGATTAATTATTTTATTTGGAGTTAAATCTTATATTAATGTTAGTGGGATTTTAAAATATGGTTTAGTTGAATTAAGTAGTAATAGTATATATGTATGAGGGCATTTTTGGAAGAACTCTTAAGCATTAAAGTCTTAAGGCTTTGAAGGAAGGGCAAATTGGACATTTCTCAATCATTAATGACATAATTGAAATAAGAAGTGTTGACTTGCTTTTGAGGAAGAATCAAAAACCTGATTTAAGGATAGAAAAGGAGAGAAGAAACGAAGAGAAGAAAGAAGAAGGAGAGAGTTTCGTTCTTGAGAGGAAAGAAAGGATAAAAGCTAGGTTTTGATTTTTCTTAGTCCTAAAGAGTGATTTTGAAGTTATTCAAGAAGGGAAAAAGGAAGAGGAGGATTAGAGCTTCCATTAGAGCCAACAATCTCACTATTTGGTGAAGATTCAAGGTAAGGTTATTCTAAATCTTTTGGATTTTTCAAAGAGTTTTGGTCCATAAAGCTTAAGAAATGTATAGGTTTAAGCTTTTTAGGATCAATTTATGACTATGTTCCTTTGGGTTCTCAATTGATATGCCTATCGAATGGGAATTTTGTCTTTGATAAAGGAAATCAAGGCAAGAGGAGCAAGGGGAGAGGTCTCTTTGAGCAAGTATTAAGGAAGGAAATTCAAGGTGGTTTTTCTTGTTTATAATTAGATAATGAACCATTATGTTTTCTTTTAGTTAAGAGAATAAAATGATTTCCAATTGCCTTATAATTGTGGTAGTTGTTGCTTTTGAATGATTTGTGAAATTGCTACATGTTTTGTTGTATGAATTTAGATGATGAATTGTGCTATGGAAATGATTTTGAAAAGACTTTATGTTTATGAAATTAGGTTTCAGAAATGCATATGAAATATTTCGTGCTCATGAAATATAAGTTTTTCAAAATGTGCCATTTGGGCAATCGGTTTTCAAGTCATGAATTACATGTTATGTCAGTTTGGTGTAATCCATTCAAGAATGTCACGTGCATGTTGACCAAGTTAAAAGGCTTCTCCCACCTGTCCGCTAGTGGCACGGAACTCCTTTATGGACTCCTTCAAGCTTACGACTACACAGGACCATTATGTAGAATTGTATAGTTCGTCATGTTTATGGATCAAACCAAACCATTTCTGATGTGCTTATGTGTTTATGATTTATGACAAGTTTGATTAATTCATGATTTATGATGTCTATGAATTGCTTAATAAGTTGTGAATTTGGAAATTATGTGTTACATAGATTTCAATGTGAAATTTTTTTCAATGGAAATAAATATTTCAATGGTTTTCGCTTGTTTCTTGTTATAAACTTGTTACCCACAAGTTTTTAAGCTCACCTCTTTTTTGGTCCCATCTTCAAGTGAAGAGAATGAGATCAAGTAACCAAGAGTCGAGGCATCATTCCACTTTTGCAGTGTTTTTGTATATTAAGTTAGATTTTGTAAAAAAAGGGCTTTAGATGCTTTTCGAGAGTTATTTGGGTTTTTGTATCTTTTTCATTTTAGATTTTGATATCGATGGTGTAATGTGGCTTGGAAATGCCATTAAAGTTTTGTAAAACGTTTATTTTATGATGTTAATGAAATGTGAATTTGTGTATGGATGATTGTCAAGTTGAAATGTGAATTTGTGTATGGATGATTGTCAAGATGAAATGTGAATTTAGGTATGGATGAGGTGGAGTTGAAATATGAATTAATTAAGGAGGAGGTTAAGTTGGAATTAGGTATACTTGAAGAAGTTATCAAATTGAAATGATGAATTTTGAATACAAATTGTTGTTACATATAAGTGAGATTTATTATGAAAAAGAAAGATAGGAATTGTGTTTTGATTTCAAGGGAAAAAACTGCAATAATCTAAGATGAATTTGACAAGTTGTAGCTTGTTTTTCTAGCTTTCTATTGATATAAAGTATGTAATTTTTAGATATCGGTGTTGAGAGATATGATCGTTATAAGTCGGTAATATTGCATAGGATGTTTATACCGAATGACTAGAGTATATGAAGTGATATCGCACTATAATTGTTCGATTTGGGAAGATTATGAATAAAAGGGATGTTAGAATGGGTTTAGGATCTATTGGAGGGGTCTTGGAAAGTGAAAATTTTCGTTACACCCGAAGGTTACACGATCAGGCCATGTAGTTTCACACTATTCCTGATGCAGAAAATTTGTTACACCCAAAGGTTACACGATCTGTCTGTATAGTTTTACACGGCCCATGTTTTGACCCTCCAAATGACCCGACCTCCAAATGAAGTGATTCTTGAACTAATAGATTCCTAGCATAGTTTTATATATTTCATAAAAAAATTGGTAGCCTTTGGGGTTCATTAGAAAAATATGGATGAAAAGGAAGTGAGGGGTCAATTAGGAGAGCATGACTGGGCTATGAACATACTTTTGTTTCTTAAGCATATCTTCACATATAAAGCTCCGATTGAGGTGGTTCTTTCTTCAAAATAAACTAGATACTAAAAGCTACAATTGATTTGAAGAAGTCAAATCGTGATTTTGGTGAATGACTGGTGTGGGCACACCACGCTTGTGGTATGATGGCAAATGAGGGTTCTTTGAAATAATCCTATAGGTTAATAGGTTCACGTTCTCACGACTTCGAATGTTGGGCTCTGAAAATGGGGTTTAACAAGGCCAGTGTGCTAGTGGGTTTTGGCAAGATCACCTTGCATCATCAGTGGATAGAGATCACGAGGAGATCTTGGATGATGTGGCAATGACTGGAAGTTTGAGTTGCAGTGAAATTCAACATCTGAAGATAATGGAGATCATCGCAGATAAAGATGTTAGTGTTTTAGATAGTGTTCTAGATGAATGTAAACTCTATCTTTATGTTATCTTGATAGATTTTATCTTATTAGTTAGAGTTCTATTTTGATTGGGGGTGTCATCCAATTGGTTCATATGATCTTATCTGATAGGGATAGATGTGATCTTAGCACGATCTTAGGTAGCTCAGATTTAGTGGGAATCTATGAGATTTAGTGGGAATCTGTGACTCCAAGTGAGGATGCCTATATAGAGCTCATTCGTGCTTTGCTCTTCTTATTAATTCAGAGAGATCATTCCTTGTATTCTTTTGAGGAAAAGTATATAAAGTTGGTTTTTACCATATCTCTGTGTTTCTTTATTGCCTATGTTCTTATTACTTTTATAGTATTGTTTGTTTGAGTGTGTGCGAGGTAAAAACTTTAAGGGCTACGGAAGGTTGAGTCTTACTTTAACAAATCTAAGTGAAAATATTGTACAAAGGGTGTTGGTGATCAGCTTTGGGTGAAAGTTCGAGTCCCAAACGTGACCTTGGTAACACCTACCAACATAAGAAAGGTATATATTTTGCTAACTACGTCTTCTCTTTTAGAAAACCTTTAATAAAGCTACACAATCCCTTTAAGTAGGTGTTTTTATTGGTATTAGGGAATCTATAGTATTTTAAAGGTGTTTTTAGGGGTTGAAGAACATAGATACTTAAAAGATCATCTACATTATAAAAATCTTATAGAGACATAAAGCTTGCTTTTGATAATAATAATGGTTAGGCTTAAGAACTTGGATAATGATTATAGTGGGTTTATGAAAATTTACATTAATAGGGGTCTACACCACTAAATAAGAGTAGATCATTTGCAAATGCTAAGTTAAAGAGCCTAAGCTCTTTACATTTGTAATGATACTTGAATTTGCCATTAAGCATGATGTTGTCATATATAAGATTATCTTATACCTTAATGCATAGAGTAAATAGAAAGGGGAATAAAGGATTGCCTTACTTTAGGCCTTTAATTTACCACTAAGCACAGGGATGTGAGATATAAGATTAGCTTATACCTCAATATATAGAGTAAACAAAAAGGGGGGTAGGGGATTCCCTTACCGTAGGCCTTTAACCTTATTAAATACATTTATTTATGTACTATTCATAAAAATGCAGTATGAAGTCAAAGAGATGTAATTATGAATCCATTCAATGAAAAGTCTAAGAATTCAAGGAAAATGGTAAGAAAGTTTTAATCAATTGAGTCAAAAGTCTTATTAAAGTCAATTTGTAAGGAGTAACTTTTAAAAGACGGCTTATTATGATAATTCTTGAAAAATTCCTAAACTATGAGAATTTTGTTAGCAATATTTTTTGCTCGAATGAAATCACATTGATATGGATTAATGTGATTCTTTATGATATAATGTAAGCCTAAAGTCTTACAAGGTATTGGGGTCAACCATCTTAGCAACAGATAGACATAGGTCTTATTCAAGTCCCTTAACATTTTCTTATTTGCAAAGTATTCCTCAACAACTTTAGTAGCTAAGTCATTAACAATGAGCTATGTTTTCTAGAATAATAAGGCATTGAATTCATTAAGACCTTAAGCTTTATTAGAACTGAGGCTAAAAAGAGTAGTTCTATATCAAACTTGGTGAAAGGTCTAAAGAGGGAGTTTGCTTGTAAAGGACCAATTGAATAGAAACGAATCTACTAAGCTCCCACATAAAAGAAGAGCAATATTTTTCTTGCAAAGAAAGTTCTTAAATTGGTGCTCAAACCGTAAGATACTCTTGATTATATATTGAGTTCCCTAGAGAAATCTGATAAGACGTTGATTTCATTTTGATTCCTTCTTGTTAGTATTGAATTATGAAAGAATATAATGTTCCTGTAACCCTAGTTAAGCCAAAGGATCTTGATGTTTTGGTTAATGAGAGAATTATGGACTTCAAGAGCCTGAAGTTTCCCAAAGCCTGTAGTTTTTGTTAGTTAAGTTGAACATGTAAGGGTTCATATAATATTCATGCTAGACTTCATTGAGATAATCTTTGTAACTTTGACATTTTCCTTAATATTAGGGAAAAGACTCTTTTTACAGGACTTCAACTCCTTGTTATAGCCCTAAACTTTCTCATGAACTGGTAAAGCTTACATCCTTTAACGTGCATCTGCACTACTTCCCTAACAACCTCTTCAAACTATCCAACATTAATTAGATAATCATTAAACCTAAATTAAGTTTTGCTTGGATTACTTGTTGACATAATGAGGACTTCAATGAAGGAATATTTTGAATATATAAAGTTACCAAAATAAGCTCAACTAAAGGGAACACTGTTCAAACAATGCTAAATTCAAAATTGCCTTATCCAATTTCTTCCTTATAAACTAATCAGGAATTTGTCTACTGTTCTAGGTGAATACATGTCCCCAAAATGATAAGTCACATTTTTATTGAGATTTCCTATGAGAATCTGAGGATTTTGGTCCATAATAAATTCCTTTAAAAAGCTTAATTTGCTACATGGATGAATGGAATGTTGATAAGTAAAGGGGACATGAAAGTTAAGAATTTATCCAATTTCCATTTACTTAGGCTAGTTTCCCGCTTACAATAACAATAAAAACCAATTGGATGGTTAAATAGATCAAATGATTTGTTAGAAAAGATTTCATATAAGCAATAATTATCATATTATTGCAGTGTTGTGAATGATTGGATATAGTGCTTCACTTCTTACCCAAAAATCATAAATTATCTCTACAAATTTTGGTAGTTATTTTTATTTCCAAAAGGAGTATAAGGATAGGCTTCTTATCTAACAACAAATCTTTGACAATCTATTCTTTATTAGGACTACTGAATCCTTTAATTTTTGTGCCAAAAAAGAAATTAATGAGACATTTAGGGAGATACCATTATAATATTATTATTAAGTACACACCAGACCCTTTTTTAATTGGTATGAAAAATTTCCTCTTTGTAGTTTTCCTTAATATCTATCATTTAATGTCATAAAAGGAGTAGGATGACTATGATCCAAATTTATCTAGCAATTTATCAATTAATCTATGCATGGATTCAATTCTCTTATCTTTCCTTTAAGGGTTAGTGGCTAGGTGACCCTTTAATAACCTAAGGAATTATCCTTAATAAGGGAGTTAGCCTTATTCTCTCTAATAGTGGTTTAGTTATGAATCCTTAGATCTTCTACTTGATAGGTCTAAAAAAAAATGATTTTCAAGCCTCTTAAGGCTTAATTAAGAATTCCTTATTAATTGCACCTTGCATTAACCATTAAGCCATTTGAATTACATCATGAGATTCTTGATCTAACTTTCCTTCAGTATGTGAAGCAATTTCGCATAAATATGACTTATTGGTAGTAGTAACTTCCCCCATCAATTCATTCTTATTCCTATTTATGAATAATCTCCCAATAATTCCCTCGTGTTTTTCGTAAGACTTAGTTGGCTTTCATTTGTAAGAGTGAAATTTTAGTCATTTTTATAGCTCCATCTTCTATCGATCTATTGAACTTAAGGATTTTAGGTAGTTCTTTATCCTTTTACACTTTTAAAAATACTCTAGCATGCTCGATTCTCTCTAAGTTCTTAGTTTGAGAATCAATAAAATTTGACTTGTTAATGGTGTTTGCCAAGTAGTTTAAACCAATGGTGGTTTGGCATTCTAAAGGAATATTATGAAATCTAAATGGGAATTTTCATCATTTTATGCTTATCAAAAGATAGAACTAATTTCCATTTTTACAGCATGATTGGCTTCCTTGAGATATGCCATAAACCTAACTCAGAGATCCTTTGAGCTATGGTTTCATTATCAAACTTTAAAATAAAGATTCCTTCTTCATTAATAAACATTTTCTCTAGCCAAAGTTTCCCCTATTTCTTTGCCTCTAAAAGTTGCATTTAGGGGGATTATGGCCTCTTATCTAGAAAATATCCCACCATAGCGATTAACTAGTATGTAAACCTTAGAGAATTTCTAAAGTTAGAGAAACTACTTGGTTCCCATCTTTTTGTATTTAAGGAAGGTAATTGAGTTTTTCCTGCTTATTAAAGCCACCCACTACATTAGGTTCTAATTAAAGGTTTTTGGGGTATGAAATTTATAGACAAGTCAAGAGTAAGAGCAACTTTTATAGCAGATGCCAACTCCATTGTAAATGCTAAAATATATGAAAATGAAACATGATATCTTTTGTTTTCTCTACCTCCTTAAAGGTTGATATAGTGAAAGGGTTTATAATTAAAGATTGGAGGAGTGGTGGCTGAAGTCTCTTAAGTGGGAGGTATGTAACATCCCACCTCGACAAGAAGGGTAAAATAGTAAATTTGGCAGAGGGTGAGATGGATCCGAATGACTAAGGACTGTCCGTGCACACTGGTACTAGTAACCAGTGAAATCTGTGCACATGAAATTACTGGTCATGCATTCATGATAATTCCCGGTAA
>JANITW010000236.1:49589046-49603337 GCA_027564335.1 Erythroxylum williamsii | reverse complement strand
CCATTTTTTCTGTATGACGTTCTATCATTGGATATGAATAATATGCGCTGAGCGCCTATGAACACGTTTCAAAAAAAAAAAATAGTCAAGATGCTCCTTGGTGCTTCAAACATTAAAAAATGTTAGACCAAAAATCTCCTTAATTACGTTCATGATAAATATGATAGTAATGAAACCATGCTCTTCTAATTTATTTCTTCAAAATGTTTTAGTTTGGACAACGTTTTCAATAAATAAAAAAAATAAAATTCATTGTACCATGAAAGAAAATTATTTTCTTTTTTAATCCCCTAATTAACTTGTTTATTTTAGTTAGTAATTTAGTTATCTATAATGAAGTGATTGCTAATATTATTATTTGTTGATGTATATTAAATGAATATATTAATACATATGTAATAATTCAAAAAATAGGTATTTAAAAATTATCAAACGGAGGAGCGGTTAATAATCAAATAATAACTTTAAGAAAGTAATCGGTATTTTGAGCTTTGGACAAAGTAAGCCTTTTGCAATCTTGTGCGAACTAATTAAGAAGGGTCCAACTCAAGGCCCTTTTATCACTTGGTTGAGTTCTTATTGCTCGAAACACTTGATAAAAGCAGAGAGCGGTGCAGGATGTTGTTTTACGTCCAGGCTTGTAGGTCCTTCAGGAGCTACCTTTAGGTGTCTAAGAGCTGATTTATCGTGATACGATACGCAAGGAATACTTTCTGCTAGAACTTTGAGTTAATTTAGTTTTACCATTTTGTATTAAAAAAAAAATGTCAAGGATAATACCAAAAGAAATAGCAAATGGCTACTCGAGTACTCCATTCCTTCCTACAACTAATGCTGCTCTTTTAGTGACCAATTTGTATTTATTTCCTCCAGACAAAACTGATCGTGGATCACGTGCTTTTTATTTAATAATGACAAGAGCAACTTGCTACGTTTCTCAAAGTATTCACTATTCAGTAATGGAGTTACTAACTGTCAGAAATAATAATATATTTCCCCACCCCGTCAAACCTGTTGTTAATTTTTTTCTAACCTTATTTTATTAAATTTAATTCACATATTTAATAAATAAAATTTAATAAAAACTATATAATCAGAACAAGAGGTCGTAATTAACCTTATGCCACGTTTTTAGGCTCACTGGTTCAAAATCTGGCCGTAAACACCGCATGGTTAACGTTAAACGGCATTAGTCAATATACCTGGCACCGAATCATAGCTCACTTCACGGGTTAAATGGTAAAAAAAGATCTAGTACAGAAGATAATCCTTCAGCGCATGAATTATCAAAACAACCTTACGAGAGAGAAACAAAAAAGTTCACTAACTGTAGGTTTAACCAGTAATTAAGTAGCCATTAAATGATTTTAATTAAAAGTTGTTAATTTTGACATTTATATAGGCAGTCAAAGGTAAAGGCATAATTAGGACTGAACCAAGTATCCGGTCTCACGTAAATCCCTAATTTCAAGAAGCAATCTTTTACAGGGCCCATGCTACCAGCTGTCACAATTCAGGAGTCCCTTTTATGCGGCGCGCGGAGATATTACCCTACCGTTAAGGTCTTAACATATTACTCCGTTCGACCTACACTTCAAAAACTTTTACAATTAAAAGAGAATACAAATTAATTTCTCAAAATGGGATGGCAGTGAAACTCAGTGGAGGTCATTACGGCTATATGCGATGCTATAAAATAGCACCCACCCGCATCTGGAGCGGGCCGGTCACTCTTTATTTATATCCCCTTTCAGTCTTGTTGCTCTCATCTTCTCTGAACTCCTGCCCTTTTTCCCTTCTTCTTGCTATCGTTACAAAGCTTTTGTAAAAGATATAATCTTTGGTGGTCCGGCTCTAGTTCTTAGAGAAGAAAACTATCAGTGGGTAGGCGGTGCCTTGATTAAGTAGCTGTGCCAAGCTCTGCCTCGTGGAGACTACGGTGTGATTTATTCGTTTATTCCCATAGCCTTACTTTTTTTTTTCCCCGTTAAAGCTGGTTGGAGTCTCCTCAGCCTTATCACCAATCTTAATCACCCTTCTCTCACTCATTCACTCTGTTGGCTGTACTTACCGTATCTTTCCATTATCCGTACCGTTTTTCCTTTAGTTTTAGTTTTTGGGGTGTTTTTCAATCCGTCTCGCTCTCTTCTTATCTTTTTGCTTTGGCGTAAATTTCTGGTCCTTTAATGCATCCTTTTAAAGACTGCAATGTTGCAGTGCGGGAATGATTCAGATTTCCCTCGGTTTGAAGCTTCCCTTTAACGTTAGCTGTTGTTGTTTCTTTATATCCTGTCTTCCCCTTTCTCTTTATTCTCCCCCTGTCTAGTCTCAAAAGGATCTCCCTTTCTCCCCTTTTCCTCCAACCCTCTAATTCTTATTTAGGGGCTCTAGTCCACTCTCACTTCACTTTCAATGCGATTCTAAAACGAGCTCCATATTTCGTATGAAGCAAAAGTAACCTCTCAAATATGAATCGTCATAAAGATTTTATCCCAACCCCTTCACTCGAGTTGAAGGAACATAAGTATCAAACCAACCTTGTAAGGCCACTCTCAACTTCATTTCCAGATTCTAGACCTCCAAGAGTTGTTCGCATATCGGTGACGGATGCCGACGCCACAGACTCTTCTAGTGACGAAGAGAACCAAGTGTACAGGTCACGTAGGGTAAAGAAATTCGTCAATGAAATTACCATGGAGTCCTGTTCAACCCCACAAGACGCAGTTTGGAGGACGAGTTCCTGTAAAAATGCTAGCACCACCGTCACCGAGCGCTCCAAAAAGTCTTCCACCAGAAAATTTGGAGCTTCAACGAGTCGTCTTCCTTTCAAGCCGACAGCCAAGGTCCCCGGGAAAAAGTTCAGGGGCGTGAGGCAGAGACCGTGGGGCAAATGGGCAGCGGAGATCAGAGATCCTTTGAGACGAGTACGGTTGTGGTTGGGTACCTACGACACAGCCGAGGAAGCTGCAATGGTTTATGACCATGCGGCTATTCAGTTACGTGGACCTGACGCGCTCACTAACTTCGTCACTCCACCGCCAAAATGTTTACCGCCGACGATTAGTTCTGGTTACAACTCCGGTGAAGACTCCCACAGTAACAATAAGAACACCAATATGTGTTCCCCAACTTCCGTTCTCCGGTGCCCCTCTGCGTCCTCCAACGAAGAAGTCGAGTCTCAAAGAGCCCCTTCAATCAAGGAAGTTCAACATATCAAAGACGAATCATGCGTGTCGCAAAATTTCTCCAGCCTCTCGGAGTATACTTCTATAGGCACGTTTTTCCCTGATGATATTTTCGATTTCCGGAGCTCCATGCCCGACATATTCGACGAGACGGGCATGTTTGGTGGGGTCTTAGAAGATAACAACAACGGAAGCTTCGGGTTCGGGTTATCTAATTGGAGCGTGGATGATCATTTCCAGGACATTGGGGACATATTCGGGTCGGATCCTCTCATAGCCATATGAGACAAGCTAGGCAATCCCCGCATTAGCAATGTCGGAGTTCCGACAAGTTTTCTATGGACGACGAAGCAAAATATCGGATGTGTTTTAGCATTCAGTTTTGTTTTCTATCTAATGTTTTTATTTTTTAATTTAATGAATTATAAAGAAGATGGTCGTCACAGTAACGGTGACAGCGGAGCTTGGGTACGTGTTCTTTGCCTGTAGCATAAGCTATGTTCCTTCCTACTTTGTATTATAGAAAGAAATTTGAAGTTAACAATAGTAAACAATAATATATGTTTCGTTGAGAGGCACGTGTTCTGCCCACGGGAGCGTGAAAAGACCGAGGTCAAAATATCCTTAATTTTAATTGCAAGAAGTTGGACAGGACACACGTGACGAGAACCCCAGGACATGGTCTCATTTAAAGGAAGAAGCTTAATCACTCGCGCGCCCACACACACACGTGTATATATTGGTTAGGAAATTGATTAAAGTGGTTTGCCTTTGAGTGATCTGTACTAGAGAAAAGAGGAAGTCTGTTAATGACGGGAGTCGGTACAGAACGTTTTAATTGATCGTGAGTATATCCACCCTTTCTGGCGCAGACCTTATTCGCCTTCCCTCTTCTGTGAAAAGAACTCCCTATTAACAAAATTGAAAACCTTGTTGAAATAATTCGTCTACTTGAAAAAAACAGAAGAATCTATGATAAATAAATGTTGTTGTTCAACTTTTATACGATTTTTTACTAAGAGTATGTGGTATTTAATCTCTACTCAGAAACCACAACCGAAAGAGATGATTCAAAGTTTCAAATTGGACCAGTGCAACCTTTATGTTACTTTTGTAAAGCAATATATAATGCTCTGAAATTTTCCCTACTAGAAGGGTACACTCATCTCCATATAAGAGCAGTCCGGCTGATTTTAACCCTCCATGCTAGAAAAAGCATTCCAACAACTACTCGAATATCCTTCTTGGAAATACAGCATATAAATATGTATATGTATATATATATATATATAGGTCTGGTCTGTTTGGGCTCAACTCGAAGCTTGATCAGACCAGAGATATCTAAGCTTGATCGAAGTCTGGCTTGACGTAAATTTTTTATTTTTAAAATTTTAAAATGCAAAACAATATCGTTTTAGTCAAAACGACTTCATTTTACCTATAGCATTTTTGCTTTGGGTCGGGCTAGGCCGGGGTAGTTTGAACTATAATCCAAACTCAACCTGAAGTTAAAAATTTGAAAAAAAGCCCAAACTTGGCTTAAAGCTGAGTTAAACTAGGTTGAGTTTGTTGACTTCGAGCTGAGCAAGGCCTAGGTTTGGGTGCTATCCCTATATATATAAATTATCATGATGCTCTTATTGGCGCTCCTTGTAGCCTTTAACAACATAAGTGTCATACTAACGATAACATCCAACTTTAACATTAAAATAAATGACCTAATCATCTTTACCTAGTTTAGGTCTAAATCTAGATTGTAGGTACTGAACAAGATCTCAAAGTCATCATGGCTACCTTACGTCGCCAAATTTTTTGTAGGCTGTAAAACCATTTTTTATATTTGCACTTCCCAAATTTTATCGGTGATGATTTATATATGGCAACAGACATATCCCATGGAGATATTACCTTTTTTCTAGATCCCCAGAAAATTGTCCAAAGAAAAGCTAGAGGAAATCATGCCCTTAGAGTGGATAACCAATCATGAATGGGAATTCCATTCACCTTATTGTCACTTTATCCATAAAACTGCTTCACTATTCCTTTGATGACTTGAAGATGGCTCTATCAAATCAATTTATAAAAGGATTAGGTAAGAAAATCCCCAACTTATTAGACAAATCTTGATGATCTCTTTAACATTTTCCTTAAAGAAATAAAGAGTAACCCTCTAATTCACTATGCCTGAGCACATATGACATATTCTTATGTTAGTTGTATAGATGAGCATTTCCTTGGGGACATGGATCCATTTATGTGTCATCCATATTGCAAATGTTAGGAAGATAATACTTCAAATACAAGTTTTAAAGAAAAAGATTATTATGATTAAAGGAAAAAAAGAACGGAAAAATGCAAACCCCAATAGCTTCCTCAAGTATAAAGACAGTTTAAGGACGATGATGATGACTCTAAACCTTGGATTAGCATAAAAAATCCTAGTCTAAGACCAACAACCTTCTATCAACTTCTGGATGAAGGAGGATATAGTCATCTCCTGATTACATCTTGACCTAATCTAGTCATTTTGACTATTTCTAAAAAATTCTAGAACTAATTTTCTATTTGATGATACAATCATTAGAACACTATGATAAGGAGTTCCCTCCTTAAAGATAAAGACAAATGAGCTCACTAGGGTGATAACTTACCCTTTTTCGATACCTATATAGGTGTCCCTAAAAGGTACTTACTCACTTGTGAGTCTTGTAAAAGAAGTACTAAATTAGTAGACTAAAAATGTAGTTGCCCAGAATAGAGTACTTCACTACATTGATTGGAAGCTTGAATTTGAATGTGCAAACATAAGATTACATACCACAAAAGGTTCGGTATCATTCCAGATTTAGCAGTTACAACAAAAGTTGCTTCATTAAGCATAACAACTTGATTTATATTTAAAAAAAAATGTGAAAGAGCACTATTATGGTTGTTGAGCAAATTTTATATCTAATAAAACTCTCAATACTCGCAAGTATATAGATCATATTTTGTAGTATAAGAGGTTATCGTTCCCACGAGGATTATGCAAGAGCTAACAATTTGAACCTATTTTTATGTAAGGTATTCATAAATTGATTTGAATTAAATTTAAATAACAAGAACTGAAATAATTGAATAAACATAACAAATAAACAACTAAACAGTAAAGTGACCTGCCAATTAAAATTAGGGTTTTTATCTAGATTGAATACTTAGGAACTATTCTTTCCTCATTTTGATTCCCTTAATCTTATTGATTCAATTTATGTGTTTGATCCTAGATTTCCTAAGGTTTTGATTACTCTCTCATAAGATCTAATCAATTAACCCTACTTGAATTCTAAATTCACATATTTGTAATCTCTCGATTCACAAAACTATTCTTAATTTATTCAATTATATTTGAAGCAATCTATCTAAAAATCAATTTTACAACCAAGATTTCTCTTTGATTGATTGTTAATTTCATAATTATGGGTCTACTAAATTGCCAACTCTTGTTGTACGACCTAACACTGATTACTTTGACTCACTCTCTTGATTTGTCATCAAGTTTATGCATGAACAATTATCACAAACATCTAAAAATATATTGAATTCAACAATAGTTAAGAGTCACAAAATAATTCTAGAAAATACCTAATATGATTTTAGAAATCGACAAAGATGTTTAACATCAAGAAAATTAGATTCCACATCAAGGATAATGAAAGAACTAAAGGAAAAGAATAAAAACTCTGTTAAATCCTTGATCTTTAATGTTGGAAATTTTGATGTCCTTCTTGGTCTCTCCAACTTTAATTCACTTTTGAATAATGGCTACTATGTTTTTTTTTGTTGTATTTCAAAGTCTTAAATAGTGCTTTCAGGTTCTGGGGATGTGTCTAAGGTTTCCCCACTTTGTTCAATTCCACAAGTAGCCCCGAATCCTAAAATAGATAAAAAAACTCGTGCTTGGACCAAGTTCATGATTGTGCTCTTGTTATTTTATGTTTAAGTGCTTTGATTTGAATATACATATCAATCAAAACATTAACACCCTATTCATACACCTATGAAACTTGTAAACATGCATTTATAATTAGTGATCAATCAAAAAGGTAATTATCACTAAGTATCTTTTCATGGAAGTTTTTGTTATTTTCAAAGATCAGTAGGTTTTATTTATTGAACACCATTTTTCTAATTTCTTTAATGTTAACCTAGTCTTTTAACACAAAGATAAACATTTTATTGTGAATGCTCCTGGTTACTTAGCTATATCACATTTTTAACTGGCTACAACTCTATTCTTAATCCAAAATTTTCAAAAAGGGCTAGCTGGATAATAATTTATTTAACAATCTTTTTTTATTCCAATTTCTTAGCCTACCTCATTTCTTTCTAGTCAATTATTCTTATGAAATGTTACTAGTAATGTTAACCAATTCAATTGACTTATAATTATTTATATATACCATAAATTTCTTAAAGTTAAGAATAAATGTTGTAACCTAATTAACATGTGTATTCATCCAAAGATAAAACATAAAATTCACAAGTCAATATGCCTTTACAAATTAAATGACCATGTTCAAAGCCAAACTAATGCCATCAAATTCTTGCCATTGACACATTCAAACAATTCACACATATGCAGCAAGATGTTCACATAATGTCAACCCAATTAAAACTAACACAATACGATATGCAAAATTCACACATATATGGCATGTTAATATGTAAACCTTCCCACACTAGAGACAACACATTGTCCTTAATATGAAAAACCAAACAACACAAAGAAAACAAATAAAAAAAGTTTAGAGTAAGAATTCACTTATGGAGATTAAGGTGGTGACAACGTGGGTGAAGGAATGTGAACACTTTGAGTAGTGAAATACTTCATAATCTTCTTTTTGTCATGTAGCTGATTAAGTCCTTCATTTCCTCCTCTATGGGATTCATGCCATAACCTTATTGTTTTTGGATACCAAATTGAAGACCTTCTGCCAACTTTCTTCTTCTTCAACCTCCATTTCTTCACTTGACGAGACTTGGTATTGCGCTGGTGCCAAACTAGTGTTAGCTTATCCAGTTCTGTATTTCACATGAGTTTTGGAACTAATATCTCGAAGTTTGATGAGTAAAAATTACAACATATTTTACATCCGTATTTTATATTATTTATATAGCATTTTTAGGTTAAATTATTGCATTTTCTTATTAACTATTCAATATATTTAATTTTATATTTTATTAATAAAAATATATCTATAATTTGTATTAAATATTTTCTTATAGGTTTATTGGACTTAAATGAAGAAAACACTCAAAAACAACCCAAAACTACTTCACCAGTAGAATGCCAAAATAGTAGCAAAACGTAGCAGCCAGAGGAAAAGGAAAAAAAAAAGCACATTACAATAAGCACTCTAGTCTCCAAAATGGTAGCAGAAATAAATAAAAAAAGAAATGTAATATAGTATAAAAAGACTGAACAAAATGATACAGTAGTGGGAGACAATCCAAAACCCACAAAGGATTAAACTACTAAATCCAAATCAATAGAAACTGATGATATCTATATCAAATCTCTTCAAAATGAAAGAGAAAAGAGAAAAATTAGAGAGATTTCAATAACGAGTGGCAATTGGGGTGTTTTTTGTGAGCCTATAAAAAGATAACGGCTTGGGAGGAGAAAGTAACAAGTAGTCCACACAAAGGTGAGATTTCAAAGAGGATTTTTCTTCAAAGGTGATTGAAGTAAAGAGCTAAGACGCGAAGGTATGGGAATGTTCAAAAAGCCACAAACCACTAAAATTGAGGTAGTTCATGACTAGTGTTGGAAGAAATTCCAGACCTTTAGGGTTGGTTTGAGGTTTGTGAAGGCAAAAAAGAATTGAATGAGTTTTTTAAAACGTCTCCACTCCTTGTTTATGATTTCCTATGCTTAGTTGATTCTAATTTACTTTAGAAATACACTTTGAATATTTATATTATTAATTTTCTGAATTAATTGACTTATTATTGAGTTAAGTTCATACTTATACAATGTACGGATTCCTTTATTTCTGATTCATGTTCTTTGTATGATTAGATATATCCTTGATTATGTGAATGTGATACTTAAATCTTTAATTCATAACGAGTTGTATGAGTTGTAATTCAATTGTTATTCGAATAAATTATCAGTGGTTGGATGTATCTCTTAGTTTATAATGAGCTTTGAGTTAGGATTGAGCTGGGTCAACTTTAGAAATTAAAGGGAGACAAGTAGGAGCTAGTTGGTTAGTTTTCTAAACTTAACCTTTTAAATAACTCAGATGATCCAAGTATATCAAATTGCATGGCTAAACTAGAATTAAAACACTATTTGTCCACTTATACATATTAGATTAAGTTAGAATAAATTTAGAATTTGTTTATTTATTTTGATTATATTCAATTCAAAATTTGTAAACCCCTTATTTTTTTATATATATGTGCATTTATTTCATATTAGTTCATAGGTTTTTAACTTGTTGCAAATTGCTTGCATTGAAGTTTAGAATGGAACAAAATAATTGATTCATAACAAAATGAAGAATTTAGATGTAGAATGTTGAATTTTCTTAATGATGTCCAAATTGCAAAAAATATTCAAGATTTTGTCATGATGTGTTTTAATTTTAGGAAAGAAAATTAAATGTTTAAATACATACTTCTTGTTTTACCTATGATTAGACTAGTCCTATAAATTACTTAAGTTGTAAACTATCTAACTAAATTAGATTGAGTTTGGAAGTAATTTAAAAGTTGTAATTTTTTAGTGTTCATGTTTTTCTTTGTTCTAAGTTTTAAGATTACGTGAATGACATAACATAATTTGTTAGCATTTAAATGGTGAATTAATAATTTACACGTTGATTAAATTAGATTGCAATTTTTATTTTAAAGTAAGAAAATTCATATTTCATGTTTTATGATTAATCCTGATTATTTTGAGTTCTACATTGTTTTTATTGAGTTATAAAATAATTTATTATCTTTTTAAATATTGGTTGAATGATTTTTTTAAAAATGTTGTCACACATTCATTTTGTTAAGTTGTGATGTTGTATCTTACTTATGTGGTTAAAGAGGACATTACATAGGCACTGATGATGTTTATATTTTTTTTTTATGGAATTCCTTTCGTATGAGCAAAATTATTAGGATGTAACTGTCTAGTTTAGAAAAAATAGATTAATTTTTTAGAACATTTTTTAATTAAAAATGTTACAATAAATAAACTAAATTAGTAAATTAACTTTTTTCGTAGGGTCGATATTTATTTGCCATATTCTAATTTGTTTAATTAATTGAAAGTAAATTAAGGATTTAATTTGCATACACTTAACGACTCGTATAAAATTTTAGCATTGTTACCAGGGAAGTTTTATTTGCTTAGTTTATTTATTTATTTTTGAATAATAAGTAATAATTTTTTTGTTTTTTAAAAAATAGGTAAAGAAGAGAGAAGGTGATTTTTATGAAATTAAGAGATGAAAAATAAAGTAAAATACAATTTAAATTGGAAAAGAAGACAAAAGGATAAAAGTGGTTGAAGCTACTTTCAAACAACTTTTAGAACCAAACTTAGAAGATTAACCTTTATGCATTGCCTTCCAAGTCTCAGAAAGACCTTTGTAGCTGAATTCAGGTTTCTTAAATTTATTGCTTAAATTTTATGGACGTATAGGTGAGGATCCTTATAGGCCTTTAGGAGAATTTTTGGTTGTTTGTTCTATTATGAGACTTGAAGGAATTGATGAAGAATAAATGAAATTAGTTGCTTTTCCATTTTCATTGCATGATTTTGCTAAAGATTACTTATATTATTTTCCTACATAGTTAGAATTGCATAAATATTTTCTTAAAAAGTATTTTCTTGTTAGTAAAACATGATCTATTAAGAAAGAAATATGTGGACTTAGGCAAAACATGAATGAGTTACTATATGAATATTGGGAAAGATTTAAAAGATCGTATGGTAGTTACCCCAATCATCATATTAGTGACCAATTATTAATACAATATTTCTATAAAAGACTTTTATCACAGGATAGGAGAATGATAGATACAGCTAGTGGCGAGGCATTAGTTAGTAAAACTTATGTACAAGCTAGACAATTAATCTCCAACATGCTGAAAATTCAATACAATTTGGAACTAAACATGAAATTAATCAAGTTAGGAGAGTTAACAAAATAGATGTGTATGCCATTTAGGATTAACTAATGGAAAAATCTCAATAAGTAGCTCATTTTACTACCTCAGTGTCAAAACTTGTAACTGGTGGTATTACCTAAGCTCGTGCTTGTGGAATTTACACTAATTTTACTCATAATACTAATGTGTGTCCTTCTTTACAGGTTCAAGATGTGAATATTATGGGTAGTTATCCTAGACAAACATAGAGGAAATATGACCCTTTTTTAAACACATATAATGAGGGTTAGAAAGATCATCCAAACTTTAGATATAGACCAGGACAAACCCACCTACTTTTATTAGCAACCAAAACAATCTAAGGTCTTCTTTTATACCTAACCCACCTCAAATCCAACCCACTGGTCAATCCTTAGAAGATATGGTGAAACAATTAGCTAACCAAATTGGGCAAGTACATACATAGAGGGTAGAATATCAAAAGAAACCAGATGCATATTTATAAAATTTAGAGACCTAAATAGGAAAAATTTGCACAAATCTAAGAAATCTAGAAACCTAATTATTTGGGAAATTTCCTACTTAACCCATCCTAAGTTCTAAAGAAAATGCTAGCCTAATATTGCTTAGGATTAGGAAAGTATTGGGAGTACCTAAAGAAAGCAACATAAAAAGTTGAGAAGTGGAAAAAGAGTTAGAAGTTACTTCTAAGTTTGAAAATGAAAATAAGAAAGAAGAAAAAAAGGAATGTTAAAAGTAGATAATATTAAAAAAGTTTAAAAATGTTCCTCTTATTCTTTACAAGTTAGCAAAATCGAAAACAAGGTAGCCGATTAAAAAATTCCTAAAACCTTCAGGAAAGTTAAAGTTAATATTCCTTTTTGGAAACAATTAAATAAGTTTCATGATATGCAAAGTTCTTGAACTAGTTATGCAATAACAAAACGTGTTTCAAGGCAAAGAAAAGGTAAGCATGGGAGAGAATGTGTCAGCTATGATTTACAAAAAAATTCCTACAAATGTAAGGACCCTCATATGTTCACTATCCCTTGTAAGATAGGAGATATTATTTTTGAAAGGTGTATGCTAGATTTAGTGGCCTCTATAAATGTTATGCCTAGATATATTTATGAGTCTGTTAAGTTAGGTCCTTTAAGAAAGATATGGTTAGTAATTTAGCTAGCTAATAAGTCAAATGAATATCTTGATGGTATACTTGAAGACGTTTTAATGCAGGTTAACTAGTTGGTTTTTCTAGCTGATTTTTATACGCCAAATATGGGAGAAAATTTATGATCCATCAAAGGAAGTGTTGCTACTATTGGGAAGACCCTATCTTAACATAGCAAGAACAAAGATAGATGTCCATAAAGGTTAACTTACTATGGAATGTGATGAAAAGGTTATTAGGTTTAACATTTTTTATGCTATGCGATACCTTGATAACATTAATTATTTATCCTTTTTTGAAACTATGGATATTATTGATGAGATTTTTGAAGTGAATCACACGTTAATACAATACTTAGAAAATGATATAAGAATCCACGAGAAGGGGGGGTTGAATTGTGTATTTCCCTTTTTTTGAAAAATTCTTAAAAAAAAGGGTTTGTTAGAAATAAAATTCTTTTATGGAATTTCCGATAGATTCTAATTAATCAAAAACATTTGAAAAAATTTGTTTACGAACTAAGTAATAATAAAACTTGAATCTAAAATAGAGAGATAGAGTAAGAGTAGTTGACACAGCGATTTATCCTGGTTTACCCCAAACCGTGGGCTACATCCAGTCCTTAGAGTTCTTTATGAGATTTCACTATCTCTTCAACTTTTACAAATATTCTTTACGAGCCTCTTCAGGTCTCTACAATCAGTATTCTTTCACACTTAGCCTCTGTAGGCTATCTGCACTTCTTTCTCACAGAAAAAAGTGTTTGAAACTTGTTACAGTAAAAATAGCTCTCGACTAATTTGCACAGAATGCTTTTTACGATCGCGTAGATGTAATTTTACTAATTTTTCAACTCAACTAACTTTGCAATCTTTGACTTTGACTTATATTTATAGCCTTCGTCTCCAACTATTTCTTGATTCTTGTTTCTTGAATCTTTAAAAGAAACGGTTAATCAGTTGAGTTCTGTAACTAAATCTCACTGACTGCTTTGTCTTCTTTTCGAATTCTGCGTCTGCTTTTCTTCGTCTGTATTTTTTTACGTCTGAGTCTTTTGTGTCTGCGTCTGCGTCTGTTTTTCGTCTGCGTCTGCGTCTGTGTCTGCTTTTCACTTTGCGTCTGCGTCTGTGTCTGCATCTGCGTCTGTTTTTCTCTTTGCGTCTGCGTCTGCTTTACTATTTGCGTCTGTGTCTACGTCTTATTGTGCGTCTGCGTCTGCGTTGCTTCGTCTGTATTTCTTCGTCTGTGTTGCTTCGTCCGTATTGCTTTGTCTGTGTTGCTTCGTCTGCTTTGGTTTTTCTTTTAATGTTCTCTTTGTTATACATCAAAATTATATCTAAGTAAAGTCATTTTGACTTAACAGAATAGACATAAGAGTTAAGTGTATTGACACTATAGTGATGTGAATTATTAAGTGAAAGATAAATTATATTAAGTGAAAGATAAATTATCTCTGAGAGTATCACTATGCCAAAGTGTGGTCAGGTTGGGAAAAATGATTAGCTAAGCCCGACATGAATAGGTCTATATGAAATAATTATGAGAAGTGTTTCTGAAGAAAGATGTCTTAGATTTGTAATGTGATATATGTGAGTATGTTAAGACTATTGATATGATATGATATTGGTGTTATCGACACAGGAAGTAGAAAATTGTGAGTAATTTGAAGTATATTGAGGGAACAGTTAAGATAGTGTGATATCTGAATAATTTATGGAAGGACTGATCCAATCCATCGACTGGGTTCATTTAAGGAAAATTATTTGAGTGATAAAGTTAAA
>JANITW010000236.1:49571344-49585469 GCA_027564335.1 Erythroxylum williamsii | reverse complement strand
GGGGGGGGGGGGGGGGGGGGGGGGGGGGGGGGGGTGGGGTCGGAAGGGGTTGAAGAATATAAAGAAATAACTAGTTGTTTTGTATTTCATGTATGAAAATTGAAAATAGGGTGAAAATATTGTCTAAGAAATTGGATTGCTTGCTTAGGCTAGTAGGTTTTGACCTTATTTTGCTTTATATGCATGCATTTAGTTTTATTACCATAACCTCAAAGAGAATTAATTAGATTAATAAAAAAAAGTGACAACAAATTTAACATTATGGTTGAAGGATTAGCAAGTTGCATAGGTTATTTTCTTTAACATAATAAGTTTTAAAACTCTTTTGTGTAATTTTAGATTCACACTTAAAGGAATTAACCCTCATTTGATAAATTTAAGTAATTGGAAGTATTATTCTAATTCTACATACATGGCCTTAAGGTAAGACTTTTAATCAACTTAACAATGTCTAATGTCTTTAGTGATTTTCTTTTACTTTTTATTGTTGGAGAAATACTTAACATGACCTTTAAAATATAATGTCTGATAAAAATGTTAAATGTTAATCATCAAGTTCCCTTTTGAGACCAAAAAATGGTTACTGGGGAAACACTTAAGGATGCGGAACCAAGTACTCCTTTAAGATCATAAGTAAGGTCAGAAGATGAACCAAGCACAAAGGGTAATATGCCTATTGTATAGGAGCTAGTTTTTTTATGAAAAAAATTTAGTTCAAGTCAAACTAAGATGCTTTGTATTTGGAATTAATATACTGACATTACTTACAGACTAACTTTATCAAGATGTGGTGTGAATGTCTCTAACGTTTGAAGTTAAAATTGACTTTTGAAGATGTTTTAAAAGATGTTATGCTGATGATTAGACCGAATGCGAATATGTTAAGACAATATGATTTTTGTAAATAAATTTTTTGATTTTTTCCTTAATCTAATGACTAGATTCATATTTTTCATTATAGTGCTGTTTTGACCGAGGATGACCAAAAGTTAAGTGTGGGGGAATTTGAAAATTGGAAATTATAACATATTTTACACCCCTATTTTATATTATTTACATAGCACATTTGGGTTAAATTATTGCATTTTCTTATTATTTATTTAAGTTATTTAATTTCATATTATATATATATATATATAATTTGTAGTAAATATTTTCTTATAGTTTTAATGGACTTAAAATAAAGAAACAGCTGAAAAACAACCTAAAACTAGCCTACTTCACCAATAAAAATAAGCTGGATAAAATGCCAAAATAGTAGCAAAACGTAGTAACTAGAGGAAAATAAAATAAAATGTATAGTACAATAAGCACTCCAGTCTCCAAAACCGCAGTAGAAAAAAAAACACAACATAACATAAAAAAACTTAACAAAATGACATAGTAGTAGGAGACAGTCCAAAAGGCAGTTAAAAGGACAAAATGCTAGGCACAAATCAATAGAAACCTGCTGATATTTGCAACAAATCTCTTCAAAATGGAAGAGATAAGAGGGAAACTAGGAAGATTTTAGCGATGTATGGCCGCTAAGGTGTTTTTTGTGAGCCTATAAAAAGGTAGCAGCTTAGGAGGAGAAAGCAACAAGCAGTCCATGCAAAGGTGAGATTTCAAAGAGGAATTTTCATCTATCAAAGGCGATTAAAGAAAGAAGCTTGCATAAGGAGGTGTGGGAGTGTTCAGAAAGCCATAAACCACTAAGATTGAGTTGGAATGAAGAAATTCTACATCTTTAGGGCTAGTTTGAGGTTGATGAAGGGAGAAAAATTGAATGAGTTTTTTAAAACATCTCGACTCTTCGTTTATGATTTCCTTTGCTTAATTGAATCTAATTGTTAAATTTAGTTTAGAGATGCACTTTGAATATTTGGATTATTAATTTTCTAAATTAATTGACTTATTACCAAGTTAATTTAATACTTATATAATGTATGAATTCTTTGATTTTTGATTCATGTTCTTTATATGATAGGAGATGTCCTTGATAAATTACTAATTCATAATGCATTTTATGAGTTTCAATTTATTTGTTCTTCATAAATTATCAGTGGTTAGATGTATCACTTAGTTCAAGATGCGTTTTGAGTTAGTTCAAGATGCGTTTTGAGTTGGGATTGAACTGGTTTAGTTCTAGAAATTGAAAGGAGATAAGTAGGAGCTACCTAGTTAGTTTTCTAAGCTTAACCTATTAAATAACTCAAATAATCCAAGTAGATCAAATTGCAAGGATAAATTGAAATTTAAACATTGTTTGTCCACTTGTACATATTAGATTAAGTTAGAATAAATTTAGAAGTTGTTTATTTATTTTGATTACATTCAATTCAAAATTTATAAACCCCTTGTTTTTTTTTATATATGAGCATTTATTTTATATTAATTCAAAGTTTTTGAATTTGTTGCAAATTGCTTGCATTGAAGTTTTAAGTGATTCACAATAAATTGAAGAATTTAGATGAAGAATGATGACTTTTCTAAATGTTGTCCAAATTACGAAGAATATTCCAGATTTTGTCAAGATGTGTTTGAAGTTTAGCACAACAATGTTTAAATACATACTTCTCGTTTTACCTATGATTTGACTTGTCTTATAAATTACTTAAGTTGTAAACTATCTAACCAAATTGGGTTGAGTTTGGAAATAATTTAGAAGTTGTAATTTTTTATTTTTTCTTTATTCTAATTTTTAAGATTATGTGTATGACATAACAAAATTAACTAGCATTTAAATGGTGGATTAATAATTTAACTGATGATTAAATTATATCGTAATTTTTTTTATGTTAAAGTAAGGAAAATTCATATTTCATGCTTTATGATTAATACTGGCTATTTTGAGTTTTACGTTGATTTTTATTGAGTTATAAAATAATTTATTAGCTTTTTGAATATTGTAATGATTTTTTAAAAATGTGTCATACATTCATTTTGCTAAGTTTTGATGTTGTATCTTACTAATGTGGTTAAAGAAGACATTACATGAGCATTGATGATATTTATATTTTTTAAGAAGTACTTTAAATATGTGATATTTGTGTGGAAATTGCTAGATATGTGTAGGAGGGATGTCTATCTAGGTGAAAGAAGCAAGAAAGAAATGAAAACCCCCAGTAAGATTAAGAGAGAATTTGAGAGTGTTTATTAGGTTTTAGAGAGATAAAGTAGGTTTATAAGAAGAGAAAAAAAGAATACAAAAGGTTAGGGTTGAAGAAGGAGGTGTAGAATGGGGATTAATTGTGGTTTTTCATGTGTTCCCATCATCTACCGTAGTCACAATCGTGACTCCCCCCAGTCATGATTATTGATTGACTTATTTTATGAGTTGTTCAATTATGTAATAATCGTAAGTGCGCGGCATAGCTGTAGCTGGTACCGACAAGTACGGGTCGATCTTACGTTAACGATGAATACTAGTAATTTCCCTTCTCCTATTACCTAACTTATGAGCTGATTTTTTAATAAAGAAAATAAAACTAAACAAATAAAATAAAATAAGTCATGAAATTGAACAAAGAATTCAAAACGCATTAGGAAATTATTGATATTGAGTAATTAGTATCTAAGTTTCGAATCTCCTAAACCCTTGACATATTAACCTTTTATCATGAAATTTTTTGATGATTTATTGGAATGTGAAGACTCCTATGGTATGCTAGTAACTGACATTGAGTCTAATAACAACTAATCCTAAGGTTTCTAACTAAATTACTCAGGTTAAATTTTATTAGGATTGCATTACCAATTTATGAGTCCCTCTATTAGGTTGCAATAAACTCCTTTCAATTATGGTAGATCTATTCAACCTAGGATTTCTCAATCTCTAAGTATGAAATCAAATTATAAATAAAACATGTCATTAGATCCAATATAACAATCAAACCAATTGCATTAATAAAAGAATCAATCATGTCACAGGATTTACATAAGGTTCATTAAATCTAAATACTATTTGGATGTTTAATTACACATGATCTAATAGGAAATCAAACATACAATGAAATAAAAACAAAATGAAAACAATAGGTTGATAATTCTAAATCTCCCTGATTGTCTTCTATCGAATGTTCTTGCGATATAGAGGCTTTATTTAGTATTTAGATGGATCTTTTGATGATTTCTTCATGTTTTCTACTTCTCTAGCTCAAAATCACACCTAGAGAATGAATTCCACATTTGGAATTGCCTCCTACATCTACTATTTGACTCCTCCCATCTGCTCTCCCAAAATGTTCTTTAATCTCAAAACATTTTTTTAGGGTTCTGGGAGATGTAAAGGTGCACTGTGCACCAGACCATGCATCATCAAATTCTTTGAAAATCACAATTCTGCATGGCTTGGAAGAAGTGCAAGGGCAAATGTACTACTGTGCATCTCTTCTGCACGTCTACTCTTTGTTTTATGTCATGTTTTCGTTTGAATTCTTCTCTTTTAAGTCTAATAAGGCAATTATACTTTGTAAACACATTTAGACCAAATTAAGTATCAAATATATGATAAAAGTGTAAAGTATCAAACAAAATACATCAAATATGGGTGTAAAAATATTGTCAAATATCCATCTTTCAAACATCTCCGCACTTTAGTTTTTGCTTGTCCTCAAACAAACCATAATCAAAATTATAATTTTTACCTATCAATCCATCATCAATTGCAACCTGTCCATTTATAAGGCACATCTTCGTATCCTATTTAATCAAATTAACATACAATTAGAGTGAAGTTGTCTTAAAATTAACTTCCTAAGCATTATTATAATAATCACCTCAATAATTGCGTTGAAATCCAAAACATATATCTTTACACCCTTATCGAGATTTCATTCAATGTGCTTAAGTGTTTAAGGTGAAAAGGATCAAAACTCTCAATCAATGCATATTAGAATTCTTACCACATGCTTGCAATAAAATCATATCTCTACTATTTATGTACAAACTAGAAACAAAATCAAAAAGGTCTTTGAGTAGATTGTAATGAGGCTTACGTAAGGTATGGTTAGGATAATAAAATGGTTAAAATTTAGGAAGTTTACTAAACAATATATTTCAAGACTTGCTTACAAGTATACATAAGTCTTTTCAATGTAACTCCATTGTTTCTATATATTTACAAACTTTTCTTTTCTTCCTTTCTTTTTATGTTTTTTCTTCTTTCTTTTATTGTCAGAATAGTCCAATCAATACTACAATTTAACAAATATTAGACCTTTTAAGAATTTCAAGTCTCAATTAAGTTCATAATGTAAATAACCTTTAAGGTTCAAAATAATAAAAAAACTTCAAAGAAAAATAGGATAAAGGTTAATATGTCAGTTTAATCAATGAAAAAGGCTAAGGTTTAACTTGATTATTCCTAAAGCTAAATTTTTAAGGTTTTGGTAAAAATCAAAGAAATAGGCTAGAGTAAGTTGGCAAATTTAAATGCCTTTATCATGTCAATGCTTTTAATTCAACAAAAATGGTCTCAATATGTATAATGAAAGCAAGTTCTAGAATTATCCTACTATACATGATATCACACACCCGAAAGAATAAAAAGAGATTATAAATTTTGAAAATTTGCTCTTTAGGCTCAAAAGCTCAGGAATTTTTTTAGGTATATATGTGTGTAAATAATATGCAAATTTCATTGAACTTGAACATTTCAATGATTCTGAGAAATATGACCTAGAAAACTAATTTTATTCTAACCGTCATCCTTTTGCATACCAATTAAAATCAATATTGAACAAGGAACAATAGTATTCATGGATAGATTCAACCAATTTAAGATATCTATTAATAAAATTATAATCAGGATTATAATAAACTTAAATGAGTTGTTAAAATTCACTAAAACCCTCTCCACAGTTAAAGTTGTACATTGTTCCCAATATACAAAATGTAATCATTTATGGAAAAGTGAGACTATTTAGTGGCACTTTCTTGACTATGATGATTTCTCTTATTCTGACCCATCCAATATGAAACTAGCTTCCTTGACAAATACAAAAGAAAAGGATACAAAGAAACAAAAGAAATAACATAACAAAAAATAAAATCCTATACTAAGATGAAAGTAAACAAAAGATAATATTTAAATTTAAATAAAATTAAGAAAAACTCATAGGTTGCCTTCTATACAACGCTTCTTTAACGTCAGCAACTCGATGTAACCTTTATGCTCAACTTTATCCTGGATCAATAATCAATAACTTGTTTCCACCCTTTTCTCCACAAAGCGATTTTATAACTTGCAAACAAGCCACTTGTTGTAAGATAATAACAAATACATAATTTATCAAATTAATAGATCCAATTTCAAATAATAATGCTCTTTTTTTAATGAAAAACTGTTTATGAAAAAGGAATTTTAAACTCCTTGAATTTTCAGCGTTCATTTCAACAACGGTTTTTATTAATTTATCTCTGAGACCTACTTCCTCCTCCTCCTCCTCTTCTTCTTCTTCTTCTTCTTCTTCTTCTTCTTCTTCTTCTTCCTTTTCCTCTTCTTCTTCTTCTTCTTCTTCTTTTAGCTCATTTTGGAAAGTCACTCCACTCTTGAAGTCTATCTTTGTCTTCTTTTTATTCTCGAATTTGTGTCGCTCAACTTTCCATTTGATAAGGACTTTCATTAATATATCTTTAAGACTTTCTTTTTCTAGAAGCTTATTGTGGCTCTTGAAAGTGATTGCCTTTCCATATTCTTCAATATCAGTTTTAGTAGGACTAGGCACACTCCCTTGGATCTCGTTAAATAATATTGTTACTAAATGACCCATCCAATTCACCAAATTTTGTAATGCGAGCCTCTTATTCTTGATACTTTAGGATTGATTCTTGAATGAAATTAACCAGCATATCTTCTAGAGTTAGCTTGTAAAATGGGGGTACTTGGTGCTATGAATATCTAGATAAAGTATAATAGTCCCATCCATAGGCATAAGAGTTGCTCCATTTTGAATTGTAGCCATTCTTGTATATTGCACCTTGAGGTCAATTGTACATGCTTAGTTGCTCCCATGTATAAATTAGTGCTCAATATTCATGATTGTAGTGATAATTCCTATCAATGTTGCAACATGGACTAAATATCCATTAAGCCTCTAAAAACATATGAGAGCACCTCACTGTCCCATATGGTGATGTTATATATCGCGAAGACATATTCTAGTTCTCATAAAAGAACTATTCACTTCACCCTTTCATTGTGAGTTGTGGCTATGAAAATGAATCATAATTCTTATAATAAACCATAAACTCAAGATCAAATATAGAAATTCAAAAGATAATTAAATTAATATGCCAAATGCATACAGTAAGATAAAATAAAATAAAATAAAATAATTTACAAAAGCAAAATAAAAATAAAAATGAAAACAAAGTTAAGACAAAATAAAATGAAAATGACTAGAGTGATAGCATTCAGACTTTCCTAAAATGAAAGTCTCTAGTAACGGTGCCAAAAACTTGATTAAACTATTTCATGAGCTGGTCAATTACATAATAATCACAATTGCACATCATAACTATAACTAATATCAACAAGTATAGGTTGATCCCATGAAAATGATGAATAATAGTAATTACCCTTCCCCTATTATTTAACCTAAGGATTGATTTTAAATTTTAATAAAGAAAATAAAACTGAGCAAATAAAATAAAATAATTAACAAAATTGAACAAGGAATTCAGGAAGCATTGGGAAATTATCGATATCGAGTAATTAGTATCTAGGTTTCAAATCTCCCTCAAACCTTGATAGATTGATATTTTATCATGCAATTTTTCATCATTTATTGGACCATGGAGACTCCTATGGTATGCTAGTGGTTAACCTTGAGTCTACTAACAACTAATCCTAAGGTTTCTATTCAAATTACTTAGGTTAAATTTTATAGGATTGCGTTACTGATTTATGAATCCCTCCCTCTATTAAGTTTGACCCTAATCTAAAATATTTACGTAATCCTATCTCTAGAATTGCAGTCAACTCCTTCCAATTATGGTAGATCTATTCAACCTATGATTTCTCGATCTTTATGTATAAAATTAGATTACAAATAAAATACATAATCAGGTCCAATATAACAATCAAACCAAGTGCATTAATAAAAGAATCAATCATGTCAAAGTATAACATAAGGTTCATGAAACCCAAATACTAATTGGATGTTTAATTACATATGGTCGAATATGAAATCAAACATACAATGAAAGAAAAATGAAATGAAAACAATGGGTTCATAATTCTAAATCTCCTTGATTGTCTTCTATAAAATGTTCTTATGATGTAGAAGCTTGATCTTGTATTTCGAAGAATCTTTTGATGATTTCTTCATGTTTAAAACTTCTCTGAAAATCACAATTCTACATAACTTAGAAGAAGTGCACAGGTAGATGCAAGCTTGTGCATCTCTTCTATATGTCGATTCATCATTTTATATCGTTTTTTTGTTCAAATTCTTCTCCTTTAACTTTATAAATTTAATTATATTTTAGAAACATATTTAGAGAAAATTAAGTACCAAATATACAATAAAAGAGTAAAATATAAAGCAAAATACATCAAATATAGGAGTAAAAATATAGTAAAAAATCCATCTATCAATCGTGCTCCACCTACCATGCATAATTGTACTCCTAGAGGCACGATTATGATATGATAAAAATGTCACACCTTCTCCCGTTTCTTCATTTTTTTTCTTTATGTAACCCCAGAACTTGTTCCCTAACTTGTTTTAACTTCAAAACAAGAAAATTAGCAGTTTAAGCTGCTCCAAAATATGAAAATTAAGACCTAAATACTAGAATTCAAAAAATAGCCTAACTATATAAAATGTTAAGTTAAGATCTTTAGCTTGACATTTCATCATCCAAAACTTTTTTTAGTGATTTGAAAGGAAATAAATTACTTCCCTTTCTTATAAAAATACTCCTTCAAGATATGGTTTGCACCTTTTTCCATTCACTTTGAAGGTTTTTTTATTTTGATTTTCCAATATCAAAGTTCCTTGTGCAAATAAATGGGTCACTTTTGAAAGCCCACTTTACATTAACTTGAGCATTTTGGGAAATAGATTTAATCTTGAATTATAGAATAAGGCCACATGTCCCACTTTAAGCTCTTTCTTTTTCTGTTAATATGAGAATCATGCCACTTCTTCAATTTTTCCTTGTATAGCCTGACATTCTCATATACATTTAAGTGAAGTTCATTGAGTTAGTTTATTTGTAGAAGTCTTCACTCACTCGCTTGTTTCCAGTCAAAATTTAGGGCTTTCTAATCCAGTATGCTCTATGCTCTAGTTCCATAGGCAGATGACAAGCCTTACCATACACAAGCCTAAATAGTTTCATTTCGATTAGAGTTTTGAAGGTAGTTTGATAAACCCATATAGCATCATCTAGCTTCAATGCTTAATCCTTCCTTAAAATATTTACCATCTTCTCTAATTTTTTTTAAGCTTATGGTTCGTGACTTCCACTTGGCAACTTATTTGTGGGTGGTACGGAGGGTCTACAAGAAGTGAGCCCCATATATCTTTAAAAGAGCATAGAAAGATTTATTACAGAAATGTGATACTCCATCGCTTATTATAGCTCATAGAGGTCCAAATCGATCGAATAGTCTTCTGATAAATTTTTGTACCACTTTTCCATCATTTTTTGAAGTTGCCTTAGTTTCAGCCCATCGTGACACATAGTGAACTTTGACTAAGATATAAGTGTTCCAGATGAAGGATGGGAATAGTCCTATGAAGTCAAATCCCCACATATTGAACACTTTAACTTCTAAAATGTTAGAGTAGGGCATCACATCTCTTTTCAAGATGTTCTATACTCTTTAGCATCAATGACATTATGCCACAATCTCTTAGGCATCTTTGAACAAATTTGACCAATAAAATCCACATTTAATACTTGCATTGTCGTTTTGTTCTCTCCATAATTCCTAGCATACATAATGATAAATGATATTTGTTATAGGATTGTTATGTGGTAATGTGGATGTTTAGTATACATAATAGGATGTTTAGCCTAGGTTTTGTGTTACTTTCATATAACTTGCATATGTTGCGATTGTATATGATAAATTGCATGTTAAGTTATAAATGGAGGTTTTTAAGTTTAGATTTTACATGGCTTTCATGTGTTTTGATGTATATACATTTTGTATGATTATATGTCAATGTTTGGGAAAGATTGGACCTTATTTATGTTGATTATCAACTTGCATATGTAATTATTGTAGATATCAAAGGAGAAAAAAAAGAAGAAAATACGGCTGGAAAAAAATAGGTCATGATCGTAACCCAAGTAGAAGCTAGAATTTTCCAACTTTCTAGCTGGCAATTCCAGCTTGCTCCAGTTGCATCTTAAGTTAGTTTAGGTGAACCCTATGTTGATACTTTAAAATGTTTTTATTCTGTTATTAATACAATTGAGTTGATTGGCATATTGCGATTAGATTACATGTTTAATAAATGTTCTAATAGACCCATGAATATTATATCATAATCTGACCATACTTAGAGATTGAGAAATCTTAATTTTGAATAGTTCTACCGTAATTGGAAGGATTTGATTGCAGCTATAAAGATAGGATGACATAAATCTTTCAGATTAAAGTGAAACCTAATAGAGAGATACATAAATTGATAAAACAATCCTATAAAATTTAACCTAAGAAATTCGGTTGAAAAGTTTAAAATTAGTTGTTAGTAGAATCAAGGTCAGTTATTAACATACCATAGGAATCTTTAGATATCTATGATCTAATAAATCAATACTAAAAGATCAACTTGTTAAGGGTTTAGGGGGATTATAACCTAGATACTTATTATTTGATATCGGTAATTTTCTAAGTGAAATCTTAATTCTTTGTTCAATATTGTTGCTTATTTTATTTTACTTGCTTTATTTTTTATTTTCTTTATTAAAATCCAAAATTAATCTATAGGCTTAATAATAGGAAAAAGGTAATTACTATGTTCTCCTGGGATTGACCCATATTTAATGGTATAACTATAACTACGTCGTGCACTTACAGTATTATATAATTGACCAACTCAAGAAATAGGTCAATAATATAAGATTTATACTTGACCTAGATCGGAAAAACAGTTTGCAAACTCTAAGTCACCAACTGCATAAGGTATTGTAAACCTCCCTGGATCCTTCTATTTTGAATGTACATGACTGGTGATAATGGAACTATAGCTTTTAGCTTGTGCTACCATTTTATTATCTTCCCAAGTTTGCTTGTTTGATAATATACCTTTTAAGAACTTTGTATACTTGGACATATGATCCAATGCCTTCATAAAAGATAAGTTAATTTGCAAATTCTTTAGCTTTTCTAAGAGATTTGCAATTTTTTGTCCTATTTGTTCTTCTGTAATCTCTAGGGGAATGGAATCTTAAGTGGGTATGGTAAAGGAGCAACATAAGAAGGGTGCCTACCCTTCTTTTGGTCCTCTACAGGGTGGGTTTTGTCTTATTTAAATACTATTTTTCAAGCTCATTCTCACTCCTAAGTGTGATCGCCTTGAGTTGCTCCTTTGGATTTGCTTCAGTGTTACTTAGGAGACTCTTCATACTTCTTGTCGACAATGAATTTGCAAGTTAGCCCACCAGTTTGTGAATAGAAGAGGTATGACTCTTATCTACTTGCTCAAACTTCCCTTCTAGCCTCCTTTCGGCCTCATCCATACGTATTATCGTATCCATAATTTTGTCCAATTTTGAATCATTGTCACTAGACTTGTTTTGTTGAAATCTAGGTGGACCTTGATTTCCAATTAAGTGCTAGCATTGTTAAACCTAGAAAAATTTAGATGATTCCTCCACCTAAGATTGTATATGTTTAAGTATATGTTATTCCCTCCCCCTCGACCAAACTACGTGCCCATATAGTCAAGGTGTTCCTCATTGTTGTTTTGCATCAAGGAGCAATCAGTGGTAATATGATTATCTTTTTTGCATAATTTTTATATATGGTGAGTTGTTTTAATTGGAGTGGATAAGGAGTCTTTCAAGCTATTTCATTGTTTTGTTAAATTAGCGATCTTAACCTATAATGTTGTCACTAAATGGACAATAATGAATCCCTATTGATTTTAAAAAGTCGACTACTATCTACTTTTATTTAATGTCAAAAGATGACTATTATTTGTCATCTTCTCTAGCAACTCTTATGTTTCCTCAAATATTTTCCATACAAGGGATCCTCTAGAAGCTACATATATGGTAAACCTAGTAGGTGGATTAACTCCATTATAGAAAGTTTGTGATAGAAAATCATTCGGTAGGTTCTGGTGAGGACATCTCTTATGAAATCCTTGTATCACTCCCACGCTTTGTATGGTGACTCCCCATCATTTTTTTGGGAATTGGCAATCTCCTTTATCAATGTCTTTGTCTTCATCTTTGTCAAAAGGAAGTACTTGTCTGGAAAATCACTCACTAGTTACTACCATATCGTGACGTTGGTAGGGTTGAGTAAATGGTACCACACTTTCCCCTTATCCTTGAGTGTATAAGGAAAGAAACTTATCCTAATAGCATCTTCTAACATACCCTTTTATCGAAAGGTATGATATATTTCTAGAAAGTTCACTAAATGGGCATTAGGATCTTCATTAAATAATTTGTATAATTGCACATTGGTCTATAACATATTCAATAACGTTGGTTTAATATCGAATATTGTTGTTTGCATAGGTGGTCAAGTGATGTCTTATTATGTTATATTAAACCTTGACCTTATGAAATCTATAAGCGTTCTTTGCTAATCTCTGTGGTTGTATTCTTCCTTAATTTTTCTTTTCATATCTTTTTATTTCTTACGATCTTGCTTGAATTCCAAGTAATTCTTGTGTTCATGCAATTGCAAGTACATAAGAATGGTGAAAATTCCTTAAATCAAAGGAATTCAAATTGTCCTAATGCTAAAACCCCAGCAGTAGCGCCAAAAGCTTGTTGAACAAGTTTTATATCTAATAAAACTCTCAATACCTGCAAGTATACGGATCGTATCTTATAGTATAAAAGGTTATCGTTACTAGGAGAAATATACAAAAACAAATAATTTGAACATAACTTTGTCCAAGGTATTCATAAATTGGTTTAAATTAAATTTAAATTAAAAATTGAAACAAATGAATAAACAAACAAATAATTAATTAATTAGTAAATTGAGCTGCTAATTAAAATTAGGGTTTTATCAAGATTGAATACTTAGGAATTATTCTTTCCTTATTTTGATTCCTTTAAACTTTTTCATTCAATATATGTGTTTGATCCTAGATTTCCTAAGGTTTTGATTACTCTCTCTTAAGATCTAATCAATTAACCCTAATTGGATTAAAAAATCATATATTTGTAATTTCTCGATTCAAAAAACTATTCCTAACTCGTTCGATTAAATATGAAGCAATCTATTAGATAATCAATTTCACAACAAAGATTTCTCTTCGATTGATCATTAATTTGATAATTATGGGTCTATTGAATTGCCAACTATTGTCTCCATTATATAGGCCTATCTTTTAGAAGAACGATTAGGACTTAACCTTAAAATAGATAGGCCTCCTTTATGTATAATTATGCTATTATGTGTGTCCCTTTATTATGCATAATTATGTGTCTTTGTGGACCCACAACAAGTGACAAATATCAATGGCTCCACTAAGTTAAATTATTGTACTATTTGTAATAAGTTAATCCGTTAGTGGCTCCATTAAAACATATTATTTTACTTGTCTGTTTGTAACCTCCTTTGTCCATATAAGCAGACGATTGCCTTTATTCAAGGGTAATGGAAAATAGAAAAAATACTACTTGTGCCTTTATAACCTTCTTTTAAACATCCTTCTCTCCTAAATGTTTAAGTTATCAATAGTCTTACTCTTACTGGTAGACAAGAGTATGCTTTACACTCGCCTATCTAAAAAGATCATGTACATTAGAAAATATAATACCATATGTGTAGCACCCCTTTACCATAGGATATGTGCCGGGACGCCCGTAGGTCAATTCCGATATACACCCTATGATAAGGTTGCGCTACAAACCATCTCTAACACTCCACATGGCATCAAAAATCATAAAGCATTAATATGAAATCCACTAATTTTTGAAACCATAA
>JANITW010000236.1:49529382-49546679 GCA_027564335.1 Erythroxylum williamsii | reverse complement strand
TCTTCTTCTTCTTCTCATATTCATCTCCAAAACTTGAGCTCCTAAATGAAAGATGACGGCCAGATCTGGAAGATGACGGCCAGATCTGGAGAAGACAGAAAAGAGAAGCAGCGATGGAGGCACCCGAGAAGAGAGAAGAGAGGAGAGAGAAGCGGCAATGGCATTATGAGATTTGTGAGAAGAGACAAGAGGATAGAAAATGAAGTTAAATCCGGTTATCAAAAAACCGGTTCGTATAAAACCGGCCGATTCTTTGATAGACCGGCTGGTTTTTATATTAAAAGGTTATTAACTAAAACCGAGCCGGACAAATGGCTGGTTCAGACCATTTTCGGTCAGACCGGTTGGTCTGGTCCAGTTTTAAAACCCTTGGTTTTGACATTTTTGATAATTGAATCTCTAAGATACTGTAGCTTCAAATTCAAATTAAGATAAAGTTGAAGATGCATTTAATTTGATTGGGTAATGCTAGTTAGACCATGGATTAAGAATTGTTATTTTTGTGTAATTAAACTATAAATCTTGTTTGAATTGGATAAAGACTCAATCTTGTAAAAGATATAAGTGTGCATCACGTGACTAAAGAGGGGGCTAAATGAGAACTCTACTAAGTGAAGACTTCTTTATGAAGAGGTGACCTAGTTTATGTATGTGTCTACGGTTGTCTTCCATCGTGGTTCTTGAAAAGATATTATTGTCGGAGAGGTTGGGATGTGGCTCACTTCCAATTGAGTTGTTCATGCAACCCACATCTTTGTTCCTAGATGAGATTGTCTCATGTTGCTATGGTGATTGGTGGCAAGAGACAAAGTTAATTTTGAGTAGATATCGTGTTCCTCTTTTCGGTCTTCTTTCGTTGATTGCTAAATTGAGTGTAACTGATTTCAATTGGAGTTTTACGCAATCTAGGTAGCAAATTACAACTATTTAATTGGTAAATAATTTTCAGATCTGTCTTAGGAGTTAAATTATAGGAAAGTTGTTGATTTATATCTCAATTGTTTTTTCTCTTGTTCTAATTTATTTTAATCACTTAAGTTGTCCATTTATTGTCTTTTTAGCTAAAAGTTATTTAAAAAAATCATCTGTTGAGGTTAACACGAATTGGTCGTGTTACTAAGTGTGAAATATTTTCACAGGCTATAAAGACGAGGGATAGTGTCAAGAGTTGAGTAGTGTTAGCTCAGTAAAGCCTCATATAAAACTATTATCGTTAGTGAAAGTATTAAGTTGGGTGAGGTCTCCACAACTATAAGCAAGGTGTACCGAATTGCGTTATCAAATTTTAGATGTTTGGTTCTGCCGGATTTTGACGGAACTGAACGTTGCCGTTTGGATCCATGGGTTGGCTGCTTTCTGCAGTGACTTCGGCGTTGAGATCCCTGTAAAACAAAGAAGGCACGTCGGAGGTTGTGTCCCGATTAGCCCCTCAGACGCTCAAGTCAGTTTTTGGTGAAGGTGAGGTTGCTGAATGCAGAGAAAACTAGGTTATGATTGCGTACCTCTTTTACGGTGGAATTATACCTTATATATGGGCAGACGTTAGGGATAAGTCTTTTACGTAGACTTCTATTTCTGCATGAAAGGTTTTCCCCTACTAATGGGTCATGGATGTGCGGATCGGGCTTGGGCTTGACATAGCCATTGGGTATGAAATTGATCTTTGATGAATTGACCGATCGACCCACGGGTCATTTTGACTGAGTCCGGGTCCAACACGACCGACCCGACCAAGATCTATACATTTGATTAGTGTTTAAAACTCTTACTTCAGGAGATTCTAATTTCCCAATCTTTCACCGTCAACTTTACTCAGCCACCTATAATTTAAATATCGAGTACAACCTTTGATTCAAAACATTAACGTAGCAACCCTAATTGATGGATCTTGTCAATCCTGAACTCAACACTACGAAGACATGCAAATTATATTTAAAAAAAAGATAAATATTTTGAATGCCTAATATGATATGGAAAATTTTGTATGGTCCCCATCCAGTGGGATGTTGTTAGCAAAGAAAGCCGTCAGATTTTGGCAAGATGACTGCAGCGTCCTGTCCACCAGATGTATAGACTCGTACAAAAACCAAAACACATTAGATAATCTCTATGAATGTGAACTATTTATCAAAAATAAATTTGGCAGTATCCCCAAAATAAACCCTCACCTAACATGCCAAAAATACCCTTACGATCCAATGCTGTCTTTTTCCTTCGTTTCGTCACCAAATATCAGTGAAATTAAAGGGGAACAGTGTAAAAGGATGTGCAGAGAGACGTCACTTTCCGGCACATATCGCTTAATCCCGCAGTAGCCCGCTTGTTACACAATAAAGACATAATAATTAAGTCGTCATCTCATGATGTTTTAAGTTTTGGGGAGTAACGTTCATTGTTGATCTTCAAATAAATTGAGCCATAACCTTCCAATCTTCTATTCCAAATCCAGAATCTATAGCCACCAAAGTCCAAACCCACAAGAAATTTAAGAAATATTTGGCTATACTATTACGAATTCCATATCCAACTCCGTTTAATCACATTGTAATACAACATGGTATTCGTCATCTAAACTCCAATACCAAGGAACGCCACGTAGTTGGACTTCCAAAGTCTTATCAATGCCTCATTAACAGTTTGTCGGAGACATGGAACTCGTATACCTTGTTTTTTTCTTCTTTTTTTCTTAGGGAATGCCGGAGTTAATTACATACCAGCGCATAAGACACAAATTCTTGACTGATCTTTAATGAAGAAGTGATGACACCCGAAAGATGTAGTGTCAAAAAGAGTAACCTCAATATTGGAGTGGGCTGCTTGGGAGGCCAGTCAAACTGTGCATTTGATGCTCTCTCGATAGACGTATCGATGTGCAACAGACTACTTGCAGGAGAGTAACTCGTGGATGTCCAGGACAATAGGATTGGCCGCCTGAATGCGGCGCGTAGTTGAGGCGAGTAGGGTGTATACTGCGACCGAGTGTACCTCCAACTCAATGAGGCGAAAACTCAGTTGTCAGGCGAGAGAAAGACCGGCGAAGACGCCCCAGAGTTCTGCAGACAGGGGAGCGCACCAACCCAGGTTCTGAGTGAAACCTCCCAGTCAATTGCCGGCACTGTCGCGCAAAATGCCACCAACAGCCGCTGTGAAAAAAGTACGGTTACTAGCCCCATCAGTGTTTAATTTGATCCATCCCGGTGGTAACTTAGTCCAACTGAGGAGAAGATCAAAACAGGACTGAAGTAGGCGGCCAGAGGTGCTGCGCATCGCGGACGCCTGATGAAAATGATCTGTATAAGACCAAATGAGAACGTCAGAGGCAGCGGGCTAAGTAAAATGAGTATCAAATACAGACTTGTTCTTCCAAGATCAAAGAAACTAACAAGTAAGCCCAAAAATAATCCTGTTAGTCCAAAAATGGTCACCCAATCATAACCGCGAACCTGGCTGCGTATACCTTGTTCTTTTCCAGCAGTCATGTGCGACTTCCTGTCTTTGTGCTCTTTGCCTTCCCACGAACTTTCCCTTTCTAGGCTTTTGTTGCTCTTCGAAGTGACAGGAGATACACGGCAAAAAATGTCCACACAAAAGTAAAGAGATTGTGCTTTTTTTGGGCAATTGGAAGTCCAAAACTATTTTACGTTCCATCAACTTAGAGTACAGAGCACAGAACCCAGAGGATCTTCGTTGTGATTCTCCAGCCTTCAAACAAACAATAATGGCCGTACACGTGAAGTCAAGTTAACGGTTTCGGCAGCACCTCGCTCAATGCAAGTGTGCATTTAGAATTACCTATTCTCCTTATTCCGTTTCATAAAAATATATTCATTCATCGCAAAAATTGGACGGTTAGAATTGTATCAGAACAAAAGGCACACCACAATACGAAACAGGAGATCTCGCGTTGCAACTAGACCCTCCTAGCACCCAATCCTATGGTCCCAACTTTATCCAACTCACACTTCACTGTTTTTTTGGGGTGTTACGCCGTGGTCCACTTGTAGAAGCCTATCATCATCACCACACCACCCCTCTGCAGTGCTGATTTGGACCCCTTCACTTGGATAAGGGTTTAAGTCGAGGAACATCAGAAAACGTAGAGATATAGTCGGTCCTTTTATTTTACATTAACCATTTTTATTACTTATTTTTATTATAATTATAATTATTTAAATTCTCTCTCATCATTGAAAACCTAATCCAATATATCCGCGAAGTTATGTCAATAACAACAAAGGATAGATTATTGTATCATTCTGACACAGTCCAATTGCAAAATATTACTCAAATGAATAGGACTGTATTGAATGCAAATTTCAGTTAATACTAGCCTTTTCGTCTAGTATTATTCGGTATCAGTCAATATTTAAAATACTAGTTAATACTAGATGGTGTATGTAAGTTTATAAAAATTTAATGACTAAATTAAAAAAATTAACTTTTTCTAACCCTAAGCATCGATTCTCTCCTCATCTTGCGTCTTCTAGTTGTGACCTTCTATCCTATTAACATTAAATGGTGAGTGAAATTAATGAGAAACTTACTTGGGGGAGTTGAAATCTACTGGAAATTGCAATAGGAAGGATTGAATTTGCGAGAAAATTAAAAAGGAGATTGAAATCAATATGTCACAATTGCTATTCTATAGTGTTGAATTATGCTTAAACATTGGATTACCTCCCACCAAGCTTTTTTTTGTTCATAAGTCTCTTAGGTGGGCTTCTCGTAGATGTTGACGTACACAAGGTAGAAAGAAAAAATGAAGAGAAGAAAATTGGTTATGGTAAGTGAAAAAAATAACTATTATAAATAAAAAAATTTCTAGTTTCTTCTTTTATAAAATTATATTTATATTATAATCTAGACCATTATAATAAAAGCAACACCCTATATTAATTATAATATAAATAATATAAAATTAAAAGACTCTTAAACGCCTTAGAGAAATTATTTAGCCTTCTAAGCAAAAGAATAGTATTTTGATTTCAACATTTACCGACGGCAGATTATAGTCAGGTAAAGAAGTGTGGAAGAGAGTTGAGTTGGACGGGCCTTGATGTTGCAAGTGCCATTTCAAATGTTTGTGTATAGGCTTGTGAAGGAAAGAAATGGCTACGTAGGGCATTAAATTTAAGAACTCTGGATCAGCAACGAGCCCTGTATGGCTGGAAGAGTAGATGCGGACCCAATTTTACCAGCATCTATGCAAGGCCTGTTGCTCCCGACTTTGTTTCGATGTGAAGCCAGCACATTATTTAACAGTTCCTTGAACCTGACAATCGTAGATTATGCAGACAAATCCCAATAGCTCCTGGACGTTTGACCATCAAGAAGTAGGGGAATATCTTCTTTCTCTTGTATTCGCAATCTAACCAGAGTTTTGCTGTTACACTCAGGACAGCATATGTTCTTGCTTATGTAATATTTATTCTCTTATTCTCCAGTAGTACTCTCCCTGTTTTTGGAGTATATGAGATTGTAGAAAGGTCTAACATCCAGTTCAGGTTCTTTCCTGTGCTCAGGCCGAGATACAGGATTAAGAGAATGTGCTGGTAGCGAATGTCCTACACCCAGACAAGACATGCACGATACTGGAGACAAATATAACATATACATGGAATTTCCTATAAAAATTTACAATTGCTAGCATTCGAAAATACAAAATCTATAGTTACAAGTCAGCAAGGAATTGATGTAATTGCTCGGCAAATCCTACTTCGCTTCTGAGCTGTACAAGCAGCAGCTCGTCAAGAAATTGTCTATAATCAAGGACCGTGCATTCTGTAATAGCAGTTATATGTAGCACATGTAGATCCTGGTCAGACAAGATAACCACAGCTATAACTTACTACCATTAAGATACTCACGGCACCTTCAAGATATTTATCCATGCTTTTCCCAAGAAAGCTGGTCCTTGATCATTGTTTTAAAAAACTGGCTCCAACCTCTATTCTTCATACACACTAAGATTTTTCATCTGCAAATCATCCCCGTGTCAGCATTTTCTTTTGCGAGCTTGGTGATCTGGACTAGGATACCCTTACTGGCTACAAATTGGAAATACAGCTGATTGAAAACCCTCCATCTCATAAGGCATAGATAAATGGATCCCCATGCCAAAAGAATTTTGTGAACAAGCTTGGCGGCATCAGCTTGCGATTGAGCCCCACCAGGACTTTGCTTCTTGCTGCCAAGGCAGTACAGGATTCGGGGAAATACAGATTCTTTATAAATTCAAGAGGATAAATATTCTCTAAACCATCCGCAGAACTTTTATGCACCCACTTGAATTGGCTGCAATGACCGTGTCTGACTTCCCTCTCCAGCAGACACTTGAAACGAACTGCCCATTGTCATCATCGGTCTCTTTACCAGAAATTGGGTCAATTGAACCAAATTTGTGTGAAGTGATTGGAATAGGTAGAGATCTATAGTAAGCATAAACCTGAAAAGAGATCGCATCGTGAGGTAAAGATAGGACAATACAATGCTCACAGTAAGTGTATGAAATTCCCATTCATTAAAGAATAGAACACTTCATTCATTATCCAACAAATTCAGTAGGAAGTTAAAGTCATACCTCATTTGTTTCTGAACCACAAGCTATGTAGCCATCAGACACGGACAAGCCCACAAAGTTCTGAGGAAGTAACAAAGACTAAATTAAAATGAAACCAGAAAAGAACAAACAGGTGAGAGAAAAACAATTGAAACAGAGATCAGAATGACAATAATGACAAAGTTTAATTCCTTAAAGGATTCTGTGACATAAAGAATGACATTAAACTCACAAAAGAATACCTTATCATTAGTATGCCCACTTAGGGTTAAGCTGCAAGCATCATTAGTGGATAAGCCACTCGAATGGGTTTTATTGAGATTCCAAAGCTTTAGTGAGTTGTCAGTTGATGCAGTAACGAGAGTGTCAGATTCCACAAATTTCACATAGCTCACAGTTTTGTTATGGCCAGTTAGCACACACCAAGGTGTTCTAACATTCCGAAGGTCATAGCAATAGGTTCTATAATCTGCAGACCCAAAGGCCAGTAGATGAGTGGAATGAGAAGAGAACTGAACGCAGCAAATATTGGCAATGCTCCTTATTGTGGCTATACTGTTCTTCTGCAAAAACAAGCATCATAAGAATATTATGTTTCAAATAGCCGCTAGTGCTAAGACAAAGATCAGCACTCATGTAAACAAGTATGGAAAATCTCAGTGGAATGTATGCCTTTTTTATAATTTCCACTCAACTATCTTGACAACATCATGGTCACAAACATGGATGAAGATGCGTGCTTATATCACCTTATATATCCCTCAAATACACAAATAGTATTATGTGTTATAACTCAATGCAATCATGAAACGGGGAGTTGTAATATAATTTCCTGCAGAACAAGAAGAATTAGTTAAAAGGAGACAAGAAAACTTCTGTCTTTGGTGATAAATAGCCCAAACCCTGACTCTCCTTAGCTGTAAATAACTTACGTGCATAGGATGAGAAAGAAAGAACATACCTCATTAATATTCCACAGCTTCACAGAACAGTCATCACTGCCACTAGCTAATTTTGTCGGATATACTTGAGAAAAATCAACAGACCAAGCCCTTTTCTCATGCTCACTATATTGAAAAACCCCTTGACCAGTACTGACATCCCATAACTGAAATCCATTGAACGAGGAATTTACAAGCAATGCATTGGAAGCATTATGAAGAAAGAAACAAAATGGATGTAGATGATATGTTAAGGAAGGCCAGACAGGAAACCATATTGCTTGCATCTACATTCATAAATATAGTAATCACAGACTACATACTAACTGCAAGCTGTAAAAAGTGGAAAAACATCTGATAAATCAACCAATGTCCTCAGATCTTGTCATACTATAAAATATCAAACGGTTTTTTTTCCAAGTGATGATGCTTCAAAAAATTCAACATTGGGTATCTATAAACTGTGATATTAAAGTAGAAGTAGGAGACAATTTTGGAGCAGCTATTTACTATTTGATCCATATTGAATTTGAGTTTGGACAGTGATAATTTGAAGATCAAATCAAATCATAAAGTTCCAACTTGACTGATGATGTCAATATACCAGAGACTGCATTCCTGTATAAATTGGGACTTTAACAATCAACAGAAAACATGTCATATCAGTACACACAGACAAACCAAATTAGTGAACTCAAAATGATACAGGAAATTAAAATCCGTCACTGGTGAGCTATTAATATCCAAAGACAAGTTTTAGACTTTGAAAACAACAAAAGAAAAGATGACACACCTTCACCACACCATCATAGCCAGTTGAAGCCAGATAATTCTTGATATAATTATTCCAGCAAATACAGCTGAGCCTTGATTTATTTGACATTTCAATAACAGGATAATGAATATCAACAGAATCATTGAAGAGTGCATCAAACTCAAAAACTTTAATTTTCTTTGAAACGCCAGCAGCAGCAAAATAGTCAGCATCCCGGTCAAAACTTAAGGAACAGATCACATTAGCAGAACTATTGAAATCCCCAGTTCTTAGTAGCCCACGTACTTCAAACTTACTATACCTAGCATACTTGCATAAACCGTCAAAAAAGGCTCCAACGCGATCAGTGTGAGTTTGTCCTTCAGCCATTTGTGCTAAACAGCAGTTCTCACGATCTTTTAGTAAATCTCTATCGTGACGAATAGTAACATCAGTTTCAGGGGATTGGATTTTGGATCTCATTGAGAAGTAAGCACTTTCAAGCTGACTAATATTGTTCATAAATTTTGTTTTATTTGCATTAGAGCTAAATGAAATTGGCGAAAGTGGCTCGAAGCTCAAGCATTCTCTGTGAGCATTGTTTTGAATACCATCCACTAGCTCACCATGTTTGGACGAGTGAACCAAGCCTTCTGGATGACTCCTCCTTTCAACTTCTTCAATATCTGCATCTAACGACCTAATATCTTCCACTAACTTAGCAGACTGTTTTTGCTTATGGTCTTTCAATGAGACAAGGAAATGCATTAAAAGCTCTGATTCTGCATCATCTTGGTCAACTGAGTATGAAAGTTTTTCAGCAGACACCTCTTGCAATCCTGTAATCAATTCAGATTGCAGGATTTCCCTGTCACATAAAACCAAAAGCTAGTGTATAACATATGAGGTATTTTAAATAGTTGATTAAAGATAATTACAGAATCACGCATTCCCTGTATGCATTCAAAAGTGAAATACATTTTCACGAATAAAGAAAAAGGTTAGAATGCCTACCAATTGGCAGAGGCTACTTCTTCAGAGAATCGGTAACTAATCGACATAATAGAATAAGAGTCCTATCCTTTAAGCAATGAACTTCAATATTACACAAAAATTCAAACCAAGAAAAAACAAACATTTATATCAGTCAGACTTGCTGTTACTGTTGGGTTCACATATAAATAATTGGGTCAACAAATCAAAGAGAAGAAGGGTCAAAACTCAGTTAAAGTAAACTGCTGATATGTTGGGGAAAAGGGATCAATATCCTCTACTTTGTAATGGCAATTCTTCAAGCCAAAAATTTTTTCCCCTCACAATCCCTCTATCTGTGTATATGTGTAAGGATACTTGAGAGGATCCATTATCAATTTATACACAGATAAAGATGGTGTTGGAGCCTCTTGCGACAGCCCAATCAACAGCATATCTAGCCTCAAAGGACAGACGCAGACATAGGACATTTGATTGCATAACGAGTAACGAGTTAAATGTCAAACTTTGAAGCAAAACAACTACACGGGAAACAGATTTTAAGTCATGTCACATACACAACAAATATGGCGATTTGCACTCAGTTTCTATCAGATAATTTCGACACCCTGCATCATTGGGTCAGGCTTTTAAAGTCCTGATATCACATGATACCTGAGATGTTATGGAAGTCAAAACAAGCTATGTTACCTTGTTGTTGGGCGTGATGAAGGCTCAGGATGAAGTAACCACAGACAAAATCCAGCTTCCGTTTGATTCTCTGAAAGAAAACGTGGAGGAAGAATCCTGTGTCGCAGCTCCAACATTGCCACGGCATGTGCTCTTTCAGATTCAAAATGACCAAGCAACTGAAAGAATAATTCCATTAAATAAAAGCAGAAAATATGTACTAAAGAGTCTTCAACCAAAAGTGTGAAGCAGGGAGTAACAAAATATTGGCATAGCATAACAAATCAGAAAGTGCACAGAAAAATGCTATCACTGCAGGACTAGGTTAATACAGTGACTATAAGCAGTTACAAGAACTATGCATATATATGCTACAGTAAAAAACAAATATGCATATACAAATCCAAATCTCTAATAGCTAAAGGATTACAAGGAAGGCTTGAAGAATAAAGTGTGATACCTTTTCTTATTTGAAATTAAGGTAGCACCATAAATTCAGACACAACAGTATAACTAACAGTGAATAAATGATTGATACTCCAATAAGTGGAAAGATGCGAATCAGTTTTTGCCTCTCAAAAAGTAACAAGAAATTAATATCATTTTTATCTCCTTAGCAGGTTTGGTAATTTGAAGATTTCTTTTTAGCTTAAGACTAATAGAATAAATTTCAGTAACTTTTAAGTTTCTAATCCTGGTCTTCCACACCCAACCACTACTAAATAAGAAAACAGACCCAACTCTTGACGCTTAATCCCATTTCTTCATTTTGCCACTTAATACCTTAACAGAGACACCTTGATAACCACTCCCCAGGTCCTGTTCTAATTAATCCAAACAGAGCATATGCAGAACAATACCAAAAGTGAATTTCATACCTTGAACCGTGAAAACAAATATACATTAGGCTATCTTATTGATACGTTTGTACAGGTAAGATCAAGAACTTTTCACAGCTTGTCTAACGTAAGAGGAAATAATAAAATGGTCTGAAATTCAAGAAGTTCAACAGGACTGGACGTAAAGAAGTCTAAACTAAATTGTTAGCTGGCTATAAATTGCTTGCTAACTTAAGTTGTCAACTAATAAAATGCCTATGAGGCCCATAGAGATAGATCATATAGTATAGAACATAACAAAAATCATCTAAAATTAGCTATGGAAGAATATAAGAACATAAATGCAAAATAGAATCAAAAAGTAAGATTCTATGGTGTCCAATCATCAACTAAAAGCTAACGTAACCTAAATTTTATGATCAAAACTGAAAAAAGATTTTATTTCATGCAACTGAATAAAAAACTAGAAGGTATACCACAAAAACACAGATGAACTTCGAAGAAAAATATCTTCAAGCATCTTAGAAAAGATATACTCTAGAAGAGATCCAGACGTAAGGAAGATCTAGCTGAACTAGAAAATCTTCATTCAAGCATTCATCAAAAATCCAAGTACAGATCAATAGTAGGTGACAAACTGCAATAATTCTGAGCAGACTCCAAATATACAGCAAGATGAAATCAAGCAGCATCTGAATATCTTTCAGGTATGAATCATTAATCGTATGGACCAAAGTGATAGACAAAACAGAACACATCCCAGTGCCTTTCTACGAAATAGTAGCATCTTTATGGCATCACAAGTGATAAGGCTATAATGAGATGAACACCAATACAATATTTAATCCCTTTGCTTTAAGTGCCTAGAGAATGACAACAATTTTCAGGAAGCTAGGACTATATATCGCAAGTAACCATAGTAATATCACAAGTAATTAGGCTTTCGACAACTCATGTTCAAGAAAAATCTTTCAGGTAACCAACACATTATATTGACAAGCTGCATCATGTTGTAAAGAAATGTAGGTTTTCTATTTAAGGACTAGTCAAACCCATAACTTGAGCAATCCTCAAATATATCTTTCAGAAGTAGATCACACAAGCCATAACAGAAACAGAATCAAATTTTCCCACCTCAAACAGGAGCACACCCAGACTGTAAACGTTTGATGATATAGTGCAGATACCCTCAGTCTGCTCCTCAGGACTTGCGTACCACTTGTCTTCTAACTGATCACTAGCAGAAGTCAACTGCGGCTGCACGTTAGACAACCGACAAGTGGTTGACGTGGCCTGCATTCTATTTGCATATTTATCATATACATTAGCTTCATTACTGATGTCTTTTGTATTGGCAACACTAATGTTCACATCAGTTTTCGGGCCAACTTTGAACCAATATCTTGGAGTAAACTGAGGCCACTGCCTTGTATAGTTCATATTGTCATCAACCTTCTGCTTCTTTGGACATACACCCAAAGATGGAAACATTCCCAGCTCTAGTGGTCGTCTTTTTACCATGTTATTATTAGAGAAAGTTTTATCTTCGACCTGAGCAACCTCACTCGCATCCCTCTCGACAATTGAACCAATGTATTTAACTTGATTTGAGCACAATAACTTGAATGAAGACAGTCGTAAGTCACGCAAAGCAACTCCATGAGCGTGAGAACGATCCACCAGATCCAAAATCTGTCTAAAGATACGCAGGCACTCAACTTTAGTCACTTTCTGACGCCCATAATTCAGCCATTCTCTTAAATTCACTCCATCATGTACAGAGCCACCAGGTATGGGCCCAGTAAAACCAGTATAAGAAGGAATCATAGTATCTACACCCAAGACTTGTGAAGCATTAGAACAGACTGATGTGCCAGCAACAGCCTTTCCATTATTCGTGTCCCTAGATTCAAGTTTCAAGCCACCCTGAGGTGGGCCTCTCAAAACGATTCCTTTACCCTTCAAAGTATTCTTTACAAAAAATTCAGAGAATCCTGATTTTGAAAATATTTTTGTTCGCATTCCACTGTGAGAGGTCATATTTTCTGACCCTTGTCCATAGGAAGTATTTACAAACAGTTCCATGACTTGGTTGCAGTCATCACTTGATGCTTTCTGATCAAAAAATTCAGGGAAAGGAGTATACCCGACATCCTCCCATACACTTTGCAAATTCTGACCATTGTCCCTGTGAAAATTGTTCGTACGTGAACTCCCAATTCCTGATCCATGACCCTGTTGAGAATGATGTTGCCACTGGCCCTGCCTAGTTTGCATCTTCTCCCTATTATTTGAGGTACCAACTATAGCCAAATTTGAACTATCAAAATCTCTCACCATTAATTCTTCAACCATGTTATCAGCATCATCCATGTAGCGAGGGGTAGTACAAGGCTGCTCAGATCCCTCCACAGCACTGCCACTCCTATTTATATCCTTACCCCCCAGGACATTTGCAAGTACATGGAATGAGCTCTCACAATAGTCATCTTCACCAGGTATGGCTATTTCACGAGACTCTAACAAAATGTAGCTTTCAGATGGTTTTGTGGGGCACTCATTCTCTTTGCCATGCAGATGTGCCCCCTCGGAAACATCAAGTGTCCCCATTTCATCTACCCCTCTTTCATCCATATCATCAATATATACAAATCTGTTTCATTCATCCATCTCGAAATGTAAAGACACTTGTCTAGTCAGATTGCCAAGTACCTCAGTAATCTAGGAAGATAAAATCAATAGCGTCAGCTATATTATTCAAAAACGGTCAAATGAAAAACGAAAAAGGGAAATCAATCCATCACACTTCTTCCATAAAATTCAAAACTTCAAACAAATATATCACGAGCAAATATCAAAACCCAGAAACCAAAACCTCAAATAAAAAGAATACCAATTTCACTGTTAATCAAAGTACCAAAAGAACTCACAACTTCAACAAAACGAGAAAACCCAGCAACAGCTCTTAAGAAACTTCAAATGGGCATCAATACTCTATCTTCTCAGCAGCCCAAAAAAGAAACGGAGGAATTAAAAAAGAAACGTAGCCACGAAAAAATTCGTACAAGAAACGGAGGAATTAAGCACCAGAGGCAGAGTGCACGAGAGATGAAGGGGAAGGGAGGAAATTGAACTGGGTAGCTTTGGAAACCCTAGAGCTTGAAGCTATCCAGAGTCCTGAAACTAGAGGGACCAGTTCGGAAGAGGGAACGCCGACATGCTGACCTGCCTGCAATGGAAGCAAATATCTTTTCGTTTCACAAGTTCTATAGACTCTAATTTTTAAACACAATTTTCAATTGATAAATTAATTTACATTTTACACCTTTATTTGTTCTTTCTTTCTGTTTCACTTCCAACGTCCGCTGAATTGAATGCCTTGAATTCCCATATTTTTTCGTCAAAAATACTTTCCACCAATATTAATTCAATCACATTATTAAGTATTAACCCGTTTCAGTTTAGTTTTTAACTCCTTGCATTATTGTTCACTTCTCTGAGTAATGGTTAAGAAGTCTACATATGATATAATAATAAACCCTTGGAAAACCACTGGACTCATTTTGGACACGGATAAGTGTGAAATATTTCATGCTTTTATACATCAACCACACAACACTTTCCGACCAAACAGTATTTAATGAAATACGACCGTTGAACTTGTCTTAAAATTCTGCTATTATTGTACATAAAATAAAATGTAATCAACCCACAAAGTAACCTCAGTCCTCATTAATTTGACATTATGTTAAATGCTCGATTTGATTTATATGAATTGCATAATTTACAAAAATGAGACTTTCGAAAATTTTAAAAAACCTAATTTTATTTTATATAAAACTCATCCTAGGGAGCAACATTTATTTAAGTGGCAACAGACCGACCAAGTAAGTCCATCGCAGTGAGTACAGCCTGGGAAAGGCACTCCAGTGACTTGCTCTTCGTGGTTCCCGAACTTACACATTACATGCTTCGGCAGGGCAACGAAATTTTAATACCAAAACACTTAGCCCAGTTTTTACTGATTTGATCATTAAAATTTTATATCTTTTAAGTTTTCAATTTAGTTTGATTTACTTTAATAACACTTGTTAATAAAACTGATCGATTTATTAATTAATTTGTTAATTTTTATAAATTAATAATTTCTTATAAACCAAACTAAATTAATTAATTTTCATTTAACAATACTTTTATTTAATCTTCAAATTCTTCGATAGATAAGAACAATCCTTTTCAATCATATTTTAAATTCTTTAATTTTATCTAATACCTATTTAGTTCAGTTTTTAGAGGCTACAAAATACTTTTTCTACTGCAAAAGTTATTTTTCAAAAAAATGAATATTTGGTCGTAAATTTCAAAAATACTTTTTAAATATAAATAACTTTTTTAAAAGCTAAAATACAAGTTTTTAAGAAGCGAAAATTTGAAGCTTTTTAAAAAAACTTTATTTTGGCTTTTTCGAGTAGATTTTTTTTGCGTCATTTACGTTTATAATGTTTTGTCTTCAGTTTTCTCTTCCTTCAACTTCCGTCTTTTGTTTTCACTCTTCACTTTTTTTTTTTTTTTTGCAAACCCACCGACTTCTCAAGAGACATACTCATCTTCTCAAGGGAACTCCTCAAAGGACACAACCATCTTCTTAAGGGAATCTTTTGCTTCGCAAACTAATCACAGGTGCATGTTTTATTCTTTTGCATTTATTTTGGGTTGTCTTCCGGTCACGAATCCAATCAACACTATTGTTGCATGTTTTATTCTTATGCGTTTTTTCTTCTGCTGCGTTTGGTGCCATGTTTTGCTCTACGTTTTACGTTTTATATTTACGTGTTTTTCTCTGCATAAATTCATTGTGTAACAACTTCAACAAACCCCTTATTGTTTAGCATTTCTACACCGCCTTGTTCATAGATCTTCACCTCTAACATCGACTATTCACCATAGCCACATTAGCCAAGCATGAACCCTAACACTTCGAGCTCGAAACCTTTAAACCCCTTGCAGAAGCCTACGTGAAAATAGCAGTAAAATTCAACACTGTAGTGATTCCTTACCACGTGGTTTGTATTTCGCCTCCATTCACACCTTGTGGGTATACTGGTTTCACAGCATGTTACAACGTTTAGAAGCAACCTTTGCCAGTTTTGGGTCTAACCAAGGATAGACTCTTCAAAAAATGGTTTTGCTCTGCGTGTTTTTACATTTACATGTTTTACGTTTTGGCTAGGACAATAGGACCACTGTTGTCTTCATTGAATGCAGTATCTTGTTTTCCTAGACCTTGCGTATCTCCCACGCCTGGTAAGTTCATAATCATCATTCGATGAATTGGTAAGTTGAGAATTAATAGACACTTGCATAAGCTGGTCAAGGATTTTTAGAAATTAATGTGACCCATTTGGATGCGAAGATAAGCACCAGTTTTGATTTTTGGTAGCTATTGAAGCTTTTGCTTCAATGGGACCAAGTTTTAAAGCAAAAAGAGTGAGGAAGAAGTGGTGGTTTCTGGTTTGGTTTTAGAAGCTTAACTTCCATGCATGGCTTTCGGCTTTATGGCCTTAGAGCACATGCTCTATGTACTTAATATGTATCCATTAGAAACTACACTTGCTGATGGGCTTTTGTGATGTATATTTTGATGATAGTGCAAATAGTTATGTTAATAGAAATGAGAAGGAGCCAGAAGAGAGATGCGCAGAAGGAGAGAAAGAAGAGAAGAGAGATACACAGAGAGACGTGTTTAGCAGTCAAAAAAGAAGGGATAAACTTGGTTGTAGTAGACGTGTTTTGACCAATCCAATAAATAGACAAAAAGAAGGGATGGAACACTCAGATATCCACCTGTGCTTAAGTTCCTAATAACCCATTTCCAGTAGCCATCCTTGTCTTTCTTAAAGTTTAACATCCTCTTAAAGTAATATTTGAATTCAAAGTTAAGGGCTTGGATGCAACGTAGTAAACCCCTTTGGTTAACTATGTCGCATGTATTAATTAGTAGTGAAAAACTCAAACAATAAACTAGAAAGTAAAGAGGTCGATAGAAAGAGCTAGTAAAAATAATTACTTGATGTCCACACCATTCGAAGAGATGTGAGTGGAGAGCACGTCATTTGGTTATGCTTTTATATTTTCTTATAATTGCTTAATCTTATATGACGTGCTTGATCTTTTACGGTTATGGTTTTATATTTTCTTATACTTACTTAGTTCATTGTTATATGCAGTGGGGATTTTGTTGTTGATAGAAAATGTCAAATCCAAGTCAAGTTATTCAAAGTGGGGATAAATTGAAAAAAAGGGGTTAAACTGAAGTGCAATGATAGAACTCTTGAAACTCTAATCAAAATTATTGTGAAAGAGACATTAGCTGGAAATCGACCAAATGGTCACTTTAACAATATTGGATGGAAAAATAAAGTTTCAAAGTTTGCTCATGAAACTAAGAATGTTGGACCAATGGTAGTTGACAAATTAAATCCCTTTATGTTTTGATAATAATAAAATATCTAGAATTAGTTAAGAAATTATTTCAGGTATTA
>JANITW010000236.1:49510436-49522064 GCA_027564335.1 Erythroxylum williamsii | reverse complement strand
AAAAATGTGATACTTATGTAAAGTGCAGTATGTGATTATGTGTTATGTGAAATGATGTGTTGCATGAATTGAGTGAACCATCGATGGTGGTTACCTCATTGAGTTCGCAAAACTCACCAACATTGCAATGTTGTCTTTTCAGGACTGAGAGACGACTCTAACTACTGAGAGGCTCTACCAGCCGTGTAGATTGTGATTGGCAAGAAAAGTCATGGCTCAAAGTTTGGTTAGTTGGGATTTTTGGGACAAATTAGTTAGATTGCGTATATTTTCCTCTGTTATGTAGTACTTTTACATTAGGTTTTGATGATGTACTTGTAGAAAATATTGAAAGACACAATGTAGACGTTCGAGTTTTATGAAATGAAATGAGGAAAAAGTTGGTTTTTAAAATATTGTAGTTCTTTTATTGATGCTTTATAAGTGAATATTGATATGATGCCATGTGAAGTGAATGTAGTGATCAAACGTAGCTGACCCTTATCGTAGGTTATGTACCAGAATGACCTTCGGGTATCCCAGTGCGTACCCTATAGTAAGGGGACATTACATTTGGGTGGTATCAGAGCATGGTTTGGCATCTATTGGAACATATAGGAATATTAAGCATGAAATATTATGAGAAATATGGATAATGATTGAAGTTATTATTTGTTATAGGTCATCCGCTCTAGGTGATTAGACTGATCAACCAACTGACCAAGGATTGGTATGAGCCAGTAGAGAGTCGTCGGTGTCTCGATCTGAGGATATGCCTCCTAGAGTTCTCGAAAGAAGGGAGAGGAGACATTATAGGTTATGAAAGCAGGTAGCTGTGGACTTCTATGGCAGCACAGACCCTGCTAAGGCTGAGGGATGGATAGAGAGGATAGAAAGTGTATTTGATCAGATGGACTGCGAGCCTGATAAGAGGTTTGATTATGCAGTTTCCTTACTGTAGGCCCCAGCTTACTAGTGGTGGAAGATTGCTCCAGGTAGTACCACCAGGCTTTGCCAGTTGAAATGGGAAGACTTTTTGAGGGCCTTCAGAGATAACTATATGCCCAAGATCTATGGACATGAAAATGCAGGAATTCTTAAAATTGAAGCAGGGTAGGATGTTAGTGACTGAATATGAGGTCCGGTTTAATGAGTTAATGGGTTATGCTACTACTCTAATCCGTACAAAAGAAGACAAGTGTAGGAGGTTTGAGAGTGGACCCAATATGGAGATCAGAGATTGACATTTTTAGACCTGGCAGTTTCACTGAGTTGAGAGCTTCTTCGATTAGATTTGAGCAGTGCTGAGGGAGAGATAAGCAGAGACTAGGCAAGGATCCGGTATGAAGAGTTCTAGTGAGAGTTAGGGAAGTTTTGGTAGAAGATTTAGTAAGCGCTAGAACAAAGCACTTAGACCACCAAGTGGATCTAGGCAGTCAGGATCTAGGCAGAAGGGTAGATTTTCACAGACTAGTAATGGAAAGGGTACAGTACAGAGTCAGTTTCCAGTATGTGAGCACTGTGAGAGAAGCCATGGTGGTGAGTTTTGGAGACTGACTAGAGTTTGCCTTAAATGCAGCTCCATGGACCACTAGATCAAAGATTGTCCTGCTACCTTGGGAGCTCGGTCTACTGTCAGTGGACGATCTAGGAGTGATGCTATGGTCCAACAAAGCAGAGGTGGTGGATTTAGATAGAGAGGCCGAGGTAGAGGGAGAGGGAGAGCTGGCAGTTCTTCCATGAGGACTGAGTGGTGGGGCAATCTATCGCAGTCCCAGGTCATGGTCTATGCTATGACCAGGCAGGAGGCTCAGGACTCACTGGATGTAGTGGCAGGTGCGCTTCTCATCTATGATTTTGAGGCGTTTGCACTGCCAGATCTAGGATCCACACACTCCTTTATCGCACCGCATTTAGCATGTAGACTGCATTGTGTTAGAGAGTCGCTACAGTATGGGCTAGAGGTGAGTACACCTCTAGGTAGTACTACTATCATAGGAGAGATTTTCAAGGGGTGCTTGATTAGGATCGATTAAGTAGAGTTAGAGATAGACATGATTATATTACAGTTAAGAGAGATAAAGGTTATTCTAGGCATGGATTGGCTCACTACTCATAGGGCTATTATATACTGCTACACTAAGGAGGTAGTACTAGAATCTCCTGGTCAGCTGTGGGCAATATTCAGGGGAGTTAGTTAGGTAGTGCCACCCAGGATGATATTATTTATGAGTGCACTGAGATTGATGTAGGGAGGGTGTGAGTCTTATTTGGCCCACATCATTGATACTAAGGCTGAGCAGAGTGTATAGGACATTCCAGTGGTTAGGGAGGTCTGGGATGTGTTTCTCGATGAGCTAACTGGTTTACCACCAGATCAAGAAACCGAGTTCACAATTGATCTAGTTCCAGGTGCTGATCTTATGTCCATTTCTCCATATAGGATGACACTTATGGAACTGAAGGAGTTAAAGGTTCAACTTCAGGAGTTACTGGAAAAGGGTTTTATTAGACTCAGTGTTTCACCTTGGAGAGCTCCAATGCTATTTGTGAAGAAGAAAGATGGGACTTTAAGGTTATGCATCTATTATAGGCAGCTGAATCGGGTAATAGTGAAGAACAAATATCCGTTGCCTAGAATGGATGATTTCTTTGATCAGTTATAGGGAGCTCAGGTATTTACTAAGCTGGATCTGAGTCAGGATATTATCAGTTGAAGATAGCAGAGGCTGATGTACCTAAGAGTGCATTCAGGAGTAGGTATGGGCACTATGAGTTCCTAGTGATGCCGTTTGGGCTGACTAATGCCCTAGCGGCTTTTATGGCCTTGATGAATAAGGTGTTTCAACCCTACCTAGATCAATTTGTGATTGTGTTTATTGATGTATTCGAAGAGTAGAAAGGAACATGCTGAGTAATTGAGAGTTATTTTACAGATCATGATAGAGAAACAATTGTATGCCAAATTCAGTAAGTGTGAATTTTGGCTAGATTAGGTTGTGTTTCTAGGACATATAGTGACTGGGGATGGCATACAAGTAGATCCAAAGAAGATAGAGGTAGCAATGAATTGGGAAGCTTAGAAAAATGTGTCAGAGAATCGAAGCTTCCTAGGATTGGTTGGGTATTACCGTAGGTTTGTCGAGGGGTTTTCTCTAATCTCAGCCTCTCTGACTAAACTTTTAAGGAAGAATGTAGTGTTTAGATGGAGTGAGGAGTGTTAGAAGAGCTTTAAGAAGCTGAAACATCGGTTAACTACTGCACCGGTATTGACTATTCCATCGAGGACTAGAGCTTATGTGGTGTATAGTGATGCATCGCATCAAGGATTGGCATGTGTATTAATGCAGCATGGCAAGGTGATCGCCTATGCATTGAGACAATTAATGTCTCATGAGATCAATTATCCAGTATATGATTTGGAGCTAGCTACAGTTGTCTTTGCTCTAAAGATTTGGAGACATTATTTATATAGAGAGACTTTCCATATATACACAGATCATAAAAGTTGAGATATTTGTTAAGTTAGAGGGAGTTAAACTTGAGGCAGAGGAGATGGATTGAATTACTAAAGGATTATGACTGCACTATTGAGTACCATCTGGGGAAAGCTAATGTGGTGGCAGATGCTTTGAGTAAGAAGTCTAATATCAGTGCTGCTCAGATTCATTGCTCTCATGCCCATGAAAAAATTTTCATGGGTGTGAGAGTGTTGTCATGCCCATGAAAAATGTGTTATGGGCATGACACAGCAAGTCACATCCATGACTTGATAATTTAGCTAAAAACTCTAATTTTTGGTATAAAAACATTATTTTGGTAGTAGAAATATTATGTTTCATTTTGTGGTTTTCATTTTAAGGTTTTGAGCTCTTGGTTTTGAAGAAGAGAAGGGGAAAAGCTCCATTCCTTTAGAGACCCATGGAGGGCAAGCTTCTCGATGTCAGTTCAGAGGTGATACTGACGCCAAAGAACCCGGTTAAGCATTTTCCTCTTTTTTTTGTTCTTTCTATAACACCCCATACTAGGGGTTAGAATATTGAGAAATTTGTAGTGCATTATATGCTTTGCATATTTGAGTACACATTTATATGTGCATATGTATTTTTTGATACATACAAAATACTTGTACATACATTCAATGACATTTTTGAGTATAATTGGTTTTAAAATTTTGATTAAGATGAGAATTGTGGTTTATTAGTGATGAAAAATTATTTGGAGCCTATTATGATTATGTCATAATTTTTGGTGAATTTTGGGAAATTACTGAAAATTTAGAGTATTGGGAGTTTGGGCTAGGAAAAATAGACCAATGGTATTTTTTCATCTAGCACTTCTATGTGGATGACAAATGGATCACATACAATAGGGCCACGTGCCAATGAGTTTTTAAAAGACGATATCATGGTAGTGTAAGGCAAAACTCTGTGGCTCCTTACTTCTCTTCGGCTTTGCTTTGTCTTCACCAAACTTTGACCTTCACTTTCACTGCTGATGATTTTCTGAATACAAGGTAAGTGAAGTTTAAGTTTCTGAGTTTTGTGAATGAGTTTGATGATGTTTTATATATTGAAAATGAATATATGCGTGAGTTGTGAATGAAGAAAAATCGGTGATAGTGATGAGAAAGACGAGTTAATAATAATGTACAATGGAATGTGCAAGAAGTGAAATATCGATTTGCATTTAGTTTAAAGAGAAACGTAGTGAAGTAGATCAAAGTAGAAAATGAGGTGGCCGAGAAGGATAACTTCGGTGATGTTATAAATGTGTTAAGTGAGACTTAGTGAATTTGAAGACATGCATAAAATTATGAAGTACAGTATTTAGTGAATTTGAAGACATGCAGAAAATTATGAAGTACAGTATTTATGTAGGAAAAGAACTGTATGTGAGTTTTGGATTTTGGTGACTGTGATGAATCTTGAGTTTTGGGATGTATGAGAGTAAGATGGACTAGAATAGGAGTAGAACCGTATGGTTATTGGCTCTGTTTTGGTCTATAGACTGACATTGTTACAACTTTAACAGTAGAGAGAGAAATTTGAAGATGGTAAAATATGTGTATGATTTTAGTTTTTGAATTTTGAATTTTTGATATTGAATTTTGAGTTGTTTTAGCATAAGATAAGTTGCATGGGTGTAAAATGAAGAGAATATGAATTAAGGATGGATTAAGATGAAGAATTAAGGATTTCAAGAATGAAAGAAGAAGAAGTAAATTCTTGGTGAAGAAACATGATTGCGACTTTTTTTAGGGGGATGGTGAGTCATGATCGTGCTTTTGCAAGATTGTGACATCACTAGTCCATTTGGAATGTCTCGGTCATGTAGGCGCACAGTTGTGGCTTCCATGCTTTCTGAAGGGGGTTGTTTTCTAAACATACTTTGATCATTTTGTTATAACTTCTACTCCAGACATCCAATTGACATTGGAAATAAACCAATAGACTCCTAAGACATTGATCTTAACAAAAAATTAGGACCATCTGAAATTTATTGATTGAATTATTTAAGATGAAATTATGATTGTACTGAAGTATGATGACTAGTATGATTTTACCGAACATACTTCGGTATTTCGCTTATATCTTGATCTGTAGATTTCCAAATGACTTGATTATTGATTATGATTAAAATAGAGACATAATACTAAACTTTTCATTGATAGTTTAAATTGTAATTCTAGATTTAAGATTTTCCAAATCAGTTCTAAAATTGAGTTAAGAATTTTGTTGTAGTTTTAGAATAGTTTGAAGTCTTTTCAGTATAACTTTCAGTATATTAAACCAAATTCTATGATCTTGGAATCAATAGAAACCTAAGACAAAGGGGGGAAATTTGTATAGAAGTAAGTGTTGCTTAAATATTCCATTTTATTGATCTAAATGATCATCCAATGTAGACCCGAAAATATGGAACAGTGAATGAGTATGAATTCTGGAATTTTTCAAATACAATTGATGTTTACACCAGTATAGTAAGGAGATATACTAAGGAATATGTCATTGAACTTGCATGTTACATGATACATTCTTAAATGTGCTTATTTAGTTACATGAACAAATTGGTAATATGAAATTGTGTTTGATTATATATAGAAGAACAAGTACATCAGCCATTTCTAGATATCGTTGGAACTTTAAGACATTAAGCAAAAGGGAACGACTGGCAGTAATCTTTAGGTTGCTCACATTTTATTTTGTTCTATTTAGTATCGAATTGAATCGTGTTTTATGTTGATTGTGTTCTGAACCTCAGGAAAACGAATGTTTGAAATGTTTGACTCATGTAAATATGATTGACCAATTATTATGCACATTAAATGAACTTCTTTGGTTTTGTATTGACTAATTATTATGCACATTAAATGAACTTCTTTGGTATTGTAACTTTCAAGTCTTAGTTGTGGATAAACAGGCATGCTTAGAAGGGTCTGCAGCTACTTCTGTGACACTTCGATGTCGAGACTTTGGTCTCCCTCTGTGATATTTTGGTGTGGTGTTGAGACTTCGATCTCCCTTTGTGACACTTTGGTGCTGAGATTTCGTTCCTCTTCTGTGACACTTCGGTGTCAAAAATTCAGTCTCCCTCTATATAAGTCTCGTTACCTACTTCTATTCATAGATTTATAATCTAACTCATTTTGTACTTTGATTGCTGTTAACCTTTGATAAGAAACAGACCATATTTTTTATTTGATGGGTTAATACTCTATTCTAAAAATCTGTTATGTATTCTGAATGTTCTGTTCTACTATTGAAATTTTTTACTTTAGCATGCGAAGTGCTTTCATTAATAAATCTCATTCTTTTCTAAATTTTAGTATGTTGAGATGCTTTTGTATAACATGATTCAGCATCTGTTGATGACACATAGTTTAGTTATTAGTCACTAAGCTATATGCTTAGCAAGGTCGATTTGCCCCGTATAGGTTTAGAGAGAAGGACATAAGGGTTGAGACAAGGCAACCTCAATGGCCAAAGGAGATTGAGTTTTGCTTATCAAAATATATTTTGAGTTTTGATTTTTTGGCTTGTATTTGAATTTGTATGAAGTTTTGTAGTAACCATAATACAGGTTAGTTTCTGAACTTATGATATGTAATGTATGTTTGTTTAAGTTGCTAGAAATGCATGTAATGAATGTGTGGTATGTTTTGAAATGCTTCTACATCGCAATGTTTGTTTCTATTTGTAACTATAATGTGGCACTCCTTTATCCTCCCAGGGGATATTGGGGCATCACATTTTATTTGGTATCAGAGTATGGTTTAGGTGAATCTAGTTCAACCAACGCTTAACTACTACTTTTAAGTGAGTGTAAAAGTTGTGTCTAACCTAATGCAGTTGTCCCATGTTTTGATTCTAAAATTAAAGATGGAAGGATCATGTGAAGCCATTGACGACGTTATTGAGAGCAATCATCCTGAACACACTTTTCCATCGATTTTTGGACCCTCTGGGGTCAATTGAGGTGTCGCTAAGGTGTCGCTTTCTCCCCTAGTTCAGGAAGAAGCTTTAATTAAGTTGTCCTAAGATATGATGACGTTGCTACATCCTATGACTACAACCAAGACTCCAATTAATCAGCTGCATAAGTATGGAGCTGAGGAATTTACTAGGACATCTATAGAAGAATCTAAAAGAGTTGAGTTTTAGATTGAGAAAGTGATGAGAGTGTTAGTTAAGATCAATTGTCCAGTAGATCAGATGGTGCAATGTGCTATCTCTCTCCTCCAGGGAGCAGCCTACGAGTGGTGGAAGTTTGTACTGTGAAATCCCCAGTTACTCGTGCCTCTAACTTGGTATTTATTTGCCCAAGAATTCAAGGCTAAGTATGTGACGGAGGCTTATAGAAAGGAGACTGAATTTGAAGCAGAGAAACTTGTCAATTGCTGAGTATGATTGGAAATCCAACCGACTCAGTAAGTATGCTCCAGAACCAGTACTTACTGAGGAGTTCTAGTGTCATCAGTTTGATGATGGTTTGCATGACTCCATCAAGGAGCATCTAGCAACTTTTACTCTGTTGCAAGAAGTAAATTACCACTAGTTAGTACAAGCTACTATAAAAATTGAAAGGCAAGAGAATATCAGAAGAGAAAGGAGTTAGCGAAGGAGCTTTACTAGAAGAGATCAGTCTTCGGGTAAATGAAGTCGAGAAGGTACTTCCTCTACATCGAAAAATACTAAGAGATCTGTGACTTAGGGAAGGTAACAAAACTTTCCCTCATCAGCTATTTCTAGTAACGGTTCCTCTAGGGGCAAAGGTTCTGGTGCCCCAAAATGCCCTCATTTCTCTGAACATCACATGGGTGTTTGTTAGAGGGCTACAGGTGCATGTTTTCGTTGTGGTAGTATAGAGCATATGATAGCCAATTTCCATCTAAGACAATCTAAGATATCACAAGCTAGTAGAGAGGTCTTCCATGCATCTGCTAAGAATAGAGGATGCAACAGAGGTCAAAGAGGATCTAGTCAGAATATACCTAATCGGATACCCAATAAGAAACTGTAGATTGACCAGTTGTACCTTTTTTTTTGGCTGAACGCTTGTGAGGATCAGGATGCACCTGAAGTTATTGCTGGTATTCTCTCTTTAATTATGAAATGCATGAATTGATTGATCTTGGATCTACACATTCATATTTCTATGCTGGAGAATTGTTTGATATGAAGATGTCTATAGATCAATTAGAATATGAAATTCATATAACCAGTCCTCTGGGTAGTAGTGTGTTATTTAATAAAGTGTTTAGGAATTGCCCTATTATGATACAAGGAAATGAAAACGTAGCAAATCTAATTAGATTGCCTTTTAATAAATTTGATCTGATTCTAGGTATGGATTGGTTATCCAAGCATCAAGTAGTAATTAAATGTAATGCTAAGACAGTTATGCTTAGGAGGTTTCATCAGTTTGAAAGAATATTAGTTCTTTAACTAATGTGGTGTCTGTCATATAAAACCCAAAAGCTTCTTAGGAAGGGATGTGAAGCATATCTATCTTTTATGTTTGATTCTAAGAAGGAGGGTGGTAAATTGCTAGATATTTCGGTGGTGAATGAATTTCCAGAGGAATTGCCTGGACTCCCTCATAAAAGGTATGTGGAGTTATCTATTGAAGTGATGCCTAGAACTACTCCTATACCTAGAGCACCATACAGAATGACTCCTTTTAAATTAAAGGAGTTGAAGGTGCAGTTAAAAGAGCTTCTAGATAAAGGATTTATTAGACCCAATGTGTCACCCTGGGGAGCACCAGTGTTATTTGTTAAACAAAAGGATGGTACACTACAGATGTGAATCGGTTATAGGCAATTGAATAGAGCCACAGTGAAGAACAAGTAGCTGTTGCCAAGGATTGAAGACTTCTTTGATCAGTTAAAAAATGCAGGAGTGTTTTCAAAGATGGACCTGCGATCAGGGTATTATCAACTTTAGGTAAAGGATGTAGATGTACCAAAGATTGCATTTAGGACCCGTTATGGACATTAAGAGTTCCTAGTAATGCCATTCGAGTTAACTAATGCTCCAGCAGCATTTATGGATCCAATGAATAGAGTGTTTAGGCCTTATTTGGACTAGTTTGTGGTGATATTTATAGATGATATCTTGGTATATTCAAAGAATGAACATGATCGCACTGAACATCTTCGAATTATTTTACAGACCTAGGGGAAAAGTAGTTGTATGTTAAATTAAGCAGGTGTGATTTCTGGCTTTGGGAGATATCTTTTTTAGGACATATTGTCTCTTCTCAAGGGATTAGAGTTGATCCTAGTAAGATATAAGCAATTGTTAACTAAAAGACACTATCAAATGTGATAGAAGTAAGAAGTTTTCTAGGATTGGCTAGTTGCTATCGTCCATTTGTAAAGGGGTTCACAGTGATAGCATCCCTTTTAACTAAACTATTATGAAAAGGAGTGAAATATCAATGGTTTGATATATTTTGGAGTAGTTTTGATCAACTTAAAAGTATGCTTACTAAAGCTTCTATTATGTTTTGTTTAGTGATGCATCTAGAAATGATTTGGGTTATGTTTTGATGTGGGAAGGAAAGGTAGTTGCTTAAGCCTCTAGGTAACTAAAGTGTCATGAACAGAATTACCCTACACATGATCTGGAGCTTGTAGCAGTAGTGTTTGCCTTAAAAATTTAGTAGCATTACTTGTATGGTGGAAGGTGTAGAATTTTCACGGATCATAAGTGTTGTAACTGATTAAGCAAATCATCAATCCTCGGTAATAGGTATTTATCCTTAACTATTATCCAATTCAACTACTGATAATCAATACATAATATCATAGTCCCATCCTTCTTCTTTACAAACAATACCGGAACTCCTCAAGATGACACACTAAGCCTGAAGAAACCCTTATTTAACAACTTTTGTAATTGAGTTTTCAATTCCTTCAGTTCTATAGGTGTCATTCTATATGGAGGAACTGATATAGGAGAAGTACCTAGAACAAGGTCTATGGTAAACTCCGTCTCCATTTCTAGGGGTAAACTTAGCAGTTTTGTAGGAAATACATATAAGAAATCCTTAGCAACAGGAATACCCTGAATGGATTGTTTATTTCAAGTATCAAGTACATGGTCCAGATAGGCCTCATATCCACCTCGGATCAGTTTCAGCATACTCATAAAGGAAATAGTCAGGATAGCACAACATGACTTACTCCTCGAAACACCACTCTTGGTAGATTAGGGGATTTAAGAACTACTTCCTTTGTGTAACAATTCATCACAGCCCGATGAGTAGAGAGTCAATCCATGCCTAGAATAATATCTATTTCCTTTAACTGCAATACAATTAAATCAGCTTCTAACTCTACCTGATCAATCTGAACTATGCACCTTTTACATACCTTACCAATCACTATTGTGCTACCTACTAAGGTACTCACCTCTATCCCATGTTTCAGTATCTTTCTCTCACAATGCAATCTAGATGCCAAATGCGGTGTAATGAATGAATATGTAGATCCTGGATCTATCAATGTATATGCTTCAAAATGAAAAATATTAAACACACTTGCTACCACATCTGGGGAGTTCTGTGCCTCCTGTCTGGTGATGGCATAGAGTGAGATTATGATTGATTACTCCACACCTCAATCGTGACATTGGACCCTGCAGACTGAGTTTTTCCTCTACCTCTTCCTCTCTATATAGATATGATAGGTATACTTTACTAAACTATTATCTCAGTCATTGTTCCTCCTCTAGCTCTAGACTGTGGTCCTAAAGTCTTTGGACAATCTCTGATTAGATGTTCTACAAAGCCACAACAAAAAAAAGCTCCTGTTATGTAGCACCCCACTCTCGCAAGACATATACTCGACATCTATGGTGATTTTCGAGTACGTGCCCCGCAAGGGTGGTATGCTCAAATGATCATTCCGACAAAATTCATTACAAAACTTTTGTTTCATTAAAACAAGGTACATGCAAGTAGAAATTACTAATCAAATTGGGCCCATTTCAGATACAAAACACTTGAAGCCATAAAGTCATTTCATTAGCAAATCGTTTACATACACTTTGTACAATTCTTGCTGAACATAATTCAAAAATAAAACTCAATGAAGACATGTGCAGGTGCAAACTGATCTCGACCCCTAATCCATATCAG
>JANITW010000236.1:49440156-49454398 GCA_027564335.1 Erythroxylum williamsii | reverse complement strand
AAGAAATGAGAATAAGAAAGAAAGAAAAAAAATTAATTATACCGGATTTCGGATATGTCTTAGTTTAGATTTCCAACGTGACGCTTTCTGTAGATAACTTATGCACGGATGTCGGACATTTGTTAAGTACCGATTTCGTTTTGTTTTGCTTCGGTACTTCTGCATATCATTTCGCTTCGAAATATGTTCGTTTGGTTCGATTAGTTATTGTTTCCGCTTTCGATGTGTATTCGATCCGTATTCCGATTCTTCATTTTTCGTTTCGTGTTATCGAATACTTCACTTCTCGATCCGAAATTTCCGTTTCCATCTGATTCCGTTTCCTTCGTTCGGTTGGGATCCGGTTCCCGGATCGAGTCCCAACAAATAGCACAATAGTAGTAGTAGCAACTGAACATGAATATCTTATTGCAAAACATCAAGAGAATTGCACTAACAAGCATATAAATGATCATGAAAATTAATTTCTCCACAAATTTCTAGATGTAAAATCATTAATAATAGTACCAAGATCAATATTGTCCAACATATCCTTCTCTATACATTAAAAAGCTAAATCATTTAATCTTTCTTATGACATTGATGAACTCAAGTAGGCTTTCAATAATTTTAAATTTGAAAAACTTCTCTCAATTAATGTTATAGTCACAAATATACTGAAAAAAATTTGATAAGCAATTGACATTTGGATAACAATCTACAACTTTAATAAATTCAGGAATTTATGCATATGACATTAACTTATTTGCAAAAGTCACCTGTATCACCTTTAATTTAAAAAAATAATCTCATTCCACATCTAACACATTATCATGAGAAAAAATAGTTCTAAAATTAGTGCAAAATTCTCTTAATCTATTATCATCCAATGACCTTGACTTATTTGAATCCAAAAATACTTTCAAATGTCGTTAATTGTTCAAATTTATTCTTCAACAAAGCAATTGTCATATCCACAATAACTAGAAGTGTTAAAAGAGAGGTGTGTCATTATATATGGTGAATAAAGATATGATATGTTAATAAGTGTACACTTTCTTTTAAGAAAATATCAAATATTACAAAAGAGACACATTAATTATTTTTTATTTTTAGTATATACTGTTAGATAAATGTTCATGTATTATAATATAATTACTTATGGGGCCCATTATAATTTATTTCATCCTATGTAAGATCTTACCTTACTCATTTAAAAGTTTAATTTTTTTTAAAAATTCTACTCTCCAAAAATCATCAACCCCATACAAAGAGCCATCAAAGCCTTTTTGTTGAAAGTTGGAGTTTAGTGCAAAGTCAAAGACTGAATTTCTAATTATATATTATGATCCAAACATCATCTAGAAGAAACTCGATAGAAGCATGGCAAATCATATATGGTTTATAATCTATCCAAACAATTATACCACCATCACTAACAAAAGCCTTTCGGATCATTATGCCTTAATAACTCACCTGGATACAGAGAGAACCTTTTCCCCTTTCAGATTTAACAATTTCCTAGTTGTTCTAGTTGAATTTAAACCTTGCATCCTCAAACCTATAAATGTCTAGATACCAAGGTCCAAGAACATTATTCTTGATAGAAAACTTACCCTCATCAAATAAGAGATGGAACTGTTGTTTTAGAAGAATGTGGGCAATATACACCATCTTATAAACTCAACCAAAAGTGCACTTGAGAAGTTCCAAGATGAACTCCAAACTAATCCTCACTCTCCCAACCTAAAGAATCAAGAAAGAATTACCATGCAACATCTTGCTAGTGCCCCTACTTTTGATCACTTATTGATGAAGCAAAGGTCAAGGGCTGAATGGTTGAAAGAGGGAGATAGGAACACTGCTTATTTCCACAGGATTTCTATCACCAGGAAAAGAAAAAACAAGGTTATCCCCTTGATGCATAATAATCAAAAACTAAACAACTAATAATCTTTGTTACATGGAGCATTTAACTATTTCTCCAAGTTTTTGAAAGATCCATCTGAGGCCATTCTATCTCAGAATTTTTTGAGAGAACTCAAGCAGTTTCACATCACTCCTCAGGAGTACTTGAGCTACTAACTAAACTGATTATAAGTCAGGAAATTGAAGATGCAATGAAAACCTTAAATCCTTTTAAGACCCCTAGCCCAGATGGGTTTAATACTCAGTTTTATGATAAAGTTTGATACGTGATTAAACCTTTAGTAGTTGATGCAATCATTGAATTTTTCAATAGTGGGAAATTATTGACTGAATTTAATAGCAAATTTATAACACTTATTCTTAAAGGAGGTGAACAAGCTACTTTCTCTGAATTCAGGCTAATCTCATACTATAATACAGTTTATAAACTCATTTCAAAGTTGTTAGCTTAGAGGCTTAAGAGTGTACTACATAATTACATTGATTTCATGTAAGGTGCTTTCGTACTAAGCCAGATTGTGGGAGATATATCATACACTACTGTTACAAGAACTTGAAAGATCTTACACGATCAAAAGAGGAAGAAAGAGTTGCATTCTCAAAGTGGATATGATAAAAGCATTTTATAGTGTTGATTAAAGTTTCATTCTAAATACTCTTTAGGCCTTAGTTTTTCCCCAGATCTTTATTCAATTGATAGTTGAATGTATTACAACCTCTACATTCAAAATCTTAGTGAATGGATAACTTAGCAAATACTTTAAAAGCTCCAAAGGGATCCGGTAAGGGGATCTTATCTCCCCTTGGGAGGTATTCAATAGAATAATCAAAGTAGTTATGGATTGTACAAGAGCCTTCAAATTTCACTCTAAATTCAGAAGATAGAGGACCACTAACATTTGCTTTACAGATGATCTTATACTTCTATCCAAGGCATATCAAACCTCAATCTCCACATTAATTAAAAGCTTTGAAAATCTTTGGCAAGATCTCTATTTTGGATGTTAATGGTGCAAATAGTGACTTCCTATTATCTAAATCTACTTTGGAAAATGAATCAATCATCAAATCCATTATAGGTTTCAATTTTCAATCTTTCCTGATGGTCTACCTTGGCATTCCAATCTCTAATTCTAATCCTACTTTTGTTGAATTTTCCTTACTTATTCAAAGAATCAAAAGCATAATGACCTCATTGAGCTCCAAAATTTTATCCACAGTAGGTAGGAGTCAACTTATCTCCATGATGATAAATTCTATCAATGCACTTTGGGCTGCACACCTGGCTATCCCTAAGAAAATCATCAAAACTATAGAGAGGATACGCAACAATTTTCTATTGAATGGACACGAGGAACATGCTAGGAGGGATAAAATGCAATGGAAAGAGGTTTGTATTCCTAAGGACAAAAATGGACTTGGGATTATCTCACTAAAATTAATGAATTTTGTCATGCTAGCTAAAAGACTATGGAGATTATTAAAAGACAAGTAATCCCTTTGGTGTAAATTGGTTCATAGTTTTTCATAAAGAAAAGAAGCATTTAGGATATTAAAATCCCACCATCCTCAACTACCACTTAGAAGGCTATCCTGAAAACAAGAGATCTCTTAAGATATGAATTTGTTAACTTGATTTGCTATGGTTTGATAATTTGTTATCTTGTGGCCCTTTATTTAACTTACTAGAGATGGAAGCTTCAAATCCTTTCTTAACAGGTTGTAAATGTTGCTAAAGCTTTAAATGATAGATCTATATTTAGTCAAACTGCAATCCCCATATCGATATATAAAGAAATTTAAGAAACAAACCTACTTGGAAGGGAGGATAACATTATTTGAAAACATTAAAGACAAGGAGCTTTCACTAACCAATCATGTAGGAAATTTTTACAGAGGCATTATAGGCCAATTCCCTGGACTAAGACGTTTGGATCAATCGATACCACCCTTGAGTTGCCTTCACTATATGGATAGCTATGAAAGAAAGATTGCCAACAGTGGACAGGTTGAAGAGATTTCTCCACATTCCAAACTGTTACATCCTATGTCAAAAGATTGAAGAAAATCATGATCACTTTTTTTTCTAATGTGAATTTGTTATATCTAGCTGGAAGTTAATTCTCCACAAATGTTACATTTTAAATTCCCCTAGTGATTGGAGCTTGATCAAATCGTGGAGTTATCATTTGGCACTCTTGGATGACGTTATCAGCTAGTGCCTATGTATAACTCTTTCACTTATTCTTAAGACCATCTAAGATGAGAGGAACTCCCATATATTTTAGAACCAAAGATCAACCAAGGAGCAGTTTCACAACAACCTGATCCAACAAATCAGAACCTATCTTAGCATACACAAGAACAGTTTTCAAAATTCTGACTGCTAGGTGAGAATGTGGAATATTTAGTTATTTCAGTGTCTAAGAAGGTTGCTATTTTGTTTTAAGTAATGTATGTTAATTGCCTTTAATGGCCAAATTCATTATATTTTCTCAAAAATATTACTATATTAATAAATATATTGTTGTTAATAAAGATGTTAGCATATATTGTAATTGATGGTTGAAATTGAATTCCTCTTTAGCTTTATTCAATAAAACTTGAAATTTAGAAAACAAATTCAAATACAATTTTTTCCAGTTTCTACAAGATAAAATGCCAAAAAAACCCTTTGTATATATAAATATCTTAAAGCATATTTATTGACTTTTCAATTTCTACCCTCTTTAATATATTTATTAACTTTTAAATTTTTAACTCTTTTAATAAATAAATTTAATTTTTAACTCCTTAAAAATGGGGCCGCTCCATTTAAGCATGTGGTCTATTATAGGAATTCTTAAGAGAGTAAAGTGATTTAACTATATTTTTGTGACAAATAATTTTTTAAATTGACATACTTCATTACATGTTTTAAACTTTAGGATGCAACTTTTTACTGAATTGCATTGAGAAATTTTAAATTTGAATTTAAGTATTAAGTATACTCTTGAAAGATTATGAAGTTACATGAACTCTATTTGAATTATAAAATATGTAGGGCATTTTTTTAAAAATTGAATTTAAGTATTCTAATACTTAAATTCAAATTTTAATGTTGCTTATAATTTAAAATGTCAACGTGTTTGTGATTCGAATTTAAATTTTCTCTATGCAAAGGTTGTTACTTAAAGAAAAGTTATTGGTATTTGAATTTATTATTATTTGTCACGAAAAATGCAGTTTAAGTTGTTTCTTTAATCCTGGGTCTTAGATTCCGTATGGCTCTTTCAGCTTTATCTTAAAGCTTGGAGTCAGTAATTAAGTAATTCAAATAACTGTGACATGCACAAATCTGCACAAAAATTATGGTCTACTGTTTATGTAGCTTTATCCTTCGTTGCTTTTATGCTAACATCTACTTGTACATACAGGCCTTATTTGGTAAACGACTTATCGGTTATTTTTTTACGGATTAAAAGATATTTGATTATATTAAATAACTGATAATTATATTTGGTAATTAATTGATTAGGTTAACGAATTAAACTAAATCTGTTATTTTTAAAAATGTTTTTATAAGAAAAGTGTTTTGCTTTAACGATTGAGAAATTAAGAGAGAAAAAGGCGATTGTCTCTAAAATTTATTACAAATAAAAATAAAAATAAAAAAGATAGAGATAAAAATAGAAATAGAAATAGATAAGTATAAAGTATGAATTCAATTTACGAAGCCAAAAAAATACTCTTATTTATAAAAAAATTAAACCAACATGAAATTTTTTTAAATAAAATTTTATGCTTTGTAACGATGTCATTACTTTTTAAAATTATTTCATTTTTAATTAAATACAATAAGTATCATTGGATTTGATATTGCACAATAAAAAACAATACCAAATTATTTTACACTAACCAAAATTTTGCTATAATATTATATTCAAAGATTGGATTGGGCAAGAAAGTTTCAATTTGCATTCATTATACTTATCAATACTTTGATTAAATTTTGTAATTAAGTAGAATTAAATAATTATATTTAAATATTTTTAAACATAAAAATGCTTCAACGAATAGTTATTGTGTCTAAAAACTTATTTTAACGTTAACTTTAATAGATAAATTTATTAAAAAAAAATTTTTCGTTTTAGTTATAAGTTAAGACTAATTTTATTAAAGGATTATATTTTAATATAATTAAAAATAAGTTTTATGTTCATTAACTACTATATTTTTTTCATTTTAGTTTCAAACATTAATTTAAATAAATGTTTTTAATTTTAAATATAAGCAAATAGGTTTAAATTTATTTAATTCTGACTAATTGAATGAAATAATTGAAATGTAAGCATAAATTTTTATTACAATATTAAAAAAACTACTAAGATATAATACTCATGTCTTTATTTTTTTAAGTTATACATTTAAAAATCATTTTTCACATAAATAATAATATCAAATAGGTAATTTTATTAAACATCTTTAAATAAGAAGCTGATTTTATTAGTTAATCAAATCATTTATATTAATTGCTATCAACTAATTACTGACAGAATCACTTAACAACAGTTAATAAAAATCGATTTTTAGAAGAAACTTTAGAAGATACAGTTTGTCCATCCAGGATTAGTAGGACGAGTGGTCATTTTTGGTCGTTATAGGCATGGTTTAGTAGTCCATAGAAGATGTGAATTATATCAAATCGTAGGGATTGAAATTGAAGCAGAGGTCCAATTTCATATCCAATTTAATTTGGGCATTTGGGGTTAATTTACCTATTTCCTTTTGTGTCCCACATATAATTGGGGTAGGTCCATTTCTTTTCCCATAGTTTTCACGTTTTCTCCATTACCAAATAGTTATATGATTCATAATGGATTGATGCCGAATTTATAGAGCTTGTCTAATCTTCTGTGAATATATTATTAAACATTCCAGAAGGAATTCCCAGCTCTAATATTTTGTCTCCAATTCTTTCTTATTCCTAATATTTTCTTCGTATTAAACTCATTATTAATTTTTTTCCTCGGAAAAAAAAAAAAGAAACCCCGAGTCAAGCGCGGGAAGTGGCAAGACACATGGCATGCGCCTGCAATAACACGAATAAAAATTCCAAACCTTTACATATCGCGATATTTCGGGCTTGTGTGGATGGCGAGATTTTGCCGTCCAGTGGTTGTGGCAGTAATATTGAGGACATCGAAGGGCATAGTTAAGAAAAGAAGCGCCAAAATCTTCATCCGCGGACAAAAGAAGAATTAAAAAGAGGGAATTACGTGGAATATATAAATTAATTGGGTTTCCCATCTACTTTTTGTTTTAATTATCTATTAACTTTTTGTTCTTATTCAGCTTTGGATCCCGCTGTTACCTCCTTCTGTTTCATAGGTAATTTCTTGTTTATCACATTTTCCATAAATGTGCACACTTTCTTGTTTGAGCACATATCAATCTACCGTGGCTTGGAGATGATTACCTTTCAGGCTCAATGAAAATCCGCAGATTTGAGGGATGAAACAGAAGCACAATTTGGCAAAATGATAATTTGTGGATTTACTGGTAAAAAGAATATAGAGATGAAGATCTGATTGCTTCCTTTTTTGTCACTTCCGTGTTCTTATTTTCTTTGGTTTTCTTTTAAATCGGTTGCCATCTTGTTTTTCAAATATAATATGTTTTGTGATGATATTAAATAATATTTGTGCATGAGAGTGGAATGAACCTCGTGGCAGTTGTATCTGAAGTCGATGTTTCAAGATTGAATTGTTTTCTGGAAGTCAGGAATGAAAGATTATTTGGTTCAAATTACGTACATGTATACAACTAACTCTTGCGACTTTTTTGAGAAGGTAGAAGAAATGTTTGTAATCTGTAGTTCTATTATTCAAATGCATTGATGATTTGACTTGTAGTGAAAATTGTGCAGGGGCAATTCCGGTGGATTCAAACTACGCCTGTTCTCTGCTACCGGCATAACAGTTTTTGTCAGCTTCTTTATTCTCCTACGTCTCTTTCGCTCGGATACATCTTTGGATGAAGTCTAATGGAGCCCACAGATAGTAAGACCAGTTCTCAAGATTTTGAAAATTTGAAAGCCAACAAACAAGGTGCAATTCCAAATATTATACATCCGTCTGTTTATGTATTTGGCTGTTGATTGCATGTTCAAACAATTTCATGCACCAAAAAGAAAAAGTTGTTTCCTTCCATGCGCCCAAAAACCTTGAATGTGATTCCAGGATGCTTTTATCCGCAGACATTGAGCATAAAGTGGCAAAGATCTTGAAACTAATCAAGAACAATGGGCAAGATAAGAAAGGTAAGATCCCAGAAGACTCGTATAAAAAGGCGGAGCTCGTTCAACTCGTTGAGGATTTTCACGAACAGTATCAATCTCTCCTTGCCCAATACGATCATCTTAAACGAGAGATTGGTAAAAGGGCTTCCGGTAGAAAAGCAAAGGAAACTTCTTCGTCCAGCTCCAGCTCTGACCTGGATTATTACTCTTCAGAGGACATAGACAATGTCCTCTCAGTAAATGAGCACAATGACGGAGTAAGCAACTCTAAGGAAGAGCTTGAACCCATGAATTTACAAGCAGAGGGAATAAAGCATAAACTGCCCACTACAATTCATGGAAGACCACCTTTGCACGAGAAACAAGAAGCAATGTCTCCAAGGAAAGCTCAAAAGAAGAAGGCCGATGAGCGAAAAGGTGAACATTCAGCACTTGTGAAGGTGCATGGAGCTGGTGGGACTCAAGCATCTGCTCAGATAAAGGAATTAGAGGGACAATTAACGGTGATGAAAATTGAGATGGAGTCATTGTACAGCCAAAGAAAGGAGCTTGAAGCTCAGATTGAAGATAAAGCAACTGAAGCTAAACAGCTTAGAGAGAAAAACGAACAACTGAATGCCAAGCTTGAGTTGGTTTCAAAAGAGAAACATGAGGCAGCTCGAATGCTTCAGAATCTGGAGGATAATGATAAGAACATGACGTCCAGAATTGAAGTTCTTATGGAACAGGTGAGCAAGCTGCAGATGGAGGTGGATTGTTTACGTGCACAGAAAGGTAAAACTGAAAGAGGCAAAAGAATTGACGGGTCAGGCCAAGTCAAGAACTTGAAGGATCGAATCAATGGCATGCAGCAGGAATTGGACTCCTTAAGAGGCAAGAAAACTGATCTGGAACTTCAACTGGAAATGAAAACAAAGGAAGTGGGTGAATCCCAGATTCTGATAAACATGCTAAAAGACGAAATCGCAGAAAAAGTAGCATTTGAACAAGGACTGCTTAGAGAGAAAGAAGGTTTCCTTGCACAGGTTGAGGACCTGCATTCTGCAGAGAACCAGAAAAGGAAATTGGAAGAGTTGTTGAGAAATAAAAGCCTGGAGACTGATCAGTTAAGAGATGAAAACAAAGGTCTGTACGCTAGAATGTCTGAATTGGAGGGGACCATAGCAGATAGATGTGAAGCACTCGCAACATTACAGAAGAAGCACAGGGACACGCAGAATAAAGCGTCTAGTGAGATTGCAGCCTTAAAGTCAAAAGTTAGCAATCTAGAAAAGGAAATAGAATCCTTGGTAACGGAGAAGAGCGAGTTAGAGATGCAATATGAGAGAACAAAGCTAGACTCTGCGGAAAACCAGATGCAGGTGGAAACTAAAATAACGAATTTAAATAGCAAAATTGAAGACCAACAGAAAGTCATGAGGGAACAGGAGGATACCATCAAAAAGTTTGCTGAAGAGCACAGACTCGTTAAACATCATTCTCTGGATTCTCCTAAAAGCCGGTCACCAGAATCTACACAAGTTAATCGACCAGTTGATCTCCCCAGATTAAACCATCATAAATTACAAAGGAAAGTTGAAGAACTAGCAGAGAGCTTTCAGATGAAAATGGAAAATCATATCCGACTCTTGTCCCGACGCATTGTAGTTGCAGAGAAGATACACTACGAAACCAAAGATGGGTACAAAAAGATAAAAGACAAGCTAGAGCAAGAAAATAAAGAGCTTCAAGAAAAGTCAGCTACTTTTGAAGCACAGGTGCGGAAGGTAAAGGATGTACTGCTGCAATCAGAAAACAATGCATTCACAGTACTGGATACGTTGCAAAGGAAGCTTGAGGACTACAACGCAAACATTTTGTCCCGCATTTCAAGAACCTCAAACGAGCTTCAGTTTGCTAAGAATTGGATCACAGGGACCCGCAACGAGATTGAACAGCTGAAACAGAATGCGGAAAACCTGACAGTGGAGTTACACGACAAGAGAAAGAAAGAGCTAATGTTGACTGAAAAGATGTTGAAGTTGGAGGCAAAGCTTAGGAAAGACGGAAAAAGCACAGCTGTGAGTGAGTTTGAGAGGAAGGTGAAGAATTTGGAGGGGCAACTAAAAGAGAAAGACGAAATTCTGATGGGTCTTTGCCAGGAGAAGAGGGAGGCCATAAGGCAGCTGTGTATGTTGATTGATTATCATTGCAATCGCTACGACCATCTCAAACAAGCGATTTCAGAAATGACGTCCAGAACCAGGAGAACAACTTAAACGGAGCTTTATCATCATCGTCATTTTCATCTTGTTCTTCGCCACATCTGTTGTCTCGTATTTACAGTCTCGTCATCGTCGTATTCAATTCAATCCAATTCTTTCCTTCTTTCGTATTATACATTACTTATATTAAGAATCTACTTTAATGTTTCGACCTTCACCTAGGGGTGTGCAACCTGTAATCCGGTGCAATTTAAATGAAACTTTTAATTTAAATTATATAAAGTTTTTAATCATACCATAATAAGGATTTGGTTTAATTTTCTTATTTGGAAAAACATTACTCTTTAAAATATTTTAAAATAAAATCTAACATTTGTTTAAAAAGTTTTTGTTTGTTACCCACGAAGTATCATAGGAGGATCTCAATTATAGAAATACATCTTTAAGCCATTTATATCCAGATTAATCCCTACTCAAATCGAGTAGGTCTCTTGCGAGAGGCAAAACTCTAACCCCAAGTTTTAAACGATTGTATACATAAAAAGAGTTACCCGTGGCCTCACTTAAGCCAGGAGAATTCCTTACACCTGTAAATTATTAACCATCAGATATATATTACAAATATGATGTCCTTCTAAATATTGCGTACTTTATGTATATATATATAATTATTGAGTGTAATGAACCGTATTCTGTGAACTAGTTATATATAAATGATTCATATTTTTATTAGTTACAGATTAAGGGCCGATCATTTTGTATTGATTACAAATTAAAGGTCGCATGATTTAACTATGCAAACGATTTTATCAATTTGATTTGAACATAGAGGATGGTATTATAACTTCAGTTGGAACTTGTCAAGACCCAATGACTGAGAGGTTGAAGAAACTTTTGGAATACTTTACCTACAATTTCTTCTACAATAGCACTAAATTTTCTTAGCCATTCAAATTTTCAATTCTATATTATATTAAAAAAAGAAGTCATGAGCTTTATTATATCAATAGAGTCCAATGTCATATTTTTAATTTCTTCTTTTAAGTTTTGATCTAATATGAAAATTATCTAAATTTTGTCTATCTATTTATGGTTTTACTTATTATTATGACTATCTTTATAAATATGTAAGGATAGTTATTACCAAACAAACAAACAATTAATTCTTCAATCCAACTCACTCAAGAGAAAGAATGGAACCATGGTTTTATAACAAGTCATTAAAACTTTTCTTTCATGAAAAAAAGGAAATAATTAATGAAAAATACGAGCAAAAAAGAAAAAGTGTTAAATTCAATGTTTTAAAATTCGAATCGGATTGACTGATTTGACCTGAAATAGTTTGAACCGATTAATTGTCTAGTTCAGTTTCATTTAATAACCTATATATATATATAAATCGACCGATTTATTTGACACCCCACTTGGTTTATAATGGACCGGTCAAACTGGTTGGTCTATATACCTAAACTTCCGAAATAAAAAAAATACTCTCCTTGCCTTTAGACTCTCTTCACCGTCTTCGTAATCATCATCATCGTAATCATCCTTATACCTAATCTGAAGTCTCGCAATAAAGCAAAATCTGGGGAGGTTTAGTAATACGTAGCCTTACTCCTACATAATAGATAGGTTATTTTCAGTAGATCCACATGTAGATGTGACAATAAAATAATAATACAGTTAAAGAGTAAATATGTAAAACTGACACACTAAATAAATTATATAAATAAAATTACAATGAATACATAAACAAATAATAAATAAAGAAAAATAACTCAATTTTAAAATTAAAATATATTTTAAAACTAAAATTTAACGAAATATATCATCTCTTTATCGGTAGAAAAATACTAATACTCAAATGATAAGAAAGCAATATATTATCAAAGAACTGGAGGAAAGTATCAATACCCAAATGATTAATCAAAAACTATACTCGAAAAGAGGAAATTGCGGAGAAGGAAGAGAAAGTAAGAGTACCAAGAAAAGAGGAGAGCAACGTTTAGATACCTCTTACTCAATCCTAAAAAAGAATTGCCAATTTATATACCTCGTCGAAGAAGGGGCGTAACCTTTCTAGAAAAAAAAGGGGAAGAAGATTGGCAGAGATCCGGTGCTCTTTCATCAATTTTAGATACAAAATATCTTAAATGTATTTTGTGAAAAGTAAACTACAAATCAACGATATTGGCAACCAAAAATTCCACAAAAGTTAATTATTTTTTATATCTATCGCTTTTCACATATCTCACTTCCATTTTTGGCTAAGTAAAGGTTATTGTTTTAAGTTTAAAATGCAATTTCTCTGTCAAAGTTGTAGTCTCTATCGGGATGGGTTTCTTCGCGATGCAGTGGCCGCCGGGATTTGGGTTGTGTCTCAGAGCTGCAATGGCAAAGGTTCAAACTTAGACTAGTGAACAATTCTGGATTGTGTTAAAGATTTTTTTTTCATTTATGTGAACGACAAGATCAGTTTTCAAAGGGTTGGCTTTCAGATATGTCCGAGCCTCACTTCCCAGGTTTCAGATGCCAGAGAACTCCATTCCTAAGGAGGCAACATTCCAGATCATCAATAATGAGCTTTGCGGTCTGAATATATTTTGCAAAGAATCAAGGGAACAAATAAGAGTTTGGGATGAAAATGCCTTAATAAGGATGAATGATCTATGGGTGATGATATAGGTAATGGAAGCAAGGGCGGTAGGGCAGGCTATTTCTCTACTTTTGAGAGCTTAACTATTATGCCTACCATGATAGTTTTGTTAAGCTGACACAGATTTTTAGAGTAATTTAAAAGCTTCTGAGTGTTGCTAGAAAACCTCAGCAAAATTAGGTGATAATTTCTGTAATGTGGCTTTGGTCTTCGTGTTTGGCATAATCGTTATGATTGTTCCATCCAAGATATGAGGTTACAATCGTAATACAATATGTTTTCCTTTAGCCACGGTACCACCTATTGTTTATTTTGTATATAGAATATTCTGTCATCTAAAATTCCTCCGTGTATCTCCATCAACCTTTTTCCCAGTTAACAGATTCAATGTGAGTTTGGGAATTGCCACATGAAAACAAGGTTTTAGGTGTGATGTTTTAACTATTTATTTTAATATGGGTTCCTAAATATTGAGTTTAAGTTGACTAGCCTTCTAAGTAGAGATAATCAAGTAACTTATTAAGTAAAAGGTCATAAAATAAATTTAGACTGATTTGATTTTATTATACAAAATTTTAAGCTTGTTTAATTAAGTTGTCAAACTCTTATATCACAAATCATTTTATTATTAATTAATGTTATAGTTGTTACTTCTTATTGATTATATATTAGTTTTATAATAATTTATTACCAGTTAAATCTTTAAACATTTCCTTTAGCCGATTCCATGTCTAATCTAATCTTTAAAACATTGCTTAAACTAGCTTGCAATTGCTAAGAAAATTAAATTTCTTTAACATCCATCCTCTTAAGTGAATAATACCTAGCTTTTTTACTTGTGATTAAGATTTGATGCTTCCAATAACATCAAATATTTTTATTTTATTTTTATTTTGAAAACGCTTACATTCCTAAACTTACTTTTTAATTATACCCTAGTTCTAATAATGTGAGATTAAAACATACTGTTTATGCTTCTAAAGTAAGACTCTAGTGTAATTAATCTAAATCATTACAAATTTCAAAAGAACAATAATAAAAAGAATAATAATAAGTAGAAAATTAATAAAAATAATAAGATAATTAATTTCGTATAATAAATTTAATAAAATAATATTATTAATAATAAAAAGAATAATAATAAGTAGAAAATTTATAACAATAATTAATAATAATAATAATAGTAATTAATAA
>JANITW010000236.1:49402390-49414642 GCA_027564335.1 Erythroxylum williamsii | reverse complement strand
TATGCCACTGAGCTTCGCAGCTCACCCCATTACTCTCCCCTCCTCAGGTGCAGATCGAGACAATTGTTGACCTTGCAAGGCATCGGAAACTTCAAGCTAATTAGGAGCCTTGTATTAAGTTAGTACTTTGGTTAGCCCACCAAGCATATTATCATGGAGCATTTTCATGTATTTTGGATTCAAACTATATTATGTAATGTGTAATGTCAAGAATACTTGTTTAATTTCTTAACTTGATGGCTTATGTAATTGAGATGATTAATACATGGTTAGAATGTATGCGTAGGTGATTGACTGTATGAGAATGTATGTGTATGAATCGAAATGATTGTGTATGAATCAAAATATTGTATGGATGTTGGGATCGGGTCCGAATGTTTGGGTCGCTCAGCGCGGGCGCAGCCCGAGGGGCCGCCTCGGGAATGGGGATCACGGCCCGGGCCCCAACACTGTTAGTCAACCTAGATGATTTCCTAGGATTGATTTGCTTGAAATTGTTTGACGTGTTAGCTTCCAAGTATAAAGTATTTGTGATTTGATTGAGTTCCGGGCTTAAAGTCCGAGGAGTTTGTTACGTGCATATGGTATTGGAAGTGCCTTGTTTGATCTGAAATTCTGTATATTATGTGTTTTCTCAACGAAAGTTGAATGCTGGAATTAGGTCCGATGATAATGAGTTTCTGATTCAAATATCACATGTGATTATCTGATATGACATAATCCGTATGTGGTGCATTTCATAAATGCATGCTCAGATAAAGGTGTTGTGATTTGAGTGGCCAATGAAGTGCTTCCACGTAAAGCTTGGCTCCGTGACATATGTTTTGTGCGTAGAGCTCTTCTCTATGATTTTGCTCCAATTGAGCCCTATGGGCCAGTAATTATGTATATGTATGTGATGGCTACTCGGCCACAACAATAACAACGAATGTGAGTCTCATGCATATAATATTACATGATTGAACCCAGTGAATGAATATTAGTGAATTATATGATATGTGTGTTTGATCCAGTGAACTCATCAATGATGGTTCACTCATTGAGTTCGCAAAACTCATCAAAATTGCAATGTTGTCTTTTCAGGACAGAGGGGCGATTCATTTCACTAGGAACTCCACTGTTGTACAGATTGTGTTTGGGTAAGAGTGGTCATGGCTCAAAGGTCGATCAGCTGGGGTTCTTTTGGGTGGTCTAGATAACTTTGATGCACTTTCCTCATTCATGTACTACTATTGTATTAGGTTTCTGATGATGCACATATGGATAATGTTGAAAGTTAATGGAGACTTCGATTTTGTGAAATGCAATGAGGAAAAGAAGAAGAAGAAGAAAGTTAGTTTTAAAATATTGTGATCTTCTTACGATACTTTATAAGTGAATTATGTTACCATGCCTTATGAAGGAAATGTAGCGATCGAATATAGCTCGCCCTTATCGTAAGTTATGTACCGGAACGACCTCTGGGTGTTCCTGTGGGTACCCTGCGGTAAGGGGGCGCGACATTCCCTCTCATTTTGACATATCCTCTATAATGCCCAAGTCAATCACTAGTCATCAAATTGGCTTCCTTGCAAGGCCAGTCACCATTGATGAATGTAAAGGTTTAGTTTTCAATTTGAATCCTAACAAATTTCCTGCTCGTAATGGATTCAACGAATGTTTCTACTAAAAAGCCTAGGGCTTATCAAAATAGACGTTTGTGAAGCTATTTTGGAATTCTTTTCCAACTCAAAGATGGTGAAAGCTTGGAATTAAACATATCTATACTTAGTCCCTAAGTCACCTAATCTCTCCTCCTTGAAGGACTTTCGCCTTATTTCCTAATTCAATATATTTGACAAGATAATATCAAAGATGTTGGCCTTCTAGATTAAAGGAACTGTCCTTTTTATTATAAATGTAGGTTAGACAACCTTTATAGAGGGTAAAATTATAGGTGATAATGTCTTAATGGCTCAAGACTTGCCTAAAAATTATCATCTACAAGTTTTAGGTACTAAGAGCCTTAGGATTCTTAGGCAGGTTCATATCTTGTACATATAAATCATATATAGTAATTTCTCTACTTTGACTAATATATTATATTCAACCAAGACACACTAAAAAAATACCGGTAATCTTTCAAAAGCACTCCAAGTTATATTTATGTGCATATGAGTCGTGCAAAACAATTCAGCTTAATTGAAGCTTTAAAACACTCTTCTAACATAGGATTTTTTTCTATCTTGTTTATTTGTGTAACCTGCGCGGGATTTAAAAAAAAGGGCCTTACGAGGGATTTTTCATGTTCTTCAATGAGAGATGTGCAGCTTTAGTTTACGAGAACAAGGTGAACGAGAATCCCTATTTTGTTGCAAATGAAGACTCTTTCTTTCTGATGTTTTGTCCATTATTCCTAACTGACATAGATGTGGCGAAGATTGGTGGAGATGATTGAGACTACGAGAAAGAGGGAAAGAGATTCCCTTGTGGAGAGGTGTTTATCGATGAATTATATGTCTTCAAATGTCCTGGAAAGCCAAGGAAGCATCGAAGAACGAGCTGGAAGGGTACAAACGAAGTGTTTCAACCCGAGAAGTCAAGTGAGTGAAATTAACAGCTGCTTTATGTCAAGCAAAGCACTTGCGGCTAATTAAACTGGTATATGCTTGTCAGTTTACACTTGGGGATGAAAATCCTTTGGAAGCTCACTTGTTTGCACCCTTTTGTGTCATTTAACGGGACTTGGAGGGTGCTGCCGGGTCCAGAAAGCAGTATAACTAAATATAAGAGACAGATGTCAGATTATACTTGGTCTTAGCTTTACTCACACTTGAAACTTTGATAATAAATATAAAAAAAAAGACAAATAGAGAACTCAAAAATCTTAATATAATTTAATAATTGTGTATGTCCGAGTCGTAAGTCGTGACAGCAACACCACCTTTATAGCGTAGATGTATACAACACGATGCCATTAAATAAAGCTTCCTTTCACCCGGTCACTATTTCTTTAGCCTTTTCTTATGGCGCTTCAAACAGTTACATCTTCTCTCGCTCAATAAACCAATGGCACAACCTCTGTCAGAAGCCGACGCCGGCGCGGCCTTCGTCCTCGAATCGAAAGGTGAGAACGTCTTTTGTCTACATAGTAGAAGTTTCTCCACTTTGATGACCACAACCACGAAAGCAGCAGGGAAGGGTGACGTCTTCTCGCGTGCGTGAATTAAGTTTGTATCATATTGCAGGGAAGTGGTGGCACGCGGGGTTCCACTTAACGACGGCCATAGTAGGGCCGACGATACTATCGTTGCCGTATGCGTTTAAGGGATTAGGGTGGGGATTAGGATTCACGTCGCTAACGGTGATGGGAATGGTTACTTTCTACGCTTACTATCTAATGTCAAAGGTGTTGGAGCACTGTGAGAAAGATGGTCGCCGTCACATCCGCTTCCGCGAGCTAGCCGCCGACGTTTTAGGTAAACGTTATTTGACCAATTTGCAATTACCTATAATAAGACTGTGTCTTCTTCACTAGCAATTAGGGTACCATAGGATTCATTGTTAATTCATAGTAATTACCAATTGCCGGCTTATTTTCTTGTTCACATCGTTCTACTTCTTTCACTGTCTGTGAGGAGCACCAGATTACAGCAAACCGAAAAACGGTAATTTTGGTTTGGTGCATTAATACATAGAATATCTTCGTAGTCTACTTTGAAATATCTTTTTTCGATTTTCTTTAACTTTTGACAATAAATAAGGAAAAATACAATGTTTTAGTTTTTCCTTAAAATATATTATCCTTCGTTACTTAGTTTTCAGAATATAATATTTCTTTTCTCTTAAAATTAATAAAAAAGGAATAAAAATTATTGTCTTCGTTATAGCAAATAAACCATATCTTTTCATCCAATCATTTTATTTAATACTTATTACAATCTTATTCTTATGATCATTTCAATTAATGATTAATTTTTTAATTATATTTTCATGTGGAAATTGAAACTATATAAATTTTTTAAGTATTGGTGTTACATTACTTTTTTGTTAGAAATTTATATAATATTCTAAGTAATAACTCAATTTATTTTGATAGAATCATCAATAAATGTACTTTCTAATATGAAATTTAGATTGTAGAAAAATTTAATTCTGTTGGTAACAGAACTAAACTGTCATTATATTTAGAAAAAAGCAAAAGAGAGTTCAAACTGGATCGAGTTATAGACCGTTACCTTGTTTGTCCCGAAAATAGGACGGTACAAATTTTGCACTTTGAGAGCAATAAGAAAACGAAAATGCTAAGGAAAAAGGAGACCGGTTATTGCAGGTTGAGAATTTTTATTGGGATTTAAAAGACCCGCTTCATTAACCCTAACTTTAAGTTACAGATGAATTAGTAAGGTACTCTCTAGATTTAAATAAGATTGCAGGGTTGAACCATTTTTAAGGTCAGAGTTTTATTTCTGCAAGAGACTTATTTGATTCAAACATAAATTAGTTTAAATATAGATGACTTAAAAGTATCTTCCTATAATTAAAACTCTTTTAGAAATCTTAAAAAAAAGAGAGGATCCGCTTCATTTGATACGCATTTGTTTTCAGGGTTTTTGGGATAGGGACGCATGAAATAGGGTTTCATTTTCGTTGGGGTTGGTGGGGGGTGGGTTGAGGATGAGGATGAGGTTTTATAGCGACTGTCTGCCACTTCATTTAGAGCATCAACATACTTGGAAGTGATTGCAGTAATTAGTAACAGACGTGATAAGCGTTGACTTCAATACCATAGCTTTATTTAGTACTCCACAAATTTTATACTAGTGTTTAATTTTGCAACTTGATATTAAGAATCATAATTAGATCAGAAGCATCAGAATAGTAATAACTAAATCCATAATTTAGTTGCGAACGGAATATATTTAGAAGGGCATATTCGACTTGTTTGTCATTCTGTGGGATGGGATCAATTCTTATAGGTTTATATAAATTAAACGGCCGATTGCTTTTTCTGCTTTTAGAATGCGTCTGCGCGTGGGAGGGTAGTGGCTGGCTGGGCTCCGCTTCTTATCTCGGAATAAATCCATTGTTTCCCGTTAGAACCAGGTCAATCTGAATATTGATTAAAGCAGGGCAGTAGAGTATAGTGATTCGAGCCTGAATAAAAAGAATAAAATAATAAAGAGCGGAAATTAAGGATGATATTTGATCAACTTTGTCGTACAGGGTCCGGAAGCATGTTTTACTTTGTGATAACCATTCAAGCGGCCATCAACACGGGAATTGGTATAGGGACAATTTTACTTTCGGGGGAATGTCTCAAGGTAATTGTTTCGTTTCGTCTTCACTCTTCTAATCATGCATCATCATCCAACATAAATGTGGAATTTAATTATATTCAATTTCTTCTTGTTATTGCTCTTTGACCGAAATCCATGACCAGTAGTCTCAGTTGCTGCTTAATCATAGCAGATACGTATTCCTTTAATTCCTGGAAAAGCTTTCTATTCAAACCAACCAGTTAGATTTATGATTCCAAATCTTCCATTAGTGAATGCTGAGTTTCACCTTATTCACTTATAATATAAGACGGCATATCGAGTTACAAAAGAAGGAAAGTCTTGTCCCTAGTAGAATAGAGTAGAATATAAAGGATATATTGGTCACTGTATCGTTTTTGTCCAGAGAACGGGTCAGCGCACAATTGATAGCGATAGGAAACTATAACATATGACAAACCGATCGATTCCTTTAGAGCTTTTGAGGTCTAATTAAGCCGCAGGATAGAATAGATTTTGTTATAATAATGCCTTACCATGTATGCGCACGTATTATACATTTATTATATGTGTGATATAATGTAAAACGTTTGCGTTCAACCTTTCTTTTTCCTTTTATCAGACTCTTTCAACTATTGCAGATTAATTGAACTGCATGTACGTCATAAAATTTATAAAAAAATATTTTAAAAAGTAAATTTAACAGACGTATTCATTTATGTTAGTATATTTCAACTCTAAATATATATATATATATATATAACCCAATAGAATAATATTAAACTTTTAATCAAACTAATGTATAAGTGTTATGCAGCTTATGCTTATTTCGAAGAACACTAACTAAAAATATGTATAATGAGATTTAAATTTAATGTTGCAATTCTAAAGCATAATTGTCAAAATTAATCTTATATTTCTATTATCATAAAAGTAACTATTATAAAGGTTTTTCATAATAAATCTAAAGACAAATTTTAAAAAATAGATAATTAAATTTTTATTATTAATATACTCTTTTTTCAATATTTTTATAGATCTTGTATTAATTATCATAATAATATTGGTTTAAATAATAACTAAAGTTACATAGACAATAAATTTTTTTAATACATTTCCTTTTATTGATGAATTTTTTATATATTTGTAAATTTATTTTATTTAAAATTTTGAAAAAGTTAAAATTTTTATATGCAAAAAATCAAATTAGAAAAAGGAGTTTCTTTCATTGGACAGATGAAAAATATGTGAATCTTGTCCTATAATATATATTTTTCCTAATGATTGCCAAACTTTTTCGTTCAGTAATAGCCGTAGAATAATCCTACTTTTTCTTATATCATTATTCTAATGATTTTGGCTCTTTGAAGATAATGTACTCGAGTCTTTCGGCGCACGGACCAATGAAATTGTACCATTTCATAGCGATCGTGACGGTCGTTATGATAGCTCTTTCTCAGCTCCCGACCTTCCATTCCCTCAGACACCTCAACATGGCTTCGTTACTTTTAAGTCTTGGTTACACCTTCATTGTGGTTGGTGCCTGCATCCATTCAGGTATGCTTAAATAAAAGTTTCAGTTCATACGCAACTATTTTCACTTTGCAATTTCGTCTCCCATTTATGTGGTTGCCGACTAGACTGACAAAACTATTGGAAATGAGACCTCAAAACTGACGGCCCATCGTTCCCGAAATTCAAGGCATAAGGACACATGACCAATTTATTTAGCTCCAGATGTCCACTCTCTTGTGGAATTGCTTCAACAAATCAGCCTCCTCCTGGACCATCCCTCTGCTAGTCAGCTTACCACATAACAAATAGTTGAAACTGAATCACGGCAGGGTCCCAAGTGGGCCAGTATTGTTTAATGAATATAGTAGTTAATGTTGAATTAAGGGTTAGAATTTAGAAATTAAAACACGACAACTTAAAAGCATTTCCCTGGTTCAAATGTTTTTGTAGATACGTTTCTTTTGTGCGTAGTATAAGGTTTTGCGTGTGCAAGCTTAGTACCACCTTATCCATCCTTCAAAAGCCGAATACCCCTTGCCCGCATGTCGGGGCTCTGCAGCTCCAAGGAGCAACTCATTCACCTCTTAGTCTCCTAGTAGTAAAGCTTTCAAGTTAGCTAATCAGCTAGCAATGGTTCACTTTTAAGGAAAAACTTGGGCTTAAATACGCACAGTTTTTATATTCTAAAACTTGATAACTTACTCAAGTTCTCTTATTATTGTATTTTTTTGTTATATTAATATTATACTATTATGAATCATATGAAAACGGATTTTTAGAAATATAACATATAGCAATATTGAAAAATGAAATGATTTTTTCACGGCGAAGTTGTGTTGAGAAATAATATTATAGGATACAATAATTTTTCTTTGCCTTTTACTCTTCTTTCATAATACCACATTTTTTTATTTCATTTCATTTTATTCCTGCCCTCGCAATTGACTAATTAATCCCCCATGAATATTTTTGTTTCCGTGACAGTGACTGTAGAATGACTATATTATATATATGTGGATGAGATTTTGATTCTTTGTTGTTAGTGTTAGTTTCTTCTGAAAGGTTCCTCAAGATTTTGACTTCTTTAATATAATTGCAAGTAGAACAAATGAAATTATGTCGAATTTTAATCAGCTATGAATTATTGCAGCAAATGCGTTTCTTTGTTTTCTTCTGGCAGTGACAGCAGCCTTCATTGTTATGTAGGTCTTTCAAAGATTAGCCCTCCAAAGGACTATTCTTTGGAATCATCGGAGAAAGCAAGGATCTTAAGTGCCTTCAATTCTATATCCATACTAGCGGCCATTTATGGCAATGGAATACTGCCCGAAATACATGTAACTAGCTTCCCACCACTAAATTCTTTACTTTGCTTAACTTTTAAATTAAACTCCTACTTCATGATACACCCGGAGAAAGAAGCACCATTCCCCAACTGACCAGACCAAATAAATTTTATTATTTGACTATCCTGTACAATTGGGGAACAAATCCTTTGCTCCGATTATCTGTGCCACTCTGTTTCCTTTATCATCCATTCACACATATTATGATAAGAGGAGCATAGTGGCATAGATAATTGAAAACAGTAGATTTGATCCCAACACGGTTGTATTTTAAAAGATGCTTGGAGCACTCGCACCATACATCTTTTGCAATATATACCATTAATATTGTGGCACAAGAACTCCGATAATTATGATATATTTGTTTTTATTTATTATTTATTATTATTTTTAAATTTAGTAAAAAAATATTTGTTTGATTTTTTAGTTCTTTTCTTAATTTTGGTTTTTTCAATTTTCATAAATTATGAAAGTTATAAAAAGTGATTTTTGTTTTTTGATTTGTTTTTTATAATATGATATTCTAACGACTAAATATATATTATTTAATACTAATTATAAATAATTTAACTCAATTTTAATAATTAATTTAAAAAATGAAAAAATATTTTTAAATCTTATCTAATATATAATTATTACACATAACAAGTAAACACATTTTATTTTTATTTTAAAAATATAAATCAAAAATAAAAAATAGAATTGAAACTAAAATATCTCTTAGTTATTATCCCTGTCATGTATTACAATAGATTGAGATTAGAAGATTATATAACGTTCTTGCTAGAAAAACAATTGCTTGACATGATTTTGATACTAATTCACGCAGGCGACCTTGGCTCCACCTGCCACGGGGAAGATGGTAAAAGGCCTCATAATGTGCTATTCAGTCATCTTTGTCACTTTTTATTCAGCTTCATTTTCTGGGTATTGGGCGTTTGGAAACAAATCTAATTCAAACATTCTCAAGAGCCTAATGCCAGATGACGGACCTGCCTTGGCTCCAGAATGGTTACTAGGTCTCGCTGTTGTTTTTGTTCTACTTCAGCTCTTGGCTATTGGCCAGGTAATGAGCCAAATCACTTAATGATTATGTGCCAAATGGACAAGTTAGATGACCGTTCTGAATGTTTCAAGTGTTTCATGGGATTCTTGTCCACATAAAAAACAGGTTTATTCCCAAGTAGCTTATGACATCATAGAAAAGCAGTCGGCTGACGTGAATCAAGGGATATTCTCCAAAAGAAACTTCATTCCCAGGCTAGTTCTCCGGGCACTTTATATGATATTCTGTGGCTTCATGGCATCAATGTTACCGTTCTTTGGAGACATTAATGCTGTTGTGGGAGCTATAGGCTTCATTCCTCTGGATTTTGTCCTCCCAATGCTTCTCTACAATATGAGCTTCAAGCCTCCAAAATCGTCCCCCACCTATTTGATCAACATGGCTATCATAGTTATCTTTACAAGTGCTGGATTAATGGGGGCCTACTCGTCCGTAAGGAAATTAATTCTTGATGCCAACCACTTCAAGCTCTTTAGTGATGATGTGACTGACTAATCCTTTTAAGCACAGACTACGCCTGACAGAAACTAGATAACATGTTCAGCGTTGAAATATTATATTGTACATTATGACTGTCAATATTATTGATTAATTTGTTTATTACATAGAAAGGTGTATAAAGTATAAACTATAAAGAGAGAATATTTATCTAGGCATGTACTTAGTAATAAATAACTCCTAAGCTTCCACGACGGTGGACAGGATGTTAAAAAGTGGCTTTTCCCTACATTTTATGTTCACCATGCTTCCTAGTCTCTTCATTCCTACATTCCTTGCTTCAAAATGCTTCTTTCTCAAGCTCATCCACTGTTTGCTTTCTTTACATTTCTCCCTTAAGCTTGATTATACTAATCATCCCCACTTCCACCTGCTTGGATCAATTTCTGCCTTACTACTACTCCAGAGATCGTCTTGGAATGTCCTCTTTTTCCTCCATTACTCTTTACCGTTTAAAGTAACCACTTTTTGAATTATGTCCTGTCTTCATTTTTTTTTCCTGGGATAGAAATCTAAGAGACAGAATCAGACCTTAGCAAAGTCCCACTTTTGAATTTCTCCCCTAACCTTGAAACTAATAGAACTCTAGTCTTTGAACACTAGAGTTATGTAATATTATTGAATTATATCAGTAGTATAAACCCTTACAGTAGAGATATCTAATGATTCCCTGTCCAGAGCTGAAAGCTCCTCAGAAGGTTTAGCTAACCTTCTGTCACAAATTCTTCTATATTTTTCTCCCTACTCTCACAAACTCAGAAGGTTTAAAAACTATTGTGTTATATTATTTTTTAGCAAAATATTTTAAAATTGTTGCAAACATATTATTACTTAAGGCCTTTTTTACTGTGGTGCAATTTATCCAAGAACTAGATCCGTTGAGATAGTATAATTAGCTAAGCACCTCACTTGCCATAATTTTACCCAATTGATGGTTGTTGCATCAAATGTACTTATTCTCACAAACTTAAGAATTAACGCCATTACATTTTCTTCACTCCATTTTCCTCAAGTCAAAGTGCACATCGCAATGAAAAAATATATAATTTTTAAATTTTGATTTCTCAACTTAATAATATGTTAGCTTTCAAACACTTGACCTCTCCTCCATAACTTAAAAGATATTTCTAAAGTTTCCTAATTATACTAAAAATAGTTACCTGTTGATGTTTATACGTTAAGCCAAATTTTTATATAGTATAATAAGCGAACGGTTATATGTCTAAATTACCTGAGAAGAAATAGCAAAAGAAGATGGAAGGAAAATATAGTTAAGTTTCACATTTTGTCCGTCATTCTAAGGGTGAAAAATGTTATGTTTTACATTTGATTGAACTCGAAATTTAAATGTTAAATCACTGTACCGTTAACATACATAAGTTATAACACTTACGATTTCTCATCACCAAATTTCCACCATTTTGGCTCATACCATTGCCTTCCCCTGAAAAAAAAAAAGGATAGTAAAAAAGAATAATCTCTTAAAGCCTTTCTTCTTTTTGCTTCTGATAAGCAAAATTCCAATAACCTTACTATCTTAAATAGCAGATTGAAGTAAGAACATATTAGACCTTGGGCTCCATAGTAAGAACATATTAGACCTTGGGTCACTATGGAGCCAGAAAAAGAAACCAAGCATAATTTAGAATGTGATCCTAACTTATCACTCATAAATAGAACATAAATAGTTTATATTATACGTACAAAATAAAAACCAAAGGACCAACGAGGTTCTGAATATAAATTTCCTTCAAACTGATGAGAATAAGAGATGACAAGCTAGGAATTTTATTGTAGCACCCCACTCCCGCGAGACTCGAACGCGACATCGACGGTGATATCCGAGCTCGCGATCCGCGAGAGTGGTATGCTAGAGCAGTCAATGCAGTTTAAAAAAAACTCATTATGACATTTTTTTTTTGAAAACAGTCGAGTACGCGGAAATAATAAACGGTTCGGGCTCGTGATACGAAAACCCTTTTTAGTCATACACTTTATCAAAGATCACATTTCAATACAATATTTATCAATTAGGGCCCTCAAACAATTCAGTACTATTTTTGCGGAATATAAATTTACACATAATTCAAAATGACACAAATGCAGACGTGAACTGATCCCGACTTCAAACACCGACTCTCTTGCAGTAATCATACTCCCGTTCCACTAACGGGGTACTCTTCAATACCTGAAAAATAATTGCAATGTTGGGTGAGTTTGCGAACTCAATGAGAAACCATCATCGATGGTCCACCCAACGCATGCATATACAATCAATTCATATCATAGCACATATTAACACATTCCAAATTATCCCATGCATTGCCAATTTTACACATATAAGGCGTATCGCCTTTCACACAAATCACATTTTATCATTCATATATATGATGCACATGTGACACTTTTCCATTTTCATTTCGTTGTTGTGACCGTGCGCCTGAATTGTCCCAGTGACGGGCATATTGCGTTGAGCCTGAGGCTCTGATACTCGTTGGGCGTGATATGCCCTGATACATTGAGCCAGTGGCTCTGTAAACATTGGACCAGAGGTCCTGTGCGTTGAGCT
>JANITW010000236.1:49382398-49393232 GCA_027564335.1 Erythroxylum williamsii | reverse complement strand
CTCTTTTTCTTCTTCTCCCCTTCACTTCCACGACATTCCTCTTCTCTCCCTCTTAATTTTCGAAAATCTCTTCTTCTTTTACTAACCCATTTAATTCCTCCTCTCTTTTATACTACTACTTACCCTACTTAAGCCCATAAGCCCATTTCTTCACTTATTCTTCCTCCTTTCTCATTCTCTCTTAAATCCTACTCAAGCCCACTTGTCTTTAAGGCCCAACTTATTCTTTCTTTTCCTACTTCATTTAAAGCCCATTTCATATTATCTTCTCTTTTCATTTCATTTGGACCCAAAGCCCAATTAACACATTTACTAACATTAATTCTTAACCTAACTCATTAAACGAATAAATGTCAAGTTAATTAATGCTAACATAATTTACTTAATTACTCTAATCATGATTAACCTTAAAAAAAAATTTTGGGGCTAACACAAATTCATAAACACACATGCATATAAAAAGTAATGCGAAAATGTAAAGGAAAAGAAATTTACTTCCTTTGGGATGCCTCCCAAGAAGCTCCTTTGTTTAGGATCATTGGCTCGACTCCTTTTTCTCCTCATGTGACAAAATTGTGATCTTTAGATATTACAGTTAGCACCACTTCCAAGTGAGGTAATTCCGGATGGAGCCTTAGTTGATCATCATCCTCATTTAGCGTCTTCCCTATCCTCTGATTCTCAATCTCGATTGGGTCCATACACTCCGAAAATATTTCGAACGTCTCTTCACCTTTTTCTTTATCATTTAACTCCTCCAATCTGTTATGTAAAGGTAAAAAGTTAGTTTCAAGAATAATCATAGACTCAGTGCTTACTTCCGAGCTAAAAGAGATATGTCCTTTACGGCTTCAAGCTCCTTCTCAAGTTCTTCGGCACAAACAATTCGTTGAGGGTTAACCTCAAAACTCTCAAGCTCCTCATCACTTTGTAAAGTTTCCGAATAAACGTCCATTGGATAAACCTTGGGTTGATACATTGGCTCATCTTCGCTTTAAGATTCTAGGCGATTGAGCCTTATTGCCATCTGACCCAATTGGTGTTCCATGCTTTGTTGGCTTGCTTTTGTTTAATATCAGAATTCTTGCAATTGTTGCTACATATTTTGTAGAAATTGCAAATTGATAGCAGAAATATTATTAACAAGTTCTTTTAAAGAAGCAATTGAATCATATTGGCTCTCCGAATCTTGGGCATTAGACCATGTATTTTTTGGAAATTGCCTTTCATCCTTTTAGAATTGTAGAGTATTCTCCTGTAATTGCAAAATCAACTCTTCCAAAGATAGTCAAGAGTCGTGATAGGAAGCTTCTGGTCTATATGAGAATTGTTGTATGTCCTGCAAACTATCATGGAAGTAATTCTAGTGATCATCCCATCCATAACAAAAGTGAGGTTGATCAGTCCAAACATTGTTATAGGATTGAGATTACAAGTCATAAAAGAAATTACTTCCATCCATATCGATTTTTAAAACATGAAATAAAAATTGAAAAGATCACAAAATAACAGGAAAGAAATCAATTACGAACAAATATATACAAAACGTCAATTATATCACAAACAAAAACTAAAACACCACATTCTCTGGTAACGGCGTCAAAATTTGACCGCACGTCATTATGCTAGTCAAAATAAAATAACTAGACTACTACTATAGCAGTGGTGAGTCTAAGTCGATCTCACAGAGAATGTATCTAAAGTTTATGAAATGAAAGTAACTAGTGTTTAGGTTTAACGGGAGGTTTTGGATTTTTGGAATAAGAAAATAAAATGAAACTAACTAATAAAAAATTAAAGAAAACATACAAAAAAATGATAAAAGTGAGAAATTCAGTAGGGACCTGGTTCTTTAGTTCAATCTCGGCCTACACCCTTATTAAGCACATTTCATTAATTTGTTGTTCTTTAACCTCTCCTAGCAACTATTAATCGTGGGTTAACAATTAACCGAGTTTTCCCATATATTTTGTTTAATCAAGATACGATCGTTAATTAAACCTAACCACCGAACAACCTAGGATACGATCTCTAAATTTAATTAGGCAGTAGCATTACGAATTACGAAAATTGATTAATCAAGGCAATAACCACATATGATGCGTCATTTAACCTAGGTCATGTTATCCCTAATGATTATGAATCATTAGTCGCTACACATGAATTTCAATATAATAATTACGGGTTATATCGAAATTCTAGCAACGATTTTGCAATTAATGATTCAATGAACACATTAAAATTATCAAATAGGATAACACAATCAATTTCTAATAAGAAAAAGAAGCAACAAAATAATAAAAATATATACTTAACTAGGGTTATCAGCATTGATGTCGCCTCTGAACTGACATCGAGATGCCTAACTTTTTATGGGGCTTTCTTAAAAAAAAATACTTCAACCCTGTATTATAGTGGATACTGAAGATCATTTCACTACCTAAGCTCCTTTCAATTGCACTACAGCCTCCACTGTTCTACTTGCCCACTGTAGTGTGATTTGACAATTAAAGATTAGTGCTCTTAGTCACGCAACTCCTCTTCTTGCAGGCTTCTCCACACCTGAGTCAGCAAGTTGCACCAACCCGTGCCTGCACACCTGCTGCGCCTCTATGCTTTGCGCTAGCTTATTGATGGGACAAATAAGGGTCACCATCAATTAAAACCTTGCTCTACTTTCTCCTTTAAGTAGCGCTATTGCGTTATCACTACGAAAATTTAGCATACGCATGCGTAAATGCATGGGTTAAACGCACAGCGCATGCATTAAATGCATGCGTTTTACTCCTAGCCCACAGCCTTCTCTTCATGTCGCTTCAAGCTCCATTCGAAGTTGTTTTCGTTGCTTTTGGCTTCCAAGCTTGGCCACTTTAATTATTCTTTGTTCGTTTATTTTTCTTATCTTCTTTTTGACTTTTTTTTCTTTTATTTGCTAAAGATAAACAAAAATAAATCTTCAAAAAATGGCCCACATGTAATTTTTTCGACTTACTTTAACTTCTTTACTTTCAAATTGTACCTAAAATCATATATGAGTTAAAGTGAATATCTTAAGTATTTTTATGTCAATAATCTCTAAATATTATGGGATAATTTCATAATCAATTAAGCACCTATTAGCCCTAGACTAATTATTTTTTGGAAATTGCCCTCCATCCTTCTAGAATTGTAGAGCATTCTCTTGCAATTGCAAAGTATTAGTTTTCACAATATTATTCAACTCTTCTAAAGATGGATCAGAGTCATGATAGGAAGCTTCTTGTTGTACGAAAATTGTTGTGCATCCTGCAAATTATCATAGAAGTAATTTTGACGATTATCCCATCTATAACAAAAGTTAGGTTGATCAATCCAAACATTGTTATAAAATTGAGAATATAAATCATAAAAGAAATTAATTTCATCCATATCGATTTAAAAAAAAACACAACCAAAAAAATGAAAAGATCATAAAATAACTGAAAAGAAATCAATTATGAACAAATATATACAAAACACCAATTAAATCATAAATAAAAACTAAAACACCGAACTCCTTACAACGACACCAAAATTGACCGCGTATCGTCATGCTAGTCAAAATAAAATAACTAGGCCTACTACTATAGTAGTGGTGAGTCTAGGTCGATCCTATAGAGAGTGTGTAAAGTTTATGAAATGAAATTAACTGGTGTTTAGGATTAACAAGGGGGGTTTGTTTTTGAAAGAAGAAAATAAAATGAAACTAACTAATAAAAACACATTAAAGAAAATATACAAAAAATGATAAAAGTGGGAATTCGGTAAGGACTCGATTCTTTGGTTCAATCTTGGCCTACATCCTAATTAAGCATATTTCATAAATTTGTTGTTCTTAACCCTCTCCTAGCAACTATTAATCATGAGTTAATAATTAACCTGAGTTTTTCCTTAGGTTTTGTTTAATTAAGATACGATCCTTAATTAAACCTAACCACCAAATAACCTAGGATACAATCTCTAGATTTAATTAGGCAATAATATTACGAATTAGAAAAATTGATTAATCAAGACAACAACCATATACGATGCGTCATTTAACTTAGGTTATATTATCCTTAATGATTACGAATCATTAATTACTACACATGAATTTATCATAATAATTACGGATTATGTCAAAATTCTAGCAATGGGTTTGCAATTAATCATTCAATGAACACATTAAAATCATCTTTACACAATACTCAATGGGTTCATACACAAATAACCAAATAATAACGAAAATCGGATTATTCATACATAATACCCAAATCAATTAACATAGGATAATACAATCAATTTCTAATGAGAGAAAGAAACAACAAAATAATTAAAAAATACTTAACCTAGGTTATTAGCATCAATGTCACCTCCGAATCGACATCGAGACGTCTAGCCTTTTATAGGTCTTTCCTAAAAAATTGCTTCAGCTCCTATATTATAACCTTCACTGTTCCTTGATGTGACAAATAGAGATTGAGGGTTTAAACTTACTGAATACATCCCAGCTGCTACCCCTCTCACTGTTTTCTTCAAGCCAAATCACAACCACCAGCTGCAAACCCTCCATATGCCCACATTGCCCTCTACTGTAGCCTGATGGGATAAATAAACCTTGAGGGTTTATTATCCCAGCACAATGTTTATTCCACGCACTTGCGTCTCTCCTCTGTGGCACTCCCTGTACATTTTGAATAAAATGCACACACGCTGCATTGTGCGCATCATTTCCTGCACAGCGCACACCTGCCGTTTTGCCCTGGCATCCTAGTTTCTTGTTGTGCTGCCGTATTGTCCTCCTTTTTAATTCTTCTTTATTCTTCATTTTTCTTTCCTTCTTCTTGATTTTTATTTTCTTCTTTTTATCTGTAAAAACAAGCAAAAATAAATCTTTAGAAAAATAACCCAAATACAATACTTTCAACTCACTTTAATTTATTTGCTTCCAAATTGTACCTAAAATTATATATGAATTAAAGTGAGTATCTTAAGCATTTTCATGTCTTTAATCGCTAAGTGTAATTGATTAAATATATCAATAATTAAAAACATATCAACTAACCAGTACAATCTATGCCCTAATACCTGTTGTAGAACCCACAATACTGTTGTTTTGGTTGGCCATCTTTATGAACTGGCCGATGATGAGAGGCACCAACTAGATTCGCTTGACCTCTTCTTAGGCTCAAAGAAGTTCTTTCTTGAGATTATTCTATTTATCTTTGATGTACTTTTCTTGGATGTCAATGAACTTGAGTTGTCATTGGATAGACTTGAGGCAACTATAAAGGTCCTCTTATTGGTGGTGAACAAGTCAATAAGGTTGGATTTTGTTGTCAAAATCGATGGCGGTAGGGGAGTGGAGACTAAAGTGCGACAAGGGAACTAGGAGAGTAGAGAATGATTGGGAGAGAAGACACGATGAGTGAAGAACGAAAGAACTAATGTGTGGAAATTAAATGAAAGCAAAATGAAGTCATTTTGCTTCTCTGTAACTCTATTTTGATTGAAGTAAAATGACATCATTTTGATTAAGTAAAGCAACATTGCACTATCCAATTCTTAACTAAGTAAAACGATATCGTTTTGATTAAGTAAAACAACATTAAACTTTCCAATTGTTAACTAAGTAAAACGATATCATTTTGCTTAAAAGCAAAATAATGTCATTTTATTGTTTGAAGTTAGTTTTTTTTTCTATAATTAGTTTTCAATTACATGAATTTAATAATATCATGATATAATATAATATAGAACTAGAGCAACAATTTTGGATGTTGCATATACAAAATTTATTGTAACTTTTTTAAAATTTTGTTTCCTTTTTCTTATATGTAGCAACAAATTATTATTTTCATTGCTTTTTAATAATATTAAAGACAACACTTTTAAAATTGTTGCGATATATTAATTTTTAGCAACACATTTTTAAATTGTTGCAAACTTATTGTTGCCTAAAACATTTTTTGTTATAGTGCAACACTGTTCAAAATTTAGTCAAAAGTTTTAGATACTTGACTTTCACATGCCTAAATATTATAAACGTAGTTGGATTAGTCAATAAATATATGCAGAAGGCAAAGTAGGATCACTTCATTGTAACAAATTTGTTTTAAAGATATGTTAAAGGTATAATAAATCATGATTTATTTTATACACATTCTCAAGATTTAAAATTGAGTGGCTATTCAAATAGTGATTATGGTGGAGACTTAGATGATCAAAAGAGTACCTCTTGATATTAGCTTCATAGTCACAAAGAAACCAACAAATAGTTGTTCATTCGACATGTGAAACCCAGTATATCAAGCAGCATATACATTTCAAACAATATGGTTGAAGAATATTTAAAGTGAGTTATATAAGGTCTAATTACAATATACATGGATGATAAATCTGCTATATCACTTATGAAGTGTCATATAGCCGAAGCAAACATATAAACATAAATATCATTTTATTTGAGAGCAAGTGTAAGACAAAACTGTAGAGCTCATTTATTGCAAAACTAAGACAACTTGTGGATAATTTTACAAAGCCTTTGAAGATTAATGTATTTCACAAATTCATAGAAAAGCTTAACATGCAAAGTCGGGTTTAAGGGAGAGTGTTAAAAGACAAACCCGTGTAGAACTCTTATGGGTTCTTCTAGACATAACAAATGAGTTGTATTACTTAGGCTTATCACTTTGTTAGCTATCAAAGTTCATTAATTATCACTATTAGTTAGAGTTGTTGTTAGCTATCAAAGTTGGTGAGTAAACTAACTTTCATGCCTATAAAATGCCCCTAGCATTTTTAATGTATGTATGAGAGAAAAATAGAAAAAATAGGGCAATATGGAGCAAATGCTCATATAGCAGCAGCTAGAGTGAAACGTTGTTTTATTATCAATATATTGTTGTTTGTCTACTTTGTTTTCTAACAAAACTCTCAAAACTACAATAGTCAACCCAGATATCGAGACAGTAAGTTATGTAAATATTGTATTATAATATTATGACTATTGTCAAATTCATATGAATTAGATTTTAGTTTACTATCTTGGTGTCTACGTGAATATTATATTATGATATATGAATATTTGCCAAATTCTTATGAATTAGATTTAATGTTTACTATTTTAGTGTGTTACTAAAGAATCACACGTATTTTGAATCTGGAGGACAATTTAGGAGAACAAAATTCAATTATAAATAATTGAGAATAGAAGAACCTCATTATAAATGTTAAATTACATTTATATGCATTAAAAATGGGCATCTATTCCTAGTTAAAGAAACTAAAGCAATTGAAAGTTGGGCAAGGGTAAGGATGTGATGCATTGTGATACAACAAAGTTAAGATCGTTTTATTGATTGAAAGCTATATATTCCTAATAGGTATAATGCAAAAACCTCTCAGAAATATGCTATTAGAAAAATACATTTTAAATCAACCACTGGAAAGACGTAAAAGAATACATTTAACGTGCTAGCCCTAATCTATTATAATCCAGAACTTCCAAGGGGTAACTGCATGTGCAGTTGCTAAGAGACAAAAGAAAAGAAAAGAGATAATAGTAATTTTATGAATAGAAAGAAAAGAAAAGAAAATTAAAAGAAGATGTATAGCGAAATTTTGTTAGAAAATTAGCCTTATGATTAATATAATCCGATTTCTAAACATATAATCAACCAGAATCACACGCAGATCAAATAAACAATGATATATATATAAATAAGAACACTAACCTTGATCCATTGTATAGCGGAAGCATTAACAATAAAACTTGATGAATTTGTGTTCTTCCAAGTGAAGATTCAGAAACTGAATGTTTTCTCCTTATGGAATAGAGAAAACTTAACACAATCTTTTTTAGAGAAATTCTCAAGAAGTGAGTCTAACTTGGGGACCACAACCTATTTATAGTCGTCTATTGACTTACGGGTCATTGTGGGCCCATTAACCACAATGACTCGTAATGGGCTTCTATGCATTAGGCCCATACTAATAATTAATTAATATTTCTATAGGCCCAATTAATTTACTATAGTTAGATCACATTTTATTAGGCCTATAACCGAGATAGAAATCTACTTACATATATTTATACACGTGGCCCATAAAATTTTAACAATCTCCCACTTGGACTACGTGGGTTTCTGTATAATGTACTTAGAATAAAACTGAATGTGCATAAAATTGCTATCTCATTCCAAAAATATACCAAACCAATCTGGTCCATCAATTGTACTATTGTAGGATCAAAGTAGCTTTTGTCATCTAATTTTGTGACTAAATCGAACAATTGTCACAATACTAGCAGAATCAATGACATAGATCTAGTATGGATGCGTAACATGAAAATTACATGTGATGTGATCATAATCATGTCTATTTCCAACTGGTCCAAAATTTGTGACTCAAAGAGCCTCAAAACACTTTCTAACCTTATGCAAAATGCAATACTGCAACAGAAAGCAAATTCTATATGTTTAGAATTTTCAGATAAACATGAAATTCCTTAGATTTCATAAGCCAAATTCTATACAGAGAGATAACTTTAGACCTTGGAAACTTAAACCTTAAAACACAAAATTTAGATGTCGAAGAACATACATAGAACAAAAAGATTAAATCCCACTAAAGTGACATGCCTGACAGACCTATTACACCCATATTGGCCACATGTACATGAAACACTGAAGGTGGCAACCCTTTGGTGAGTGGGTCTGCGATATTAGAGTTTGTACCAATACGTTCTATAGACACTTGAAGATTCTGAACCCTTTCTTTCACAGCTAAATACTTGATGTCGATATGCTTTGATTCTGATGAACTCCAGTTGTTATTTGAATACAGTACAGTGGCTTGATTATCACAATAAATCTTTAGTGGTCTTTTTATATTATCAACCATTTGCAGCCCACTGATAAAATTTTGCAGCCATATTCCATGACATGATGCTTTATAGCAGGCTATATATTCTGCCTCTATAGTAGAAGAAGCTACAAGTTTCTGTTTTTCACTCTTCCATGAAACAGCTCCTCCACCCATCATGAAAACATAACCTGAGGTGGATCTTCTGCTATATAAGCATCCAGCATGATTAGAGTTAGTATATCCAACGATTTCTAAGCGCTCTGACCTTTTGTATGTGAGCTTATAGTCCTTTGTTCTTTGTAAATACCTCATAACCTGTTTTGCTGCTTTCTAGTGATCCATTCTCGGGTTACTCAAATATCTGCCCAACATTCCCGTTATGAATGCTATATCCGGACGCGTACATACTTGTGCATACATGAGACTCCCTACAACCGAAGCATAAGGGATTTTATCCATCTCAGCTTTCTGTGTGTCCAATTTAGGACATTGGAGCAAACTAAACTTATCACCCTTTGAAACAGGAGTGTCTCCTGGTGAACAATTGTGCATGCCATATCGACTTAGCACCTTATCAATATAGGACTTTTGAGATAGACCAAGTATACCTTCTTTACGATCCCGATGGATCTGTATACCCAAGACAAAAGATGCATCACCAAGATCTTTCATTTCAAAATTTTTTGACAGAAATTTCTTGGTTTCATGCAATAGACCCATATCCCTGCTTGCTAGTAGAATATCATCTACATATAATACTAGGATAATAAATTTTCTCCCACTAAACTTGATATATATGCACTGAACAATGATGTTTTCCTTAAAACCAAATGAGCCTATCACTTGATCAAATTTTCGGTACCATTGACGAGAAGCCTGCTTTAAACCCTAAATGGACTTCTTAAGTTTACAAACAAGATGCTTTAAACCATTGGATTCAAAGTTCTTTGGTTGCACCATGTATATTTTTTCATCAATGTCTCCATTGAGAAATGCTATCTTTACGTCCATTTGATGTAGCTCGAAATCATAATGAGCTACAAATACCATAATGATTCTAAAAGAGTTCTGTGTTGAAACTGGAGAAAAGGTCTCTTTACAATCAATGCCTTCCTTCTGAGTAAAGCCTTTGGCAACTAAGCGTACCTTATATCTTTCAATGTTGCCACGCGAGTTCCTTTCAGTTTTAAATATCCATTTGCAACCAATCGGTTTCACTCCTTTAGGCAACTCGACAAGATCCCAAATGCCATTGTCTGCCATTGAGTTGATCTCCTCCTTCATGGCTTCAATCCACTTATCAGAGTTTGAACATGATTTGGCTTGACTTATAGATGTCGGATCATCCTCCACCCCAACGTCAAATTCATGTTCATTGAGATATAAAATATAGTCATTTGATATTGCACTTCTCCTTTCTCTAGTGGATCTCCTAATAGGCACTTCTAATTGAGGTTGTTGATTTTCATTGCCTTGAACAAGCGATGTGTCCTGATCAACAGTAGGAGGTATGGTAGGTAAAATTGTGTTTTCAATATTATCCTAATTTACAATTTAAATAGTGTCAGGTATGGTTAACCCATCACTTTCAATTGTAACTGTAGTGGGAATGTTAACTCACTCTTATGCAAACACAATATCTTTATTTTGATTACTCCCACTATAATCAACATCCTCAACAAATTTGGCATTCCCTGTTTCGAAAAAGGATTTGGTTCCTTTTGATTTTTCCGGGTAACCTACAAAGTAGCAACTAATGGTTCTTGAGTCCAATTTCTTTTCATTCGGCCTATAAGGCTTAGCCTCATCTAGACAACCGCAGACATGTAAGTGCCTAATACTAGGCTTCTTATCTATCCATAGCTCGTACGGAGTTTTAGCTACTGCTTTGTTAGGAACTCGGTTTAGGATGTAAACTGCAGTTTTAAGTGCTTCACCCCAAAGTGATTCTAGTAAAGAAGAATGACTA
>JANITW010000236.1:49242524-49252873 GCA_027564335.1 Erythroxylum williamsii | reverse complement strand
ATTGTCATACATGTATGTACATACATATGCTTATGCAATCACTAATCATTTACCATGAATTTATAAGCTATAATGCAAGTGCAATCCAACATTTGCCTGTACTCAATCCAGACCCGATCCAAATTACCGATATACCCATCACACCGGTAACGGGATGTTACAATATTTCTCTCTTTTCTTGTCCATTTTCGTTCTCCCCTTTATTTATAAGCCAGACAATACTTCTTTTTCCGATTTTGCAATTAATGAGTCCAAAATGTCCATTTTATCCTTCCTTATAAGCTTATGCTCCTTAAAACTTAATTGTCTTGCCAAAAATGATCTTGAGCATTCTAACATAGCACTTTCTTACAGAAAAACGTCCGTCACTGTCTTAAGTTTCTAATGCCTCTAAACTCATTTGATTCGATTCAGTGATTCAAAAGATATACTTCAAATATGTTTGGACTGCTCTTGTCCATAGCAATATACTATATACAACTTCCATCTGAAATTTAAACATCTTAGTGACTGAATTAGATTACAATTTCTCCATAACATTTGTAGCTCCATGTCTCTAGTTCACCACGAATTAGAAATCATCTCATTTCGACCTCTACTGATTTAGAAAATATCAAAATACTGAAATATGCTCAGTGAGATAACACCAGTTCGTATGATTGAAGAACACACTCACTATACCCGTCTCACTCTTTTCACTTAATATCTCTCCCTAAATTTCAGATAGCCATGATTTTTTTTGTAGATGTACAGAAAATTCTTGAGAATCCAATGGTTCAAGAATCAAGTTATTCGGAGGTCTAGAGAAGAAGTTATGGTCAAAAGAAGATTCTATGTTTATGAACTCAATTGTACTGAACCTGTTTCGGGGAAACAGCCATAACTTTCTATAGAAAGTTCAGATTGAGGTGTTATTTGAATGGTTCGAAAGAGGACATGAAGATCCATAACTCTCATGAAGAACTCAAAGGCCAATTCTTTCATCTGTGGGGTCAAAAACAAAAGCAGACGATGATGATGTCATTTTGAGATGATGATGACATCATCAGACAATACAGATTGGGAAAATCTTCATAACTTTCCCTAAAGATATTAGATTAAGGTGTTCTTTATATGGTTGTAAAGATAATTGCAAGAGCTACAACTATTATGAAGACTTTAAAGGCCAATTCCAACGTTTTAAGGGTAGAAAATGAATCAGAAGGTAACAATGTGTAGTAATGGAGACGGTCAAACTGAGACGCAAAAAGTCAACTGAGACGATGAACAGTAACTCAGATGGTCAAACTGAGACACAAAAAGTCAAACTGAGATGATGAATAGTAACTGAGATGATGAACAGTAACTCAGACGGTCAAACTGAGACGCAAAAAGTCAACTGATACGATGAAAAGCAGACTTTGAAACCTCATAACTTGTAATTCTTGTATCTTTCAACTCCGATATCCAAAATTTACAAACTTTATATCGTTGGAAAGATAAAAGAAAGATATACAACTTTCTAGAAGGTAACTTTGCCAAAATCTATTTATATCAATACCAAAGATTCTCCCAAAATCAGAACTCGAATTTTACGATTAACTTTCAACGCCCTGCACCCAATTCTCAACTTCATGACAACTTTTGAAACTCTTAGAGACAGAACTGAAATTTGATGTCTTTATACAAAATATAGCCATTTATCTCTAGATTAATCCGAATCAAGAATAATCTTGTTTGGACAACTATTGAAAGCGTTATGACTAAAAGACTGAAGCATATTCAGTTAATATTTTCCAGATCACTACCAATTTTATTTCCAACCCTTTCCTTATCTCGACTCATACTTAGATCACTCTCTCCACTCCTTCTACTCCTTGTTTTCAGGAAAATAACATTTAATATCAATTATACCCGAAAGTTATCAATGAGTGCACATACCACTTTTATGCGAAAACATTCTGTTTTTATGTGCATATATACTAATATGATGCATGAGCAAGAAAATGCATTGTCTTGATTTCTTTTTGAGCTAGCATAAACTGAAGTTTCGGGTTCTAACCCTTAATAGGGGCACGGGATGTTAAAAATAATATTACCACTTCCATTGGAATTCTATCTAACACAAGTTAAAGAAATATAAAATTAAGCCTACAAATTTGAAAACTAGTAAGTAAAAATATAGCCTGCGGGTTTAGTATTTGTGGACCAATTTGACAAATAAGCTTCACCTTCACAAAAGAAAAAGTCATGTACACTTCTAAAAGATCTCTTCCCCTCAATAGTTTCTAGCACAATAATTTGTTAAACATAGATACCAAATAGAAAGTGGGAGCCATATCTCTACTCTTTACAAAGTACATTAGAACTAGCATCTTAACTCACCACTTTAGAACTAGCATCTTAACTCACCACTTTAGACTAGAGGTTATAAAATATACCACCAGAGAACACACACCAAAAGATTCAACTAAATGAACAAAATTATAAAAGAAAACGATAATAAGAGGCCGAAGATGATTGGGAAAATGGTAGAAGAATCTCATTGATATAAGAAGAAAATTGGTCAAAGAACTTCATTGATATAATAACATACTCAAAATTCTTCTTATACTTGATACAAAGACCAAGCTTATTAATTGCTTCTGATCCATAAGTATGTATACTTAGGATGCAAGACACGATTGCATAATTAACATTTAGGAAAAAGTATCTGATCACACTTTAGTGAAAAACTAAACAAGCAAATTGTTATTGGGAATTTACTTTGATGGATATCTAAAACAGGCACTATGATGCATCTGCTTTTAGTAAAATCAAACTTTCCAACCTTACATATGTTTTCAATTCAATTTTCACCACTGAAAACTAATAGTACACAACTAGAATGATATTTGCAAGAATCATAAGCTCATCATAGCTAGGTTCTAGCTTAATATCAATAACATATGTTTTGAACCACTCAAAAAATTTAAGAACATCTTACGTTTTCTCTTCCATTCTTTTCACAACATGTTCTATCTGCACATAAATCATCCAAAAACAAAACACATTTAAAAATTGACGAAATTTTTCATGAAAAGTTAACCCTTTATGGACGATTTTGAATATTGTCATGAAAAATGTAGCCAAAAGTCGATATTGATATGGTGTAACTATTTAACATTCATATAATTTATTCTCACAACCACTTAAATCTTCCTACTCCTTGGACTTTTCAAATAATACCAAACCCCCAAAATTATTGAAGAAAAATAAATATAAAGTTTAAAATATCTACTTTACTACTAGCATCCATTGGAGAAACTAGAAAAGAACCAATATGCAACACACACAAACATTTATATGATAATCACTACTCATACTGCAACTAAGAGTATCAAAATATTTCTAAAATATCCTATATTTTTCCTAGAATATGCATTAGATATTCATCCTAGTAATAAATTTACTTATGCCTTCATCTGGCTCCAAATATTCACAGAAACAAATAGATTAGTTTTGCACAATCAAACTTTTGGATTTTACTTAACAAGTTAAATTAAAATTAAAAAAACCATGACTATTTTTCTTCCTCTGTTACGCTCATCCACTACTCTTCTCCTTCCAACATCCTAATCTTATTCCTTTTTTCTATGGCAAGGAATGTAGCTGATGTTCTCGTCGACCTATTGTTATTCGTTATTTTAGTTTATCCCTTTTTTTGCTTCTTGTCTTCTCTTATGCACTCTCATCTTTCACTTTTGTTAATACTCTCCTTTCTCGCCCTTTTTTCTTGTTTCGTATTACACTATGCCTATAAGCTTTTCTATTATTTTTATTTTAGTTTGCACTAGCTTTGTCCTTCCTTTGCCTATATGAATTCCATTTCCTTTTGACTCCTCTTGTTAGCTATTTGAAAAAAAAATTACTATTTTTAGTAATGAACTTAATGGTGAAATCTTTCACCAGCCTTTTAACAAAATTCTTCCCTCTTATGGAAATGGAATATGCTTCAACAGTTGACCCATCTCCACTCACCTTGAACTCCAACCGTGCTTCCCCTCTATAAACAAATTATATGAGTCAATCTTCCCTTGCACCTCAAATCCAATTTCAAAACTCAAAAGTAGTGAACTTTAGTTCCAACTCTTTCACCTCTAATTTGATGATAGTTTTCTCAAGCTCAATGATGTGATTATTTCCTCCTCCAAGCTTTTCACTCTTAATAAAATACGATTTGTATTTATAGTGTCAATTTCTTCCTCCTCTAACCCTTCTACTCCAAAGGCCCCTACTTCATTTATAATCACTCCTAATCAAACCTTAAAACTAAAACCTGAAAGTAAGCAATAAAAAACTAAACCTCTTAAATGGAACTAAAGTTCATACTTTTAGTAAAGAACTTTATTGTCTCTCCCACCTCTATAAATTCTGCAAATAGGAGCCTCTAAGTGGGCAACTACTCTAGTGGGAATGTTCTTTGACAATTGGTCACCATACCCTACCATGAATTATTAGCTACAAACTAATTAGAAAAAGATAAGGCTAGAATAGGTACTTATCAATGAGGAGGATATGTTCCTATTTAGGTTTCACTCAGAGGCTAATTCAAAAACAAAAATCATAGAGGGAGGCACATCAACAATAGACTACTTTTTTTTTATAAAAATAGAGAATTCAAATTTATATGACAAAGCTAAATTTAAAGCATGTCCTATTATGGATTAATTTATAAAATAATCCTCTATAATATTAGATAATGACGGGATTGAGTTACCTTACAAGTTATTTGATTAAACCAAATTGTTTCGATAAGGCTACCACAAAAATGAGAAGAATAGGCTATGCTAGTGTGTGCATAGAAGTTGAAATTGAAATTGAGCTTCTTAATGTTGTTCCCTTAATGAAGCGTAATGAGAATGGGAGCCTGGTAGAGGATAAGCTCTGCATTAGCTATCATTAAAATTATACTATAGGATAATAGGAAAAGGAATGGAAAAAATTGAAAAAAAAGGTTAAAAAGAGGTGACTGTGTAAAACTAATGGAGAAAAATATCAAAGGTATCATAAAGAAAAACACTAGCATAAACTAGGACATAGCCTCCTTAAAACTCGAGGAGCAATAAGGCATAACAAATCCTCCCTTAGTTTTAATAGATAAACTTAAAGGAAGCTATTACTAAGAGGCAAAACAATGGGAAGGATATGTTAAAGGAGGTCAACCCAACCAACTTAGAAGAGTCATTAAAGATAGGTTCCCATGATAGCAATTTCACAGTTAAAAGTGATGAAAGCTTAATTAATATTGTGAAACTTATTGTCAACACTAAAAAAAATAAGTAGAATAATGTAACAATGTTGGAAATGAAAACCAAGCTATCAAAGGACCAAAGAATTGAAGCTAAAAAGGAGGAGTGGAAAGAAATCAAATTCAAAACACCCTAGCATCATCCTGACCACAAACCAATGGCAATTATAATGTGGAGTGTGAGGGTCTTGAACTACCCTAAAAGGAAGAAAGTATTGAATAACTATCCAATCAATATGAAACCATATATAGTAGCTCTTTTTAAAACTTAAATAAATGATAATTTTGACAAGATAAGGATCTTTTGTGAAACTTATGACATCTCCAGTCATCAAAACCATTTTAAGGCAGAAACATCTTCGCCTTTGACACCTCTAGGGTTAATATCACTTAACTCATTACCTTTTATCAACATATATATGTTTCCTTTTACTTCCTCCTTATTCCTATCTTTGTTCACTTTACATATATTATGTTTCTAACCATGCTTTTTAAATAACCTCTTTTTAAAATGATCTAAAACTTATCCATTCTGGCATTAAAATTCTTTGGATGCTCATTGGAGAATTCAATTTTAATTTATTCTCTTATGACCCAAAAGGAAGGAATTCTAGTGTCAATCATGCTTGCTCAAACTTTATAAATTGTATAATCCATATTAGATCCAGTAAAATGGAGTTAAATTAGAAGCCAACTAAGTTAGAGAAATAAGCAAAGAGGGGACTAGTTGATATGCGCGAAATTTGATAGGGCATTATTCAATTCTAATTGGATGCATGAGTTCCCTATGAGCATGGCTTACTTTAATAACAATCTCTAATCATTGCCTTATAGAAATTAAAAATCTAGTAGTTTACATTTTAGGAACTCTTCATTCAAGTCCCAGAACTTTCTTATTAACTTAAAGGGTATTGAGGTTATAGTGGGAAAGGTTATAGCCTTAATGGTCATAGATTTGAAGTAATTAAATGTATAAAAATCTCTAACCTATTAAACAAAAACTAAAGGCTCTAAATAAAAAGGAAATTAACAATATGATAATAGTTGTTCAATCCTCCAGAAAGCTCTATCTGACATACAAAAGAGCTTACATTTGAATACAATATATGAGAAAGTCATGAATAAGGAAAAGCAAACTTAAAACATACACACAAGCCTTGAATGCTCACAACTTAATATTAGGGCAAAAATCATAAGTGTAATGGCTAAAGGAGGAAGATAGAAACAACTTTTTCTTTCATAGCTGTCATATAGTTAATTTTACAACTTTACTATAGTAGTAAGTATAGACCAAGAATAACTTAAACAATTAAGACTAGTATATATAACGTTGAATGTAGAAGGGTGTTCCAAAGGTAATATATCTAGTTCAATGCTTACAAGAGGTGTTCGATAGACTAAAGGATGTAAACTGATAATAAGGTTGGATCAATGTTTCTTAAAGGGTATTTGATAAAATTATTATTGGTCATTATAAGAAGAGATGGAAACAACTATATATTTCTTATTTCTTATTTCTTTGGGTGCAATTGATGTTGAATGTACAAATACCTATAAATGATTTTGAAAAAAATTTAATTTTATATATGCATGTGCAATATAGTAATGACATGACTTTCATATATGATATGCAAAAGGTATTTATATCTCTTCTGTTAAATTTATATTTATACCAACTCTCTGTTAAATCAATTTACTTTACTTAGGTTATTCACTTTTAAATTCCATAAACCATTAAGGCTTGATATGTGTTATTCAACTGATGCTACCATAAGTTAAGTATAGTATATGTGTTAGATATATTTATGCTAATTAGAAATATGGATGAATTTGAATTGATATGAAATTTTAGTTCTAAAGATATTTCTATTCAACATTTAGTCCTAATTTTAATCCTCAATTACATATACTAAATAAAAAAGTTAAAATTAGGATGTTTAGAAGACCTCTTGAAATTCTTAAGCAATCATGACCTAAGACATATTTTAGAATGATTTTAAATGCAATTACATCAATAAAAAATGATACCTTTAATGGCTAGATATTTAAATCAAGGGTAAAACCATTCATTAACATTATAGAGCATATTAACAAAATAGTTAAGAAAAGAATGCATACAAAAAGAAATTTTGTAGAGAACTGGAATAATAATAATAATTCACCTACAATAATGGTAATGTTGTAGGAAAACAAAAAAATAAAGCTTCAATTATTTGCTAATTGGAATGGTTTTGATGCATATAAGGAAAATTATAAGCCACATAGTTTTGTTTGAAAATTTGATATGATACTTTCATATCTAAATTTTAGGATTTGAAATAATTCATTTTGCTCATATAATAACTATCATTTACCACAATCATTACATCCCTAAAGATTATATATATAAATGTTACAATAAGAAAAAGTACATATAAGAATATAAGTATTCTCTCAATTAACTAGATGGTTATAAGTTATGGTCTCAATATGAAGTGACTGACTCACTTATAGTATACAAGAATGCTTAGTCACCCTAAAAAATTGAAAAGTGAAGTTTGAACAATTTAAAATAGAAAAAAACTATAAAAAAGGAGAACATGCTCCAAATATGGATGATAAGGCTATAAGAAAAGATTTCATAAAAACTAAACTTAAGAAAGAGTTTAATTTATTTTTAAATGATGAATGATATATTTTATAGAAACAAATTTCATTTTTTTTCTATACCTCATAAGCAAAACTTAGTTTCATTTAAGTAGGTTCAAAGTTAAGGATATTGTTGACATGGAATGGGGATTTTAACTCAATGAGTGCCTTAACATTAGTCTACCTTGATGATGATGAAGCTGTTAAAGTTTTTACTGCTGGATTTAGAGTTCTTTATATTTCTTCAGTTACTACTATTCCAAACTTGGTTTTGCTTTCTTTTCTTTACCATCTTATACTCCTCACAACTACCTTCTACATCCTGCTACTTTTTTGTTTATTACTCAACACAACATTTTTGTTTCCTTGCTATCCCATAACTAATTAACCTTGCTTCCTTCTCCATATTTAGCAAACCAAAAGTTGCTTCTTTCTCTGCTTGCTATTGACCACTTTAGCCATTTTTGATTCTATTAGGCACTAGCTTTGTCTGATGGATAATGTTTCTATATCTTAGTTCCCACCCATTTTAGCTAAGAAACAATGCCAGATGACTTATTCAACTGTTCCATAAGCTCAGACATCTTCATACTTTAATGATTTTCCACAAATGCCTATCTCGAACCCTATGGAATGAAATACCAAGGTTCTAGAAGGATGTAGGTGCAAGTTATTAGAGACCACAAACTAAAAGCTTCCTGTTTAGAAAATGTGATGAAGAGCTTATTGTCTTACCTCCCATTAAGGTTTTAAAAGTTGGTTCACATCAATGGAGTTCCTCATTAATTTTATATTTTTAACAAAAATTTTGCTTATTCTATCATGACGAAATAGGAACAAACATGTTGTAAGCAACATGGGTTGGTAGACATGTCGGTTAATAATTATGACACCTTATTCTTTAGATTCTCCTGTAAAGAATCTACTATGAAAGTGTTTGAAGAGGGAACCTAAAATATGCATAATGAGCCAATATTACTTCAACTTTAGAGAACTGGACTAAAAATTGATGAAATTAAGATGGAAAATATACCAATCCAGTGATGTATACATAAAGTACCACTATAATATTGGACCAAAAGTGGATTAAGCTATCTTGTTAGCTTCATTGGCAAACCAATTTGCATGGACCAAGCCACTTCTGAGACCTCCAAAATCAACTTTATCAGGTTGTGTGTTCTGGTGTGTTCTATGACCTATCGGCTGGAAACAATTCCAATTACAAAGTTAAATGAAAATCTTGAGATGGTTAAGGATAATCTCAAAGTAACTTATACTTGAAAACCTAAGCAACTTAAAACTAAAAGAGAATGGAGACCCATAAATAGATATTTTAGTGCTGATTTGGATAGGAGCTTACTAAAATTAAAGAGAAAAATAAGAAAGAAATAAAAAACCGTTGATATGAATAATAGTGTCTTTGAAGGTCCATGTCAGGCATGGCATCAAGGCTAATTTTAGTTATAATGGAGAGCGCATAATGATTGAAGAATGTATGGAGGATGAAAACATATGTAAACTCCTATATGTCTAAATGAGGTTAAAATAGTGAATAAGATCATAACTAAAGAGGACAAGGTGGTTGAATCTATTGATAATGAGAAGGAACTTAAACTAGTATCTAGAAAAAGATATAACAAGAGGAAAAAACCTCTTATGTTTTAGATGCAAATATATGAAAGTCATTGCTTGGAATATAAGTGGAGTTAATGCTCCTTACAAGAATTTTTTTTCAATAATCTTATCTTGGAGCATAAAATAGGCATATTTTGCACGTTGGAATTAAGAATAAATATGGGAAAATGTGATCTTTTACAAATGTTGCCTTATAAATGGAGGCAAATTACAAATCACCCCTATCACCCTAATGGGAGGATCCTGATATACTACAATTATCAAACAATGAATGTAACAACCTTGCACATTTCTAATCAGACCATATATGTTGACTTATTTTCTAACACTACAAAGAATGTTTTAGTGTTATCCCAAGTTTCCTCAAAAATAGGAAAATAATCCACTCCCATTAAATGACCTGAGACATGTTATTTGAAGAAGCATAATGGTTTGAATGTGATCCCTTTGAAACTCTTTATTATAATTGATAGTCGTAGATTATATAATATTTTAGTGGGTATTTTAGTATGTATTTAGTAGTTCAATTGAATTATTAATGCATATTTAAGTTAGGTTTCAATTATTTAGTTAGACATTTATGTTTTGAGTGTTTTGAGGGTTAGATAACACTTTTGAGCTTCAATTTTATGTTATTAAGGTGTCTTGATGTTTTTTCTTGTATTTCAGGGAAAATATAGAAGAATGGAAGAGATTTAGAGAAAACTCAAAGGAGCAATTAGGCTCACGGTGTAGCGCCGCCTTACCGTAGGGTACACATCGGGACGCCCGTGGGTCGTACCGACGCATATCCCACAGCAAAGAAGTACTACGATCG
>JANITW010000236.1:49227506-49237918 GCA_027564335.1 Erythroxylum williamsii | reverse complement strand
ATAATAAAGAAAAATAATAAAGGTTATAAAAATAAATAAATTATATTGTCAACCTTTTGAAAACTATTTGGTCCAAAAATAATGGAAGTTTGTATTTTTGTCTGACAAGGCTTCTGATACTAGAAAATATTATAATTATATGGCTTATATGACAAAGATGCAATAAAATCACACATATATAAGAACCTGACTAATATGAATAAGAAAATGAAGTTTGACAAACAATAATGGTACTTTATATTACGTCTCGTTTATCAATCTCGATATCTCTCAATTTTATACTAAATTATATATTACTAATATACAAAATTTTACAAGAGATACTCTTTATGGGATTGAAAACTTGTATTCTTTATTTCCCATAAATGTATATTTCTCTCAAAGATACCTACATATGCTAAAAGACATAAAGTAAGTGCAAATTGTAAATATTTCCAATGACTTGTCATATCCTTAAAATTGACATAAATCTTAAAGTTTTCACCCATATTATGACAATGTAAAATAACAAGCACGATTGAAAAAGAAATGATAAAATTATATCTTAACGAAATATATAATCATTTTTAACTAATAGTGTTAATAAACCTTAGAACGCCTATATTACAAACACGTCTATCAAAAATAATAGGCGAAGTCCTGTAGGCAAAGGATAAACCAACATATACACAGTTCAAATATGCTCCATTATGGCATCATCTTTTTTGTATAGGTTCTTTTGTGGTCAAATATTTGACCTCAAATACTTAGTCCTTGTGATATTTTTATTATGATTATTAAACATTATTGTAGAATGATTATTACAATACAATTGAATAGGTTTAGCAACAAAATCAACTATAGATAATTTAGAAATCAAATTTCTTAACCAACTACCTTTGAATTATCATCATGACATGCGACAAATCCAATATGCATAGTAAAGGAGATCATAAGGATCTACTTTACATGAAATAACACCATTAGCCAACATAAAAATGTAACCTAATTTGGACTTCTTATCATTTACATATATGGTAAAGTTAATTTGATTTGCTATCATATCTAATTTCTCAAGTTTCTTATATGTCAATATATAATCCTAAGTCCCTTGAAGGTATCTTGAAACTTATTTAACTACAATGTGGTGATCTATACTTAGGTTAAATAAATATCTATTTAAAAATATAATAATAAATGCAATGTAGTCTAATAAATACAATAGCATATACCAAGTTACCAAGTGAACTAGAATAAGTAATATTTTTCATGAAATCTCTTTTAACTTCATTCTTTGAACATTGTAGTAAAGATAACCTCCTCACTATAAGAGATTAATATTGCACAAATTTTCATAGTAGACCTTTCCATTACACCTTAATTTATGCTTTTTGAAAGATACCTAATAAGTTCTAAGACCTATCTTTGTGAAACTAAATACTTAGGATGAAAGATGATACATCAAAATCTTTGACGTCAAGAAGCTTGTATAATAATTACTTAACCATATGCAACATGTCACAATTTATTTGATGTAAGAAAGATATCATCTATATGTAGAACTAGAAAAATGACCTAGTTATCCCTAACCTTGTATTATTAAGCATCTTTAATCTTTATTTTATGTGAAACCGAATAAGGTGATTATATCATTATACTTTAGATGGAAGCTTGTTTTAATTTGTATATAGATTTATTGAATTTACGAACCGTGTCTTTTATCTTTGATTTAAAGCCCTTCAAGTCATACTATATAGACTTTTTAATAAAAGTATCCATTTAAGAAAATAATTTAGCATCCATCTAATGTAGATCCAAATCAAAATGAGATAATAGTGTCATAATCACTATGAATGTGTGTTTAGAAGATATATGAGATAAGTAATATTAAAGTATATCCCTTCATTTAAATAAAAACCTTAGCAACCAATATGATTTAAGCTGCTCAATCCTATATTAGGATTCCTTTTTAGTCTTATAAACTCATTTATAATAACATGTTTATAATTTTGAGGTAAATCAAAAGTTTCCTACTTGATTGTGCTTTATAAATTGAGTGTATTTTATCTTTCTTTACATCTTACCATAAATTTTCTTTCTTTACATCTTACCATAAATTTATATAAGCACTTGAAACAATATATGAAAAATTAATTGGATCAATAACATGTTTAGTGTCACAATCACTCTCTTTAAGATAAAATCTTAAAACCCTTTACCTTAGAAAATATTAATTAATCATGTTCAATATTATCTTATATCATATGAGCTTGTCTTATATCATATGAGCTCATCTCTGCTTTTAGTCTCGCTGCCCGTATCAAGTTCTATATTTCTAAAGATCTGGTAACAGTATCTCTATCACTGTCATCTAGTTGGTTCATCATTCGTGCTACATGTGTGCTGACTATTGCTTTTAATTCTTGAATACATATTTTTTATGACCGTCTATAAGGTTTTCCATGGCGTGTACATATTGTTGACAAGCTTGTCATCTTATTGATCAACTGTTAGTGATTTTATTCCTTTATTATTACTATTTTTATTATGATTATTGTTTATATTATTATGGCTTCTTTTTCATTGGTCATTTTTGGTATTTAATGGTGATCGTTGTATAAACTAAGCTTCTAAGTTCGTGTGTGTCTAGTCGGATAATCTTCTTCTTTGGCTACCTATATTTGGGAGATCTGGGCTCTATATTTATTATTCTAACTTGGTATTTTGAATTCTTATATATATATATATTGCCTACTTCCTCTATTTATTTTTAGTTTTCCTAGTTTCTTTACCTATTGGTCTATTAGCCGAGCCTAATGGATTAATAACTTTTTTTACTCTGATATTCCCTTACTGAGATTTTTTTACTCTCTAGATTTTTTAAGTTAAGTTGAAAGACTCTAAGTACTTTTGGAAATAGTCTCCCTGGACGTGTAGGGGGACTGAGTTAGAAGGGATGGATTTACATATTAAGGATAGAACATGGGCCAAACTACCAGTGCATTCCATGAGTACGAATAAAAAAGGTGATGACAGAATATGGATAGGCTCTTAAAACATTAGGACCTTTACGGGGAAGTTTTTAGAATTAGTAGACATTTTAGATAAATATAAGATATATATAGCGTGCATCCAGGAGACAAAGTGAACAGGGGCTAAAGCAAAAGAGATTAATGGATTCAAATTATGGTACTTAGGAGGTTCGAGAAGACATAATGGGGTAGATATCTTAATTTTTAAGGAACTTCTAAATCAGGGGGAGATCTAAAGGACAAATGATAGGATTATGGTTGCTTAGATTCTGGTTAGCAATGTTGTCCTCAATATGGTTTGTGTGTATGCACCTTAAGCAGGTTTGGAATAACAACAAAAACAACAATTTTAGGAGGAGCTAGATGAAGTGCTTCAACAGATCTATACTAGTGAGCAAGTTATCTTAGGAGGCAATTTTAATGGTCTTATAGGGAAAGTTTTGGACGAGTATTTATAGACTCATGTTCATGGGGGTTTCGGGTATGGCACCAGGAATGATAATGGGATTGCTATATTGAACATGGCGGTAGCTTTTGAGTTAGTGATTGCAAATTTTTTATTTAAGAAGAATGAGGAGCACCTGGTGACCTTTAAGAGTAGCACTACTAAGACTCAAATTGATTATTTCCTTATAAGGCAGAGCGATCGAGCTAGGTGCAAGGATTGTAAAGTGCTTCCGTAAGCATGCTTAGCAACTCAGCATAGAATGTTAGTTTTAGTTCTACAAGTTAAGGGATGGAGGAAGAAGCAAATTACTAAGAGGTGTATGAAAGTTAGATGGTGGAATCTGATGAGGACATGGTGGAACAATTTAAGGATAGAATAAGAAATGGAACCATAAGGACATTAAGAGGGGATGCTAATTAGATGTGGGGAGGAAATAGCAACCCTGCTACAATACATCGTTAAAGAAATCTTGGAAGTTTCTAAAGGGCCAAACAGTGGCAGGACAGAACCTTGGTGGTAGTCTAAAGATGTCCAAGGAAAGGTGAAGGCTAAAAAGAGAGTATACAAAGCTCTATTGGAAATTACCACAAAGGCAGAAAGAGACGCTAATAGAGAAAGGTACAAATTGGCAATGCCATCAAGAGTAGATGGCAGAGGTACATTTATGGCATTTATAATGAAGGCATAGCAGACAACATATCTTTAGGTGAGCTCATCAAGTTTGAGAGTTTTCATAACTAGTCTCGGTGTTAACGAATCACAAGGAAATAAATTAAAAAGCTTCAAGGGAGATGAAGAGCGAAAGGGCAATAGGGTTGGATGAGATACCTATAAAGATATGGAAGAGGATATGCGTCGAAGATCTCGATTGGCTAGTCAAGCATTTTAATGTGATCCTTGAGTCTGCTAAGAATATGGATTGTAGCTTATTTGAACATCATAATAATATGTCTGATTTTAGCCTATAATCCTCCCTTTTTTCCAACCTTTAACCTAACCCCATTTCAACCATTTAATAAGTCCTTTTGATTTATGCCTTCATATGTTTATGGTAAGAGAAATTTGGTGTATATGAAAGCCTATATTATTCCTTATGACAAGAGTTTGATAATAAATGATTGAACCTAAATACCTGAGTGAATAAGCGAACACCATAAGAATATTCACCAAGGAATTGAGCATACTTTTGATTGAAATTGTCTTTAGTTGTTTTTGTTCATATTTTCTGGTGGAAATCAAGTTTATTGTCTATTGATACTTAAATTTTTTTGGTCTAATCTTTAAAGAGCATGCATGGTTTAATCTTATGAGAAGTGGCTTGGTGCAAACTATTTGGCAATCTTGCTTTGTTTTTTTTTTCAATTACATAGGGACAAGCAAGGATTAATAGTAGGGAAATTTGATATGTCATAAATTTTCCTTATTTTTATTATTCAAAATCTTCCATAATCTTATTTTAGTATATTTAAACTCAGTAGTTTGACTATTTTTATCGGATAAGGGTTAAAGATGTTATTTAATTAGAAAAAGCATTGGGTTTCAATCCATAATTCGAAAATTTAAATAAAGAGCAATCTCAACAATGATCAAGAGTGAATGAAGGAGATTTAGGCTAAAAAAAATTATTTTCTAGATGTGGATCAGATTATTGAAATATGGAAAAATAGTCTAGTGTGATCTTAGGCATAGATGTGTTCAATAAGCGTTGCGATTTTTTGACTTTGCATTTGTAAAAGAAAAACATTTTAAAGGTTGTTGGAATACTCATGTTGGCCAAATCTAAACGAAAATCAGTGAAATTATGATTTGCGAGATGTAAAGAATTACGACAACAAGATTTCGATATAGGGTCAAGTGGTTATATAAATAGAACTAAGGTGTGAAGGAGCAAGGCATCCCATCATCCAACTACCTTTGCCAACTTCCCAAAGTCTTCTTGTTTTCTTCTTACTTTAATATATATTGTAGTAATCTTTCTTTAGTTTCTAGTGGTAGAAATGACCATTGTTGGCTAAGTATTTTATTCTTAGTTAAAAAAAAGTGGAAGCCCTTTTGGAACCTTAAAGATTGATAGGCAGTTGGATCTTATTGTGGGAATATTTCATTTATTTATATATTAAATTGCTTTTCTGTGCTTTATTTTTGTGATTATTTTTATTGATTTCTAAATTGCGCAATTAGATTATTAATTAAAATGATCATTTGCTAGGTTAAATACTGAATACATATAAAAGGTCAGTTCATTTATTCATTTATAACAACTAGGAGTTTTAGTTTCTTACATTAAAAATTATTACTCTTAGGAAAAGGTTTTAACCGGATTAAATTCAACAGTAGAGTTTTTTTGTTATCTCGATTTAATGGTCTTTCTTTTTTAAATATATATTTTAGTTAAATTTTAGATCTTATATAAGGTTGTTAAACAATAAAGTTTAATTGAATTATGTATTTTTGATTAACTAATCTTAAGGAAAAATAAATATTTAGTATCACATTGACTATATAATTAATGATCCACCATAAGAACTATCATTTTAAAGATCAAGAGGACTTTGATGGTAGGCTAAATGAATGGATGAGGTGAAAAAAAGAAAGAATAGGATGAGCACATGCATGAAACAAAGAGCTGATGTCAATAGTTTTCTGAAACTAAATGTATGCATAAACAGAATGCATTTTCTCTCTTTTTTTATATTATGCAATGCATACTGCACAAATTGTTATTGATCTTGCTTTTCTTTTTTTTCTCTTTTTTTATTTTTGAATTGAAAAACACTTTCTGTCCCCCTTTTGGAACGTTTTTTAATGAAATAACTAATGACACATAAAAATATGAATGCAAATGCTCATAACAAGAAGGCTCAACGGGCTAGCAAGGGATAAATATGTAAGGGACTGTGTTTAGGAAAATGGGTTGAGGAAGGAACGCCTCTATCACATCAACAAAAATCCAGTCCATTAAGCTTCAAGTAAGAATTAAAACAAGTTCTAGAGGAGAATGAAATAAGCAGATGCACACAAAGATAAAAGAAAATTTTGGGCTCAAATATCCTTCCAACAAGGGTATTATCTCTATGAACAATCTCAAGTCTCAAAAACTTAAAATGCTACTTTGTTAGAATGCTTCCATTCACTGTGTTATGAAAACATGAAGAGCAAAATTTTTGCCAATTCCAACTATCATTAAAAGAATGGGAGGTGTTTTCAAAAACTCAAGCATCATTTTGAAACTAGTAAAAACTTTGAAGACAACAGCCACAAAAATCCAGTGCAGAAAATGTTTGATTGAATGGAAAAATTAGGCAAAAGTCATTCATGCATATATGTGACGTCGCGGCGTGCAAAAGCAGACGTCGAGATGTGCGGACGTCGCGACGTATGACATGGGTGACGTCGCGACGTATACGCACTCGGAAGAAAAGCTTCGTCGCGACGTGTCATCACTCGTTGCGGCGAAGAGATGCAGAATGACAGAAAAGTGTAAAATTCACCAGGTTTATCGACATAATGCATCAATAGCCAACAATTCATAAACATAGTGTCAATAGTCATGCAATATGAAAAATAAATGGGGAAACAACTCCCCCATAATTAAAGCACACATTGTCCTCAATGAAAATGTAGATGAAGGAAATGGTAAGAAGAATAAGGCACAAAAATAAAAGATTGATCAGGAAATGGAATAAGTCAAGTACAAAAAGGACAAAAGAACCAAGGAACGAAATACAGAAATAAAAGACAACAAAAGAAAAGAAATACAAGAAAAGAAAAGAACTAAAAGACAAAATCATGCCGAAGGATCATCAGCCAGCGGGTCCGAAGGGGCAGCCTGAGAAGTACTAAGGCCAGCTGAAAGATCCCGGGGGGCAGGAGGGAGTGGCAACTGCAGGCGATCTGCAATCAGTGTGAACATCGAATGGTAAAACTAGCGGTCAGCTGCCATTTGTGCCTCGATGCATCGTAAGTCGTCGCGAAGAAGGGCGACCGGATCAGGAAGGGTAGAAGGGGAAGGTGGTGGACGGATAGGGTCGCGAGGCGGAGCCTCGGATGGAGGGGAAACAACAGAGGAAGCAGGAGTGGGGAGAAGAGGTGCAGAAGGAACAGGGGTAGGGGAGGGAGAAGAAGGAGGGGAAGGGTCAGGTGGGGTGTGTAGGCGACGAGGTTGGCAGAGACGAATGTATTTAAAAGCAGGAGCAGGCTCGAAAGTAAGATCGGTCGGATGTTCCAGAACCCGATAGGCTCGGAACATTTCGGTGATTAGATGGGGAAATATGAGGGAATGGTTGTTGTTGGTGGAGAGGATGCATTGCCAATTTTATCGCGGCTCTGTCGATTTGATCTTACGATCGATCCTTGGAAACCGATCAAATATAATAAATTCCAAGATTGCGGTATAGGTTGCAATCCTCGGGTTGTCTCATTTAATTGGAACCAAGCCAAAAAGGTCTAAGCTAGCCAAAATGTCAAAAATTGCAATCAAAGTTGATAAAATGGGGGTTTGGTATTTTGATCGGAACTGATGAAAGTAATCAAAATTGGAGAAAAAATATAAAAGAATGTTTTTGGATTTTTAATAGAATAAATGAACTTGAAATTTTCGGTAATGAGCAAATGAATAATAAATCCTCTTGAGAATGGGCGCAGGCTATCACAGTTCAAAAATGAATTTTCGGGGATAGAATCCACTAAGTTTCGAAAGATCAACCCTAAAGGACTCTCTAGGTCCAAAGATTTAATTAATGAACTCCATTATTTAAATCTTTGTTAAAAACCTTAGTGTGAAAATTAGACAAGTAAATGCAATTGGTCAATCGGATAAAAACTCAACCATCTAAATCAAACACAAATAGGCAGATTAAGAGAGTAAATGCAATATCCGAATGACATATATGAAACTTCATATATTAAGCATCAAAAGTTCTACAAATCACTTTATCCAAATCGCAACATAGTGTTCAACACACGGTTAAACTTTTAACCATACTAATCTAGCCATACAGATGCAATCTCTAACTCAGAGTTTACACAAATACAACTAAACTTAAGACACTATATGATTACTCCCCTTTGAAGCTTCCAGTGAACTCAAGCCATTGCTATATCTTCAAGAGGAAATGTGACTTAGCTACGCATAGCTTCGGACTGTCCCTCAACTGCTGGAGATTGAGCGATACTCATACTAGCAGAAGATACTGACGGTGGCGATGGTCGACGACGATGGAAACGGAAAATGATGGTGGAGTAGAGTGTAATCTCCCTGCTACCTCCAGAAGTCTCTAAGTATATGTGTATTCAAGTCTCCGAGTATCAAGTCTGCTCTGACCTAAAAATAGCAAGGTTTTTATATGGTGGGTGCGAGTCGGGTCAGAGCAGTGAGACAAACTTTCCATTTGAGGTCGGATATCTGCTCGTACGTCGCGACGTGTGGAATTAATATTCGCCGCGACGTATGGAATTGCCTGCTCGTTGCGTCGTGCGAACTAACATATGTCGCAACGTGTAGAAGTGATTTGCTCGTCGCTACATGTGGATTAATATTCGTCGCGACGTGCGGATAGGACTCATGACTGTTGACTTCCTGATGTGTTGACTCCTTTGCTCCTGCAATAAAATAATAACAATTTGCAGTATCAATTGTCCTCATGAAAATTATAGAGAAATTAGTATCAAATCATGACAATTTACTGACAAATTGTGAATTAAAAGAGATCGGTATGAGGAACCAATTTAAGCACAAAAATCATCAATTAGGAGTCAACTAATGCATAAGCAGCTATGAAAATGCAGCCAATTTATAATATAAACTTGGCTCAATCAATATGCATTATCTTTAAAAGAGCGATGACTAGTAGTAGGCAAAAACTAGTGAAATTTTAAGTTGTATTAGATTGACACATTCATATCAGTCTCATTGTCTTTTATTATGTGCAACCTTCATGACATCTACATCCTGACTTTGTTTTAATTTTCCATTCAAGACCACATTTTTATCACATGCATTTTTATGAAAATGACTAGGCATTTTTTGTTGTTTACAAGCTATATTAGCTAAATAACCTACTCAATTATAGATATTTTCCTTTGTTAAACTCCTCTGAGCTTTATGTTTGGCAAAGTTATTTAGGATTAGTCTTTCCTCCTAATGTTGTATTGAATGGGGGGTTTGATTGTATTGTATATAAGGCAAATGTTGTTTAAGATGGAGGACTCTTTATGTTATGTTCATGTGGTTATTAGAGAAGTGCTCTAAAGGCAATCACTTTAAACACTTATTGTACAAATCATTTTATGATTAATAAAGGAATTTTTCACTATTTCAACATTCATACATTTATGGATTTGATGTTGATCTTAAATTGATTTAATAAATTCCTTGACCTAAAACATAGCATGGAGGAAATCATGAAGAGATCATGATAATGAGACTCCTATCATTTGTAATTATGTTAGTATCTAAACTTTCCCTAGTCATAGGATTAATGAGATGGGATATCATTAATCTAGATAGACTAATGCATGTTATACTCCTTGATTAGATCAAATAGTAGATCTTATAAGTTGTAGACATGTTGTTCAGAGTTAACATGTGGATGCTTACTGAGGGTAATAAGTACATTGGATCGACCTACTATGAGACCACCTTATGGATATTTTATTCCAGTGTCAATGATAGTCTCATCACAACAATGGTGCAAATATCCTTTGACTTGAGATGTTTAAGGATATCTCAGGTGTTGATCCTATAATTTGACTCAATTCATTAGTGCCTTCCAAGAGTTACTCATAGGGTGGTAATTGGGTACAATTTGAGATATTAAGAGGTAATTGAGTCGCCAACAAAGGATTCATCACTCCTGATAGAAGGTGTTGGCCCCTAATTTTTTTATTTATTAAGCATGATTTAAATGAATTATGAGGTGTTGATAGATTAATTTTTGGAGTTAATTTGTTAT